>CM057227.1:77121625-77721625 GCA_029891385.1 Erythroxylum novogranatense | reverse complement strand
TTTTGAGCATAACTTTTAGTGTAGACCTCCAATTGAGATGAACTTTGATTCGTTGTGAACTAGAGAAAGAGGCCTACAAGTGTGGTATAATTTGAGAGTTGAATTATATCTAGAGGGATCGTGAATTATCGAAATGTGAATCAATTATAGTATCAAATGTGACCTAAGTGTTATAATGTGACAATTAGAGTTCAAAGTGAGGACTTCATGATTGAGATAGGCCTAGTGAATAGTGAATTGCGGTTGTGAAGTGAGAGATAACGGGATTGGATTAGAGAGCTGGAAAATCATGAACGTGCATCATATCATTACGAATTAAGACATGTGCATCAGTGATTTTGATTTATTGGGCACCTAGTGATGAGAATTTATCTGAATTGTTATAGAGGCGCCGTTGGATTGACAATCCACGGATATTGCTGGGACTTCCAGGCAGTAGCTCGGAAGTTACAGGTGAGTAACCTAGTTGGTTCCTCAGCTTTTATGTGATTAAATGTGCTTTGAATGTGTATGAATTAAGTGTAAAGTGAGTGATATAAATGTAAAGTGATTGAGCTAAATGCGATAGATGATAGATGATAGTGATTGTGTGAATGTGAATAAGTGTTCTGCGTATGTTAAATGTAGTGGAATGAGAAACATGTGAAATGTGTTATAAATGTGAATACTTGTGATAAGTGAATGAAGTGACATATTGATAGAAATGTGAGTATTAGTGAACGTGAAATCAGTGTAAAGAGTATGGGTAAGTGTTCTGATTGAGATAGTGAGTGCATGCCTAGCATGATAACAAGCGGTAAATTTAACAGTTGTGACTAGAGCATAGTGATTCAGAGCTTTGAGCTCGATTATCAGTGAGAGGGCCTAGGGCCAAAACGGCAGTAGCGCATACCCTGAGGGCTCTCCTACTTGCCTAAATTGCGATCATTGCAAAAAGGAAATAGTGCATACCCAGAGGGCTCTCCTATTCCTAAAGTGAGGGAACAGTAGTGCATACCCTGAGGGCTCTCCTACTTGCCAAAAATGTGAATATTAACGCTCAGTCACAACAACGTCATAAAAAGAGAATTTGCATACATATGCATCTGATTGTGCAGTGTAATTGAGAATGCGAGTGATATGTGATAATGTGATTTGTGCACTAACATGTTTGAGTAGTGACATAGTGTTAACGTGCAAATTGTGTAAAATGTTAATAGTGTTATAAATTATATTAAAATATATCTATGAGATATATTATGTGTATATGCATGAGTTGGGTGAACCATCGATGATGGTTTCTCATTGAGTTCGCAAACTCACCCAACATTGCAATATATTTTTCAGGACAGTGTCAGTAGGATTCTAACTCCCGTGATAGCTTTTCTGCAGTGAGAGTTCGTGATCAAGTACAGCGATGGATCATGTGTCGATTTATTTGAGCGATATCTATATTTTTGGGATGACCTAGTATAGACGTTTTTATCAGTTTCCCTTTTTGGATGATTGTATTGTAACTGTAGGGGACTGATAGGCTTGTCTATATTTTGTATTGATGGCACATAATGAAAAGTTATTATTGTGATTTTAAATTTTAGTGAATTGCATGATGCGGTTTTATTTTATTGATGCCATGCGAGTGTTTAGTGATCGTTCGCGATCGTAGCACTTCCTTAGCGTGGGATATACGTCGGAACGACCCACGGGCGTCCCGGTGTGTACCTTACGGTGAGGGGGCGCTACAGTTTTAATCGCATTTCAAGTTTATCTGTTCAAGAATCTTTTGTAATTTGAGATTTTGAGACGATGATATGTTGTGGCTTGAAATTCCATTAAAGATTTGTAAAGCCTTGTTCTTTTGATGTTAATGAAAAGTGAATTGTGTATGGATGATATTGAGTTGGAATCAGATATATATGAAGAAGTTATCAACTTGAGTTGATGATTTGAACATGAATGGTTGACATATATATATATATATACATAAGTGAGATGTTATGGAAAAGAAAGACAGAAATTATGACTGATCAGAAGTAGTTGAATGTGACGAGTCAAATGAGTTGAGATTTGAGAGTTTAATGAAGTCAATTTGGTAGCTGAATGGTTATGCTCAGGATATTCCAAGTTGCACAGTGAAAAATTTCAAGTCTTCCATAGGGGTAAAATTCGTGTTCTGACTTTAAAGGAAAATCTGGATTAATCTAGGTTGAATTAGATAAAGTTGTCTTCTAGAAAGTTGTTGCTTATCTTTCTAGCTTTCTAGCAGTATATAGTATGAAATATTTTGTTATCAGAGTCAAAAATTATGATCCTTATAAGTGGAGATACTCAAGAGTATAGATTGTATCTTCTTATGATGACGTGTATCTTCTGGTGATGACGTGTATCCTCTGTGCACTGTTCATAAACTTCTTCTGGGTACTGTTCATCTTACATCTTCTGGTCCAAGTTTGACCCTCTAAATGATAGAATCTATCGTCAAGTCTTCATTAAAGTTGTAGATCTTGAAGTCCTCTTTGAAACCATTTTAAGATGACCTTAATTTGATACCTATGGAGAAAGTTATGCAAAATTGTCCCGAAACAGGTTCAATACAATTGAGGACAAAACCTTGTTTGATTCTTACGACCATAATCATGTTATCCGACCTCCAACTGAAGTGATTATTAGACCAATAGATTCCTATCACATTTTCCTACCCCTTCATAAAAGTTTATAGCTTTTGATACTGAATTGAAAAAGATTGATTGAATCAAATTAAGGGCATCGAATGGAAGATTATGAATTGAATATTTTACTGAACATATTTCAGTATTTTGATGGCATCTTGACCTGTAGAACTCCAAATAAGATGATTTTTATTTCTAAATAAACTAGAGACATGGAGCTTCAAATTATCTGAAGGAATAGAATTTCAATTCAATCCCTACTTTCAATTCCTGGATGGAAATTGAGCACATAATATTTGCTTCAGTATAAAAATGATTCGAAAATGGGCCCCGACACTTATGGTATCAGAGAATGAAGATGAACCGAGGATGAATAATGAGGGTTAACTAGAATAACCATACATGGTAACAAGCATAAGCACACATTTTTATGACATCAGAGTTGGTCTCCGGAATTAGGTCCAACAATCACGTTAATTTCTTCATAATCCTTTGAAAACTTAAATTCTAAAAACTTTAAAAGCTAAGTTAAATGTATGAGGAACTAAAATTTGAACACATGCATACTCGATTGAATGACTCCATCATCATCCTGTATAGACCATTAAGATATCACACCACCTCTATTTTTGCCTATGTTCTCTTAAAGATTGGAGGAAATAATCACACATTCATCTAATAGCTTCTTAATAAAAAATAAAATACAACTAATAGAGAAAGAGAGCTAATTCTAATGATACTAAAAACTTTTAAGAAGAAGAATTGTCATTAAAGGTAATGGTGATTAGACTTTGATGAGAGATTTGTTGTGCACCAATTTGCTCTTCATCAAAGAGAAATTTTCCACATTCCTCCTATCAAAGCTCATTTTTTCCATATCGACATTTTGGGGGGTTAATAGTTTTATTATGAAAAGTCAATCGAAACAAAAACGAGTTATAGATATAGTCAATGTAGAAGTAGAAGTAGAGTATACAATTTAATAAGGAAACAATAATTATATGAAGTTACATGCAATTAACAAAGTATTCGCAGAAGAAGCAAAGATCATTGGAACTTAATTTTTTAATCATCCAAAAATCCCCTGCACAAGCACATTCTATATTTGCCACTCACCATTAAAGATAAATAAAACCCAGAGAATGTTCTTTTCACATTTGACACATTTAAGATTATTAATGGACATCAATAAGTCAATATAAGTAGTTAAAGTTGAGTTTATAACCTATTCATATAAGAAAAGAAAGTTTTTATTATACACAATATCAATACTTTTATACATTGCGTATTCCAAACATAAGTCATAACTTACGTAAATATACAACCAAATTATTAAGTCTTCTATCATCAAATATAATACAAAGGTGTTAATCAATTAAGGTAAAGTTCATTCCTTATCTTTGTAGTTCTGATTAATCTAAGCACTAATTTTGAACATGAGTATAAATATAATGCATTATTTCTGACCAGAAGCATCAGCAAGAGAGAACATCTTAAACCTAAACTTATTACAAATAATAGAAACATTGTAAAGAAGAAGAAACGCTGGGGAAATGACTTTGGAGATATTGGATAATCATTCATGCACACAAATATCCCACTTCCCCATAAATTTTTTCTCACATTCAGGCAATGTTAATTTTATGATCAATTAACTTAGACAACTTCATATGATAAGGTTGAGAATCTTAACTATATATGTACTTGTTTAGGAGATGTAAAATTAAGTGTGCTTTCCTCTAAAGCCACTATTCTGATAAAAAGAGGGCAACTATGTAGGAATTACATCCCTCAAGCCCCTCACTAGATATAGAAAGAGCTACTATTGTAGAATTCAAAATGGAAGGAATTACAAAAATAGGACGTGTAATCTTAAGCAATCAATAAGATGCAAAAATTACATAGAACACGCATACAAGAAAATCCAAGCAGATGAATAGACTTACCTGAAGAGTTGAATGAAGACTGGGGATCGAGGTTGTCTCTCCAAAACAAGACCTTATGATCACTAAATACTATTTGGAAATTTGGATTAAGTGAGAAGATGTTGAGTTAGTACAAAAGAATTAAGTAATTTCATACCTCGAGGTTAACTTTCACTTAGGATAGGAGTGATATGTGACTTCTCCAAGAGCAAGCTAATGACTAGCTATTAGAGAACAACGACCAAAGGTAAAAGCAAGAACAAAAGGTGAGAAGCAAGACAAACAAACCCAAAGCTAACAACTTGACTAGCTCAGAGAAGTAGATTGTCTTCAATGATTTAGCCCTAATTAGGAAGCATATGGAGACTCTATCGGTTGGGGAGCATTTATTTACCTTATTTATAAAATGTCATCGTAGATAGATTACCTTGTCTGCTACATATAGCAATGTTTTCATTTTTTTTCCTTTGTTAGTAATTTTGGGTTACATTGTCGTTTTGACCATGCTTGTTATAGGAGAGGCAGAAGTGGTTTCATTTTTCATAACATTTACTGTCATAATTGCCCGTCATTTTTATATAATAAGCCTTTCACACTTTAATAAGGGAGTTTTGCTGAAAGAAATCAACAAAACATACTTATGGTTAATTCCTAAATTTTGCAATCCAGCTTCCTTTAGTGATTTTAGGCCAATAGCTTGTACAAACTTTCTATACAATATTATAGCAAAGTTGTTGGCAAACAAATTGAAATTATTATTGAACTCCAAAATCAGCAGAAACTAAGGTGCATTTTTTAGCAACAGATATATTGACGATAATATATAGGAGCTTATGAAGGGATATGTAAGGAAAAACTCTCCACAAAATTGTGCTATTAAGGTGGATCTTCACAAAGCATTCGATAGTGTAAATCGATCATTCATGTTGTAGGCATTTGAAACTTTGAATTTCCCTCAAAAGTTCATAAATTGGATCAGAGCATGCATTACCTCTCCCTCTTTGGAATTCTAATAACTGGCACACCTACAAAAAATTTTAAGGTATCTAAAGGTCTCAGACAGGAGGACCCTCTCTCCCTAATCGAGTTGTCGAAGCCTTTAAAATTATTTTAATTCTCTAAACTTTTTGTAGTAGTCATAGAACTAGGTCAAATCCCTAGAGGACTAAACACAAGCTTCTTTATTTCAAGTAATAAAAGTAAATGGGTGGTTTGATTAAATAACTGATTAACTGAAACTAATATGAAAAAAAATTAAATCAACTGAATTTAAATATGAGAAAGTCAAGATTACCAATCTCTTATTCAAGGGAAAGATCTGATCTAATTTTTACATTGATCATTGGTTTAAAAAGAATATTTTCATGATTCAAGTAGTTATTCCTAAACATATTACGATAGTCATAACAAGTTTCAAATTTTCTAAATTAATTAGTTCAAACCTAAAATCTAAACCAAAACTTATCATTTATTGACTAAATGTGATATCATTCCATGTCAAATAAATGAGAGCAATAAACTTCATGAAAAAGCTAAATCCTAAATTAAATAATCGAGATAGCTACAACTATTCAATATAGTTTTCTTGTTTATCATAAGTTAAATATGGAGATTCATAAATAACCTATTTGCTACTTGTACTATTCTTTCATGACAATTACAGATCATTAAATTCCTAGATAGCGATAGAATAATCAATATTAATTTAAATTGTCATATTAGTCGAATATTAATCATTCATAAGATATGAGAACTCAAAACAAGAAATACTTAAATTAAAGAGTGAATAAAAGTTTAGAACACAAAACCTCACAAAGTTACAATTAGAGTATTGAATCCCCTTGAATCAGAATAATTAAGTTTAGCCACGTATGACTTTTGCTCCAATAACAAAAAGAAGAAAAATAAAGAATTGTTAAAAACGTAAGAAGAGAGAACCTTTTTTTGTTGTGTGGAACATCCCTTTTATAGGGTTTTCTAGTCTAATCCTAGTTTAATTATAACTTGTAAAGATGTCTATCCAAAACAAATTCAAATTTAAACTCCTACATGATAGGATAAGAAGATGTTTGCCAGTTAAACTCCAACTCTTCAAGTGATCAGCCTTATCCATTGCAATAATCTCTAAACTTCATCCATAATTTGTGATTATCATCAATAGAGTCCTAATTTAATGCAATATCCACATTTCATCTCCTAAAACAAAATAGACATTAATTTCCATATTTAAGCATCAAAATAAATCCAAAATAAAGGAGAAGATATCAAATAATATAGTAAGATGAGATCTTATCAAATTCCCCTACATCGGACTCATGCTTGTCCTCAATCATACATCAATTTAATACATTAATCATCTTCATAAAAAACCTCTCATCTCCTTTCATATTATCCAGAAATATCCACAAGCTAATTCACATTTAAGGGTTAATATAAAATAACAATTGAGAGAATACGCACTCATAGGACACATTGTTAAAACATAACATCTCGTCAATTCCATCAAAATCAAATGAACAAGACTTGACACTCTCACAAGAATTTCACTTTATAAGCTTAAAGTGTTTAGGGTTCATTAAGCTCACAAATCAAAACATAGTGAGTTATTTCCATAAGCTTACTCAAGAATCATATCTCTACCACTAAACAAAATGAACCTAATAGATAAATCAAAGGGACTTTATAATGGTTGTAACATGGCTTAGGTATGGTATGACAAGAAGAAGCTTTCTGGCTAAATAAATTGAAGGGAATAATACAAACTTATCCACATAAGTTTCAATTTAAATCAAAATTCACTTTATTCAAATGACATCTCTTTCGATCAATTTTTTTTTTGTTTTCCTTTTTCCTTTTTTTTTTCAACAACAACATTAAAGAGGAGTTTTTTTTTATTACATCTCCTCCATTCTAAAAAAATTCAAAACAATGCAACTTGAATTATCTAATTTACTTTTCACACTATTAGTCAAAATCCTATTCACATAAGCTGATATAATTCCTTCAATTTAGGGGTTCAAAATTATTAAGGATATCAACAACAAAAAGGGTAAAGGTTATTATGCAAGAAAGAAAGGTTAAGGCTCAATTTGGTTTTCTAAGGAGAAAAGGTGAGGTAAAGGTTCCTAAAGGTTCCTAAAAGGGTAAAGGTTCCTAAATGTCTTCGTCATCTTTATACACAAATTCATGAAAAATGTGGACTCAACATGTATTCAAAAGCAAGTTCTAGCATAAACAATATATGTTTGATAACACACAACAAAAAGATATATATGAGAACTTATATTATAAATGTTTTTAGGTTCAAAGCTCACGTAGGTGTCAAAAAACGCATCAAGTCTTGAACGCTTTCATTCAACAAAACCAATGACGTACTTGAAATAATTTAATGAAAACCCTAATCATGTTTGTCTCTCTTGTACATTAGATCTTAAACCAAAAATGTATCCTAACTTAAGAATTATTCATGAACAACAATAAAAAAATTATAAAGTTATCATAAGAAACAATTAATATATGAATCAACTTATCATGAGTCCAAGCACAAATCACAACATTCATTATAATATAAACATTCACTCCCCCACACCTAAATCATGCATTGTTCCTAATGTATGCATAAGATACGTAAAAATAATCAACAAAAATAAAACATGGAATAAGTGACTCCCCTGAATGGTGAGCATCTAAACATCATCTACGCATGCTTCTTTGTGGTATTGGTTTCTGAGCCTACAATGATTGTAATGCCCCGCTTCAATCCGACACATGCTTTTATGCCCATCAGACATTCGAGCACGTGCCCAACGGAAGTGGTGCACTAACTATATCACTTTTACTTATCACATGGCCTCAAAATGTAAAAACACAAATAACATAATGACTAAAGATAAATTCCTCATTTCATTTCACCAAAAAAATGTACATTGTATCATTACAACATCATCCATATACGTACAATGTCAAAGACCTATCAGAGTCTACAACTCTGTTTACAAGCATGCTACATACATGAAGATTTAAACAAAAATTGTATCTAAATCCTTCAGTTCAGCTGACCAACTTTTGAGTCATTTATTTAATCCCAAAAGTAGTACTAAACTTCTTCTAAAATGTCTTAGTATCTAAGTCACCTCTCTTGTACCTGAAAAATCAACGTTGTAATTTTGGTAAGTTTTGCGAACTTAGTGAGTTAACCATCCTCAATGGTTCACTCATATTACATAACACAATAACTTATACAATCACATAGTTCATACCATTTCATCTATCATCATATAGCATCGCAAAACACTTTGTTCATAATTTTCACAATTTTCATTCAACACAATTCAACAATACTTTGCACTCATTCAAAACATCCATATCAAAAGTATATGCAATGTTACCCTGCATTCGTTGTGAATATCGGGCTCATTAATATTATCTTTTATCTGTTGGAGATACAAGGCTCATTTTATATAATGAGCTAAAGGCTCTTACCACATTCTGAGCTTTAAGTTTTTTTACACTGGCGACTCCAGTCACAGCTGCCTTTAGCTTTCATGCATTTATGAAATGAAATGCACCACACGTATTGAATCATTGTGTTCAATCAATCACATTCACATTCTCTTTCCCATTCACATTTTTCTTCGGACCTAAGTCTGGCATTCAACAATAATGTTGAGAACATTTATTTCATCAAATTCACATATAACGAACTTTTCTAATAGCTTTCATGCATCAAATGCCTTGGACACTTAATGTCTGGAATCAATACATTCACAACACATAACAGTTCACTATAGAATTTGTACAAACAAATAATCAATATGAGACCATCTTAGGTTACTCACAGTTTGCTCTAGATAGCTTATTGCCTCGAGGTCCTGACAATGTCTAGAAGCAGTCGCTCTAATTGCTCCTCTATATAATGTAAATATACACATTTTCACATTACTACTTTGCACATTCATATGAACACTTAATGATATACACATGTATATGTGTTATGTATAATGCATATTCAATGGCACTCCCAAGTATATTTAGCATATTTTCTTAATACACATCTCATGATCAATTGACAATATCTTTAAATCATTCTTTAATATCTAATACACTTTACTCACTTTAATCACCTCATTCATCATCAACTAGGTTCATTCAAGATCTCATTCAAACTAAATACATCATATGGAAGCACCGTAGCATTAATTCGTTCATACATTAATCAAAAGAAAACTCTTTTTCTCCATAGGTCCGCCCATGATCGTGGTGTCCCTGCCACGATCATGATAGAAAATTTTAAGGCTGGCCACGATCGTGGTGGTCCTGCCATGATCGTGACAGAAACGATCATGACATAAACTTATTTTTGTGATCCCACAATCGTGCCCTGCACTTTCTTCCTCCATTCAGACGAATTCAACATATATTCTAACATCAATTTCACTCCAATTTTCCAGAATTCACTTCCTCTAATACAACCTCTAGAGAATAAGCATATTTTGCACAATTTTGCTGATTGCAGTTGACCTACATCCATTTGAGGTACTAAAGCGGTTAAATCAGAAAATTTATCCTCAAGGTGCGTGTTACTTATCTCATTCACACACTTAATAACTCCATCCATCCTTGTACTAAATTGTTGAGAATTTTCAACCATAATTGATATCAACTGTCTGGCTGCCTCAGGTGTTTTGTTTACTGGAGCTCCTCCACTAGCTACATAGACCATACTTAGATCCCTAGCAACGGTGTCAAATTTTTGGTCAAGTTATTGAAACCCCCAAAATAATTATAATTCTCTAAATTTTTTGCAATAGTCATGGAACCAGATCAAATCCCTAGAGAACTAAACACTAGCTTATTAATTTTAAGTAATAAAAGTAAATGGGGATTTGATTAAATAACTGATTAATTGAAATTAATATAAAAGAAATTTATTAATTTCAAGTAATAAAAGTAAATGGGGATTTGATTAAATAACTGATTAACTGAAATTAATACGAAAAAATTAAATCAAATGAAATTAAAAATAAGAAATTCAAGATTACCAAACTCGTATTTAAGGGAAAGATCTTGTCTAATTGTAACATTGATCATTGGTTTAAAAGAATATTTTCATGATTCAAGTAGTTAGTCCAAAACATATTAGGATAGTCATAATAAGTTTCAAAATTTTCTAAATTAATTGGTTCAGACCAAGCATCCAAACCAAAACTTATCATTTGTTAGCTGGGTGTGATAACATTCTATAACAAATAAATGATAGCAATAAGTTCCATGAAAAAATAATTCTAAATGAAATAATCAAGATAGTTGTAGCTATTCAATTTAGTTTTCTTATTTATCATATGTTAAATATGGAAATTCATAAATAACATATTTGCTACTTGTACCATTTCTTCATGACAATTACAGATCATTGAATTCCTAGATAGTGATAGAATAATCAATATTAAATTAAATTGTCAGATTAATTAAATATTAATCATTAATGAGATATGAGAACTTAAAAGAAGAAATACTTGAATTAAAATGTGAATAAAATTTTAAAACACAAAACCTTACAAGGTTACAATTAGAGTATTAAATCCCCTTGAATCAGAATAATCGAGTTTAACCACACATGAATTTTGCTCCAATAACCAAAAAAAAAAGAAGAAAGATAAAGAACTGTTAAAAACGTAAGAAGAGAACTCTTTTCTGTTGTGTGAAACGTCCCTTTTATAAGATTTTCTAATCTAATCCTAATCTAATTCTAACTTGTAAAGATGTCTATCTAAAACAAAATCAAATTCAAACTCCTACATGATAAGGATACGAAGAAGTTTCTCAGTTAAACTCCAACTTTTCAAGTGATCAGCCTTATCCATACTTTTCACTTTATCTAAAAAATTTTATTATCATCAATAGAGTCTCAATTTAATGCAATCTCCACGTTTCATCTGCTAAAACAAAATAAACATTAATTTCTATATTTAGGCATCAAAACAAATCCAAAACAAAGGAGATAATATCAAATAATATAGCAAGATGAGATCTTATCACTCATACTTATTCATCATATGTATGGAAGTTTTCACCCTCCTGCTAAAACACAATGTCTCAATTGCCTCTTACTTCAAGCTTCACTCCAAATACGGATTGGTTTCTCTAACAAACTTATGTTTTACAGATGATCTCAAAACAAACTTAAATTGTGCATCCTTATTAATGAATACTCTATAAAGATTCAATGACCTATCTGGTCTTGGGGTTAATCTCCATAAGAGCCTTTTTATCTTGTTAGAGAATGCTTCACATCGTTCAAACAGTATTACTTGAATAACTAGAATGTCCAAGCACAACTCCCCTCTCTTATATCTGGGACTCCCAATCTTCGCCAAAAGACTCAGATGTAGTGATTACATTACACTGATTGAGAAAATTCACAAAAGACTTGGTTATGAGTAGAGCTTTAACTTATGGAGGTAAGTTACAATTTTTAAAAACTGTTATCTCCTTAGTGGATATATATATTGGCGTTCCCATATTTCTTTTCAAAATGTCTCATCAAGACTATGGAAAGGATAATGCAGCAATTTTAATGGGGAAAAGTGGGAGGAGGTGGAGGAGTTGTAAACGTAAGCTAAAAAAAATATGTAAATAGAAAGAAAAGGGTGAGTTGGGTTTGGAGGCTATCAACAACAAAATTCTAATGCTAAAAAGGATATAGAGAATCCTAATGGACAAGGAATCATTGTTGATTAAGTGGCTTCATGGCTACATGCTCAAAGGAAACAACATTTGTGTTATGGTCCCTAAAGCCTCTCACTCCTGTTTCTTTAATCAGCTTCTAAAGTTAAGGGTCTTGGTAGAAGCAAATGTAATTTGCAAAGTTGGGAAAGGAAACAATGCTTCTCGATGGTTTGATAATTGGAATGGTCAAGGAGCTCTTATACAGAATCAATATGCAAGGTTAGCTCTCTCCAACTTTCCTTAGAAAGCCAAAGTGAAGGATCTTAAGGAAAATGAAAACTGGACTTCTAGAATTAATGAGGAAAAGGATAACAATTCATCTTTTAAATCTTAAAATGACGAAACCTATCATTAACATAATATACATGTGGCTGACTTAACAAACAGGAAAATCAAGAAGCTTATCCATGGTATTGAATCTAAGGTAGAATGGAGCATAATGGTTTGGAGTAGAAGTCTCAAGCCAAGTGCTAGCTTTTTGTTGTGATCAGCTATGAGGATGAAACTATAGACCATTTGTTCTTTCAATATAGAATTTCCAAGAAAATAACGAAAAGGATTACTCAACTATGCTAGCTTAATTGGCATTATCCAATGGATACAAAAAAATCCAATACCTATGGAGGATAAGAAAGCCTATTTGGTGGTAATAACTCTTGTTTTGAGGAGATTTGGAAAGAAAGGAATGCTAGGAGATTTACAAGAATGGAGAAGAACTTAACCACATTGATAGCCTCAAACAAGTATAAGAGAGCAATTTATCATCAACCAATTTATAAAGAAATGCAGCAGAACACTGCCAATTTCATAAAGATCTAGAAATTTCGCCTTCCAATTCAATTTAACTTCATTTTGTTGGTAATTTATCAATCTGAAGTATAGAATGGGGGGTGCAGAATAGTGTACCTGGTGAGGTACTTTTCAAATGTCATCCTTTTTAATTCATTTTCATTATTTATAGTATATACAAATTTTACTTTCTAAAAAAATGATAACCTAACAACAAACTCATTCATAGTTTCACAAAGAACTGCAATCAGGTTATTACATTAAAGATATAAACGTGAATGTGATGCAAAGGTTCAAGATGATAATTCAAAATACAGGCAGAAAAGAGCAATAGTTCTACCCAAAAGATCACAAGATCTTTCAATTCTTGGGATACATACGATGAGAAATACCCAATTTACATGACTGGTAAGGAGGACATAAATTTGAAACCTTTTCTCCATCTCAATAATGTTTAACATCTTATCCAACTTTTTAGGTCCATCAATATGCACCCTATGCACGGCAATGATAGATCTGGACAACCCAACAGTGTCAGTAATTGAAGGAAATCCGAAAAATGGAGAATATTCCTTTGTCTTTTCCATGTCTTCATACAACACCAGTTAATGCTAAAAATAGTTTGGAACGTGAAGTCTTAAACAGGTTCATAGAGGCTCAAAATGTGGCCATTCAGACAACGCATAGCCGCAACCTGATTAAAAAAGAATAATTTGCATGATACGTCAAGTTTTTATGCATGAAAATTTTCAGGATCTATCTTGGATATTATTCAGAGATTATAACCTTTCCATGAATTTCATACTTGATGGGGCCATCAAGCTCACCGCCTAAGGACATTAATTTTGTCACCGTACTGTTAATATCATTCACCGTGAAGGATAGCATGAAAGAGTAACCTTTCTGCAAAACATATTCATTATAAAACTAGATTAGAAACTCAAACAAATTCCAAAACTATAACAAGAGATATAAAGATTACTTGGGAGATTGCATTAGAGCGAGCTTAAGAGGTCCCAATTGAAGCTCAGCCCAACGAAGAGTGCACACATTAACGGTAAAATCCAATCCCTGTGAGTAGAAACGAATGGCTATAGGGACGTCTTTGTGTAGCTGTAGTATCCATATAAACGACACGGCTGCCCCCATCAACCAAGGGTAAGAAGAGTTTGTAACGACAATGGAGGAAGAATGTTGATTCAAAAGCTACAACGATGCCAAATCCTTACTGCTCGGCCCAAGTCCACAAGCTTTTCATGTTTTCTTCGTTTTCATGGAAATTGGAATTAGTCTCTGCCTTCGTTTATGTACATTACTCTTTCTGCTTTCCTTAGATAACAATTATTTGTACAATATTAATTATTAATCAAAACATGATCACTATAATTTATTTAGTAATATATTTAGTTTATTTATTTTAAAATTATTATAAAATAAAATCTATTCTAAAACTAAAATTATCATTAAAAGAAAAATTATTTCACAATAAACATATTTTAGCTCGTAAAATTTTTAATTGGCATGATCTCCAAAAAATTTAATTATTTAAATTTTAATACGTTAAAATGCTAAACTTTTATTTTAAATACATACTTTAATAAGTTTTAGTTTATCTTTTTAGTAAATAATTTTATTCTCAATTTGTTTTCCAAGTTATTTAATAATTAAAAATAAAATATCCTATTTACTTATCGATTATTAATAAAATATCATGAATTTATTGTTAACATTTATAACATAAAATTAAAAGTTAAAATGTACAATCTACTTTATTACAATAGTAAATATTTTTATAGCATTGACCATCATCATCATTTGTATGATAAATTAATCATTAAATATTAATAAATACTTATATTAATTAAAATTTTAATTGCGATTATAATATAAGATCGATATAATAAATATAAATTTTATGATAGATGAAAATCATAATTTTATTTTTGCAATTAATATTTTATTAGTAATCCATATTTATTAATTAATAGTTTATAATAAATTAAATTTAATTAATAACTTTACTTATCAATAACATTAACTTATCTTTAAGTATTATCTATCTTATTTATTATATTTAGTGATAAAATATAAATATTTACAATCAAACAATTTTAAAAATTAAAAACATCAAATGAATATTAAAAATTGGAGAAAAGAGTAAATGAACTAATCATGGTTTTTTTCATTTTAGGCATTTATTTTATATATATAGGTATTTAGATAGATATAGTTTTATTATTGTTTTATGGTATTTTCTTCTTATATGGCGTTTGTTAGTATTTTTATGTTTCTCTTTTCTGTTATGGAGTGTTTTTCTGTTCTATAATGGAGAGTTTCCTTCACCCTTTGACAATTTTGTGTTATTTATCTTAAAAGGGTTTTTATACTATATTTTAGGTGCCAAATTATTATATTGTTATCATTGGCTTAGAGTTTTTGTTTCAAACCTTTGGTTGTGGTTTCCATCTAAAAAATGAAAGCTTTCTACATGAGAAAGACAAACCAAACTTCCTATATGGTGTTGTACCATTGCTTTTCATGGTATACATAAGAGTTTTGGTGAGGATTCTGAAATGTTTATAGTATGTTGGAGGGGTTGTGTTTCTTCTGCCCTTTCTCACTCGCACTACATGTTGCCCAAGTCATTTGGGTCTTGTGTCACTAGTTTTCTTTGCCTGATCTTTGTAACAAGTCCATTCACAACGTCATGTATGTTAACATTGTTATTTGACTTGGTAAGCTCACAACAAATGTCATATTCTCTCACCAATGTGTTGTCATTGCTAATTTATCTTCAATAATCAAGTCATCTACTTCTTGATTCTGAAGCAGCTCTTTAACCCTCGTAGTAGCTACGTTTTTAGTGCTTGATATGGAATATCTATTTCCAAAGTCTTCTACTTATTTTGGTTTCCTATTTTCTTTAAGTTTCTTGCTTGTTCTAAGGTTCCTATTTTCCTTTGCATTTGGATTGCCTTGTCAAGTCTATCAATAGGCAATTCTCGAAAAAAAAAAGCCTATTAATAGGCCTCTGAAACATTGTGTTATTCATTATATCAATAACACTCTTATATTTAGTTAGCTTTAAGCTTTTTTTATAAGTGGATTTTTATGTTTCTTCAAATTAAGTGTGTTAGTTTTCTTCGTTTCTCACCGCATTAGTTGGTATTAGACACAACCATTACCATCAAACATAAAGTATAGCTCGAAAGCAGTTCAGCAAAAGACAGTAACAGATCTAACAGAATCAAAAGTCAACAGAAAACTTCCGAAAACTATCAAATCGTGAAACCGTGAAAAGACCGTTTACCATATCAAAACATGCAATATCATATCCGAAAGAATATATTAAAAGAAAATTGAGCAAATGATGAGCGGATCTAGCAGAACAAAAAAGAGAATTGACAAAGTTAAAAAGTAAGAAGGCGCCAAATTCAAGATCTGGGTCAGTTAAGCAAGCGTTTATGTATGTAACTGATGTGCGGTTGCGATGTTAGGTGACTCTTTGACCTTTGAAAGAGAGAGAGAGGGAGCCTTTTACGAAAATAAAAAAGTGCGCCCCGAACTGTTCGAAAACTCCATCCTTTATTGGCACCGATGTGGGGTTATCCGATCTACTTGACTCATTACGGTTTTGCTATCCTGTGCCCACCTCTATTCCTGACAATCGTGAAACTTTTACTAACCACCGTTGACTATGGCAAATCTATGAAATAAAAATATATTTTATTCCATCCCTCTAAGGCGTTCTTCGATTAGTGAAATAAATATTATTTAATTAAAAGATATAGATATTTTCGATAATTTAAATTTTTAAATTTTAAGTTTTTAAAATCATTTTCTTAAATTTTGATTAAAATAAAAAGAATACTATAATTCATCTCAACTTTTAAATTAAACTTAAATTAATTAAATTTGTCTTAAATTAATAAATTTAAAATTTTATAATATATTGTTAATTTAACTCAAATTTAAGATCTAAATTCTTACATAACTAATATTTTATTTGTTCATATTTTATTCATACTATATTTACTTTATTGTATTTTTAATTAAAATTAAAAATTAAAAATTATAAAGAGTACTTTAAAAAATTTTAAATTAGCATTTTTATTTATTAATATGTGACGTTTATATTAGTGTTTAAAATTACAAAGAATACGCTTAAGAACTTTAAATATAATATGAGTATCGCATAAAGTCATTAGTAATCTAATGAAATATAAGTGTTATCCTTTTATGAATTATTATTTCATCCTTTGCATCATACGTATAAAATTAACAATTCAATACCATCATTATCCTTTCGTTAAAGGTTGATTTACTTATTCTTCAACTTGATAAGTTTCATATGAATCATAATCAAGAGGAAATATATATCCTTATATGTAACTTTATGATTCTCATGATGTTAATTTAACCAACATGACATAAAAGGATAATCTGATTATCTAACATTTTATTCTTACCACTTACGTTAAGCATAAGTCTCTTTTGATCCAATACATACAAACTATTTGTATAAAATTGGATCAACTACTTTATTTAACAATCTATTTCTTGTCATATTTGTATAAGATTGGATCAAGTACTTTTACTTAACAATCTATTTCTTATCATGCATTAAACATTACAATAATGTTGAATCTAAATCTAGTATAAAAACTCATAGGCATGAACTATAAATACATATGATCTTTATCACATCACATATAGGCAAAAAAAATTCATGCAATCAATTTCTTCTAATTATAACTACTATCATTCTATAGCAAATGCCTTTAATTGTAGTCCATGTTTACGCTTTTAGTAGGCTAAATTAAGTGAAACAATTTCATCAAAGTAATATACCTTTCAGCTCTACTGTATGCAACCTTTTCATCTTGATATCACGATGATGATATACATCTTACATGTTGTCATCAATGTTTATGAGACATTGGTCAACTCAAAATGGCAATACAATTTGTCATCTATATGATTTTGACATATCTCTAAAATTTTATCACCACACCCTCAACAAGGATTATAGAAAAAATACATAATAGGCCTAAAAAGTTCTAAAAAGACCTAGGCTATCCTACTCCCAAGTATACTAGGATATTGTAGTTGATTAACCGGGGTCGTCTCCTATTGAGGTGAAATTGGTTCACTTAAATTAATTTTGAATAAAACAAAGATAAATGAAATCCTAAATACTTATCCCGATCTGTTGAGTATAATAATTTTAAAGTAAATCATGCAATTGAACTGAAAGTAAACGATTCAATCGGAAGCAAAGAAGAATAGAAACAGAAGTGGAAAGCTCTTAAGAATTAATTTCACTAATTTAATCTCCTATTACCAAGATTGACAGTTTGGCCTTAAGATCAACTCGAATAGTTAACTAATCTAACTTTTGTATTTGACAAGTGAAACCCGACTAATAATTACTACTTAGGTTAATATATTTATAATTCTTAACCTAAGCATCTATAATTTCTCGTTCCATATTAAACTTCTCATCTCGATCATTCGTTTAATACCAAAATGATACAAAGTTTGATCATGTTATTACAATCATTCAGCTCAGAAACCATATAAATAAATAAGACAACAAATCTATAACTCAAACATGCATAATCAACTAAAACTCAAACATGCATAATCAACTAAAATAGCTACATTAATTCTCGTGAAAAAAAGATCAGCCCATCATAGTATAAACACAGTTCATCATCTCCATACACTTTAATTATATGTAATTGTTAACCTAAAAATGCAAAAGTGATAAATAGAAAGAATACTAAAGATGAAATATGAAAAGCTAACAAAGTAGCAGTCGGTTAAGCTAACAAAGTAATAAGTTTAGGAAATAAACAAGAAACAGAGCAACAGATGAACAAAATAAGCGAATAAGGATCGAGTGAGTGTGAAGGAGGTGTTCTCCTACCCCTCTTAAGCTTTGTGAAGGTGGTGTTCTTGTTAGATCGCGTACGGTCCGAGTATTCACAATACGTTGCGGAAAAGACCATACAAGAACATCACGTATAATCGAAAACACGAAGGGTTAACGAAAATACCTTATTTTCGTGGGTGAATTGCTTCTTTTTCTTTTTCGGATTCCAAGACACTGCAAATCGCTAATGCCCTCTACCGGTATCCACACGAGCATGCACGATTCGGGCTACGGCTGTAGTGTGCTAGCATTTCCTGAAACGCTTTCCGAACGCCGCTCTGATTTTCCTCTCAGATGGCGGCTAGGGTTTCGCCAAAATGGTGTCTCCTTAACCTAATGAGACCTAAGCTTCTCTATTTATAGAGAAACCCTAATCCCATTAAGGCCCTAATAAGTTTCGGCCTATTATATCTCATATAATAGAAGCCCGACAACTTAATCCAACCTAGCCCAATAAATATATCTACATATATTTATTTAATACCTAATAAATTAGGCCCAAGAGAATAAGCCGGATCACATCACTCTTTGTGTGCGACCACAGAGGCTCATTTGATGTTGGCAATGGGCTTGATCACACTTGAGGCCCATAAGTCATAAGCGCCTCTAGCAAGACATTATGACTACCCAAATCAAATGAGGATCGATAATCCGATTTAACTCAGTAACTATGGTTATAAGCTCGGTCCTTTTGTAACACGATATCAAGATTAATCATAAGGCATGATACATGTCAACCTTTAATTAATCATAGTTTCTTGATCCCAAGTTGGTGATTATAACAAATGACATTGATGACTCTTCATCAATTCATTTGAGCACGACCATGCATTTCTTGATCACACTTGTCAAGAGGCCCAAATGATATCTCTCTCACTTAAGAGAGGTACAAATCCCATCTACGTCATTCACATCCCTCCATGATTCATTTAGTGTCCAACATAAGACTATTTGTTATTGGTTAAAAATAACTTAGTCTAATATCAAAACACTAAATTCCTCATGTGAGGAACCATGATAACTTCAAGTCAAAGGACTAAAGTCAAACCATATTGAGAATCACTAATGACATGAAACCATGTAGTATTCTCTTTTGGGTCGATCGATATATGTTCTCTAACATATATCTATGTTTTTATTTGATATCTCATATCCATGATCGAGAAAGCGTGATCATCAATCGAACACATACTAGCCTTAATTCATTATTGTTCCACCAATAATGATCGACTAAGACGATTTAGAATAGTATTATCACACTTATGGTTTTACTATCAAGTCACATACTTGATGACATAAGTTTAATACCATTCATGGAATGTAAATCACATTACATAAATGAAATACATGCATATATAAAATGAATACCTCATAATATATTATTAACAAATCATAATGTTAATACATGAATCACAAATGTTCATTGGCTAGGGCACATTACTAACAATCTCCCACTTGACTAGGCCCAATCATCGGATATCTAATACCCATAGACCTCGTATGACTCTCATGTTTAGGTGTGGAAGAGGCTTAGTAAGTGGATCGACAATGTTGTCATCTGTGCCCACTCTGCATATCTTCCGTCTCCTCTTCTAATGATCTCTAATCAAATGGAAACATCGAGTATGTGTTTGAATCTATGATGTGAATTTGGTTCCTTAGCTGTCTTATAGCCCATTATTATCACAATAAAGGTCTATAGGACTTGCGATGCTAGGAACAACTCAAGCTCGTGATGAACTTCGATCCATACTGACTTCCTTAGCAGCATCGAGGCGACAATGTACTAAACTTGTTGTAGAATCGACAACGATGTCTTGCTTTGAACTTTTCCACTCATCGCACCTCCATTCAAGCAGAACACAAAACACGATTGCGATCTGAAATCATCTATGTCGATCGAAAACCAGCATCAGTGTAACCATTTACAACTAGCTCTCCTTCAAGTCCTCCATAGACTAGGAACATATCCTTAGTTCTTCTCAAGTACTTAAGGATGTTCTTAACTGCTATCCAGTGACTCTCATCATAATTAGATTAGTATCTACTTGTTATGCTCAAAGCATATGAGACATCAGGTCGAGTACATAACATGGCATACATGATAGATCCAATTGCAGATGCATATGGAATCTTACTCATGCACTCAAGCTCTTTATCTGAAGTAGGACAATCCTTCTTAGAAAGCTTGATTTCATGTGACATAGGCAAGAATCCTCTCTTGGAATCTTGCATCTTGAACCTTTCGATATCTTATCTATATATGTACTCGACTTAGGCTATAAGCTTTCTTGATCTATCTCTATAGATCTTAATGCCTAAAACATAGGCAGCCTCACCTAAGTCTTTCATTGAGAAACGTTTCCTTAACCAAATCTTGACACTCTGTAAGGTCGGAATATCGTTTCCAATGAGCAATATGTCATCAACATATAAAGCTAAAAAGATAACAGCACTCCCACTAACCTTTTTGTAAACACAAGGTTCATCTTCATTCTTGATGAACCCAAACTCTTTGACAACTTCATCAAAATGAAGATTCCAGCTTCTTGATGCTTGCTTCAATCCATAAATGGATCTTTGAAGCTTGCACACCTTTCCCGAATTCTTAGGATGGACAAAACCCTCAAGCTGTATCATATATACATCCTCAAGTAAGTTTCCATTAAGGAAAGTTGTTTTAACATCCATTTGTCATATCTCATAATCGTAGTATGCAGCTATGGCAATAAGAATTATAATGGATTTGATCGTGACCACTGGAGAAAATGTCTCATCATAATCAATTCCATGAACTTGTCGATAACCTTTAGCGACAAGTCTTGTTTTATATGTGTGCACATTTCCATCCATGTCGAGTTTCTTTTTGAAAACCCATTTACATCCAATGGTCTTCAAGCCATCAGACGGATCAATCAAAGTCCAAACTTGATTGTCATACATGGATTGCATCTCTGCTTTCATGGCCTCTAACCATTTAGCAGATTCTGGACTTTCCATAGCTTCTTGATAGGTTGTGGGCTCATTATGATCGATGAGCATCACATTATCATCATCAGTAACGAGAAATGTTGGACCCCGAATCTTGAGTGACAATTTGACTATGATCAAGTGGATGAGTTGATTGAAATTAAGTTGAAGATCATGAAATAAAGAGAGAAAGTATGAAAATATGAAAAATTGTGAAATAGTTGACCTTTTTGGCATTTGAGAGTTGACTTTTGTTTAAGGCAAAATTTGATAAAATGATCTACATGAAACTTGTAGATTATGTTGAGAGCTTTTTGTGGACATAAAGTTTTCAATATTTCGATATCGGGAGTGAAAGTTATGATCAGTCAAAGTTTATGTTTGATCGGGTTTGACTTTTATTATGGTTAAAACTTTGACTGAGAAATTAACCTAGTTAGAGGTTATTTGAGCTTTGATGTTCTTCATGAGAATTGAAGGATTTGTTTTGATCTTTATTTCGATATAAAGTATGCAATTTTTCGATCTCGAATAATAAGTTATGATTTTTACAAGTTTGTATAGAGGATAGTATCTTTGATGGGAAAATGAACTTCCGTAGGAGTGAATTGATGTTTATGTCCTTCGTGAAAGATTTAGAGCTTCCATAAGCTTTCTATAGAGACTAAGTTTTGTCAAAATTAGAGTTTGGGAGTAAGAGTTATGAATTTTGGAAGTTTTGGATTTTTTATGTAAAAAAAAAAAAAAAAAAAGAAATGAAATTGATTCATCCCCGTCGCTAGGGCGACGTATCGCCCTAGTGATGGTGGCGTTTTTCGCATCGCTAGGCGACGACGATCGCCTCATGACGGCTGGCGTTTCGCCCGCGTCACCAGGGCGACGCGTCGCTAGGGCGATCTTGCCCGTACGATGCCGTTTTGATTCTTTGGTTTTCTTGACTTTATTTCCTCCAATCCGACCTTTGTTCACTATTTTGCTTATATCTTTTCCGTCCGACATCCGATTGAGTTGATTCTTTTTGCGTTGGATTCCTAAGACAATGAATTTCATTTTATAAGAAATTTGTGAACTTTTGAGATTAAATTAATGGTGATTAATTTAATCAAAGTGAGTCGGGAAATTTTCCGAGCATGATTCAGTGTTTTGTGAAATTTGGGATCTGTAGAGATCCGATTAAAGCGATTCTTGAGGAGAAATAAAGATAAGACAAGGGGCTACAAATCATATGAAGACATGAAATGTCAATTGTGCCCCTAAGACTTTTAATTTCTGAATTTAATTTCGGATTAGGGTTTAATTTTTGGATTGGGAACACCTGTGAGTAATTTGAGCATAACTTTTAATCTGGGAATCGAAATGAGGAGATTCTTGTTTTGAATTAAACTAGAGACATAAGGATACAATTGTTATGAAGACAGCGAGTTTCAATTCTGGGATTAAGAATGTGAAATTTTGGACGGAAATAATCGTACATAAGAAATGTGTTAGAATATGGATTTTCCCTTTGCTTTACACATAACTTTTGATGTAGTGCTCGGAATTGAGCGCGGTCGGTGGCGTTAGATTCATATGATTGAGAGGAACATTTCGAGAAGGAAGTTTTGACAAACTCCTTCAGATTGATAGTGCGAATCAACCCGCAAATGAGCATGACATAAAGTAATAATGGAGGGCAAAATGGTCATTTGACCATTATTTAATGACACACATGGTGAGGTGTCGTTTTCAGCCTTATAAGGCCACGATGTTGGTCTGAAATTTCAGAAAAGGAGAAGAGAAATAAGAAGAAAGAAGAAGAATGGAGAAGAGTTAGTATGGAGAAAGAAGAGGAGAAGTTTAGTTTTAATTTTCTACTCAATTCTTCAAGCTTTTGGGATTTTTCCAAGAAGGAAAAGAGTGGAGAATGAAGAGCTTCTTCATGAGCCAAGAAAATTCAATTTGGAGGATAAATGAGGTAAGAGAAGATTTTCAATTTGAAGTTTTGTTGAATTTTAATTGAGAAGTATGGAAAAGGACTTGGGTTTGTGGTTTATGAAGTTGTTTTGATATATATGCTTTAGGTTGGGTTTAATTTTGGATGAAAATTTGATTAAGGTTTAGGCTTAATTTTATGATTAAGAATTTTGTGAAATTTTGGTGTAGAATTATAGATAATGTTATGGGTTAGTGATATATGATTTCAATTTTGAAGAATTTATGGATTATGATATTGAATTTGGATAAATTGGTTTAGGCCAATTTTAAAATTTGAGGATTTTGAAATTGAGGATTTAGATATTTTGGAATTAATGTGGATGGATGAATTGTGAGATTAATTTTGAAAATTAAGTTATTTATGAGATTTAATTTGGGTGTATTGGTTTAGGCCAATTTTGAAAATTGGGGTTTTCAAAATTGGAGATTGAAATAGCTTGAATTTATATGGAATTGGTGTTTACTAAGTTTAATTTGAGTAATTAGGTGAATTATGATACTGAATTTGACTAATTCGGTTTAGGTCAAATTCAGAATTTGGGCATTTTAGAAATTTTGGTTTTAGAAAGCTTGGAAATATGATGATTATGAATTTCCGATAGTTAATTTTGAGAATTATGTTATTTATGATGTGAATTTGGATGATTATAGTTTAGGTTTTGTTAAATTGGAAGAGAGAGAGAAGCAAAAGTCAAATTGAAGCATTGGACAAGATGCTAGCATGGATATGAGGTGGGTAGTATATTTATTTATTGAATTATAAGCTAAATGTGAATTTTTGAAAATTAAAGAAAGCAAAATTTGATTTTTGATAAATTATTATTGATAAAAATGTTTGAAAAAGGATGTAAATGTTTGAAATTATGATTTCAAAGGAGTAAAATGAGTTTTAGAAAATGCAAAACTTGTGAATTTCATGGCTTTCAAATTATGTGATTTATGATTTGGATGATTTAAAGAATTGGTGCATATATTGTGATGAGTATGTGATTTAAGTAATGATATGAATTGCATTAGATTTGTTATGTGAATTCATGTGGATACGTGCTTGTGTCATTTATGACCTGATATGATGATAAGATTTGAAAATGTGAAAATCAAGATTTTCAAAAAGTGCCTTGAGCAATCAATTGTTTTCGTTATGTGTTAAGTGGGTTTGGTCAGTCCGTTTGTGAGTCGTCACTTGTCTCTACTGTTTAAGCCTTTTTGGCTGCCATTAGTGGCATAGGAGTTTCGATTTGGACTCCCCTACATTCATTTACCGCATATAATTATTATCTTGAAATGTGCGATGACGATCTGTTATGGGCGAACCAAACCAATTACGATGTGTTATGTGTTTTGATTTGGTTATAATGTGATGCATTCATATTTAAAGTCGTGCATGATTTGAAAAGATTTGAGATTTTGAGAAATAAGACGATAAATTTATAATCATGAAATTTGAAAGGTTTATGAAAGTTTTGAAAAGTTTGAAAATAAGATTTGGATAAATGCTTAAATGGGAAACTTTTGAAAAGTTTAAAAAGAAAATAATTTTTGCTTATTGTTCGGTTTATAAATATATTATCCACGAGCTTCCAAGCTCACCCCCCCTTTCATCCCCAATCTCCGGGTTTTCGCAGGAGATCGGATGGAAAACGAGTATAATCATAGTCAAACTTATGCGTGTTAGTAGTATGTTTAAAGTTTAATGTTTGTATCGAGATCTTTATGGATAGTTAGAAAGCTAGTAAAGTGTATTTTAGTTCGATTGTATATGAATGGTTTTGCTTGTGGCGATAAATGTATAAGATTGTATTATGTTTGAATGAGTTATAAGTATGATTATACTTTATGTATGAGATTGGATTTTGAATGTGGTTGGGATTGATTGAAATTTACGAGTTGAGATAGTTATGGATTGGATTTATGAAGTGTTTAGAATTAAGATTGTGTTTTCTTTGGTGTTTGGATGCGGACGGGAGGTCCGATGTTGCCTTGTGTTATTGGATGGATTACAATATTAGAAGTGCGTTTGCTTTGTTTTAAATTTTGAAATTTGTCAAAATCTGTAGTTATCTTTTAGAAATTTGGTAAAATTTGATAAAATGGGTTTAAAGAAATGAATTTAAGGATTTATAGGAAAGAATAAGAATGATGATTTTATATGTAATGGAGTAAAGTGATTAAGAATGAAAAGACAAGGAATAAAGAAAAATATATATACCGGATTTGAAATGTCGTAAGGATTCCAACGCGATTATGTTCGTTCGATCATTTTTCTCGATTTTGGTTCTCGGATGTCGGATCGCTTTGCTAAGTGTTTGTCTTCGCTTTAGCTTTGTATTTTCCGATTCGATCCAACCGCTACCTTCCGTTTGATCGATTGAAACTTTCCGAGTATTTGTTTCGCTCCGATGATTCGATTTGTATTCCGATTAGCGATTTCTCGCTTTTCGATTTTTCGGATGTCGGATCTGTTCTACTTGATTTTGTCTCGCCCTCGATTTTGTTATTTGTAATTTGTTATCCGATTTGGTAGGTTTATTCGATTGGCGACCGCTTTTTGTTTCCGATTTGAAATTTCGATCCGAAATTTCCGTTTCCCTTCGTTTCCGTTTGCTTCGTTTTCCGTTCTACGTATGTAGTTGAGTTTCGATAACGGGATCTAACATTTATGGTATCAGAGCCCAGTAATATGATCTTACTTGGGCGTATGAGTATGAATAAGGAATTGATACGAGTTTGTAAAGATAAGAGTGAATTTGTGAGAATGTGCTAAGTGATCATTTGATTTTGATGAAAGAAGTATGATTGCCTTTAGGAATTTGAAAATTGATATGCATGACTATTTGATGAATTCAAGTGATTGGTTTGATTTGGGTGTTAAGAATATGACCGATTTTCGGAGTGTGATGAGGAACTTAAGATTAGAATTTCTTGATAAATTGTGATGAATTGATATAGATGAAAGAATGATGACTTAATGAGACAGATTAAACGATGATTGAATCATACTAAGGTTTCTTACGAATTGGACCATTGACTTGTGTCCAGAAGTGTAGAAACAGTAAGTTATGAATATAGTAAGTTGATGGTATATGATTTAAGGAAATGAAAATTGTGAAGAGATTGAGAATATGCGTGATGAGTAAATTAAATAAAAGAGTGACTGATTATGAGTTTTGGAAAGAAATTAGTAAGAAAGTGCTTGATGATCTTTGTTTAAAAAGAAATTTATGCAAGAATGAGTTACTTGGAGTTTAAGTAAGTGTGAATTTCGAGGACGAAATTCTTTTAAGAGGGGGAGAAATGTTGGACCCCGAATCTTGAGTGACAATTTGACTATGATCAAGTGGATGAGTTGATTGAAATTAAGTTGAAGATCATGAAATAAAGAAAGAAAGTATGAAAATATGAAAAATTGTGAAATAGTTGACCTTTTTGGCATTTGAGAGTTGACTTTTGTTTGAGGCAAAATTTGATAAAATGATCTACATGAAACTTGTAGATTATGTTGAGAGCTTTTTGTGGACATAAAGTTTTCAATATTTCGATATCGGGAGTGAAAGTTATGATCAGTCAAAGTTTATGTTTGATCGGGTTTGACTTTTATTATGGTTAAAACTTTGACTGAGAAATTAACCTAGTTAGAGGTTATTTGAGCTTTGATGTTCTTCATGAGAATTGAAGGATTTGTTTTGATCTTTATTTCGATATAAAGTATGCAATTTTTCGATCTCGGAATAATAAGTTATGATTTTTACAAGTTTGTATAGAGGATAGTATCTTTGACCGGAAAATGAACTTCCGTAGGAGTCGAATTGATGTTTATGTCCTTCGTGAAAGATTTAGAGCTTCCCGCAAGCTTTCTATAGAGACTAAGTTTTGTCAAAATTAGAGTTTGGGAGTAAGAGTTATGAATTTTGGAAGTTTTGGATTTTTTATGTAAAAAAAAAAAAAGAAATGAAATTGATTCATCCCCGTCGCTAGGGCGACGTATCGCCCTAGTGATGGTGGCGTTTATTTCGCATCGCTAGGCGACGCTATCGCCTCGCGACAGCTGGCGTTTCGCCCGCGTCACCGAGGCGACAGCGTCGCTAAGGCGATCTTGCCCGTCTGACGCCGTTTGATTCTTTGGTTTCTTGACTTTATTTCCTCCAATCCGACCTTTGTTCACTATTTTGCTTATATCTTTTCCGTCCGACATCCGATTGAGTTGATTCTTTTTCGTTGGATTCCTAAGACAATGAATTTCATTTTATAAGAAATTTGTGAACTTTTGAGATTAAATTAATGGTGATTAATTTAATCAAAGTGAATCGAGAAATTTTCGAGCATGATTAGGTGTTTTGTGAAATTCGGGATCTGTAGAGATCCGATTGAAGCGATTCTTGAGGCGAAATAAAAGATAAGACAAGGGCTACAAATCATATGAAGACATGAAATGTCAATTGTGCCCCTAAGACTTTTAATTTCTGAATTTAAGTTCGGATTAGGGTTTAATTTTGGATTGGGAACACTGTGAGTAATTTGAGCATAACTTTTAATCTGGGAATCGAAATGAGGAGATTCGTGTTTTGAATTAAACTAGAGACATAAGGATACAATTGTTATGAAGACAGCGAGTTTCAATTCTGGGATTAAGAATGTGAAATTTTGACGGAAATAATCGTACATAAGAAATGTGTTAGAATATGGATTTTCCGCCTTTGTTTCGCACATAACTTTTGATGTAGTGCTCGGAATTGGCGCTTGATCGTTGGCGTTAGATTAAGTATGATTGAGAGGAACATTTCTCAAGAAGGAAGTTTTGACAAACTCCTTCAGATTGATAGTCTTGAATCAACCCGCAAATGAGCATGACATAAAGTAATAATGGAGGGCAAAATGGTCATTTGACCATTATTTAATGAAACACATGGTGAGGTGTCGTTTTCAGCCTTATAAGGCCACGATGTTGGTCTGAAATTTCAGAAAAGGAGAAGAGAAATAAGAAGAAAGAAGAAGAATGGAGAAGAGTTAGTATGGAGAAAGAAGAGGAGAAGTTTAGTTTTAATTTTTCTACTCAATTCTTCAAGCTTTTGGGATTTTCCAAGAAGGAAAAGAGTGGAGAATGAAGAGCTTCTTCATGAGCCAAGAAAATTCAATTTGGAGGATAAATGAGGTAAGAGAAGATTTTCAATTTGAAGTTTTGTTGAATTTTAATTGAGAAGTATGGAAAAGGACTTGGGTTTGTGGTTTATGAAGTTGTTTTGATATATATGCTTTAGGTTGGGTTTAATTTTGGATGAAAATTTGATTAAGGTTTAGGCTTAATTTTATGATTAAGAATTTTGTGAAATTTTGGTGTAGAATTATAGATAATGTTATGGGTTAGTGATATATGATTTCAATTTTGAAGAATTTATGGATTATGATATTGAATTTGGATAAATTGGTTTAGGCCAATTTTAAAATTTGGGATTTTTGAAATTGAGGATTTAGATATTTTGGAATTAATGTGGATGGATGAATTGTGAGATTAATTTTGAAAATTAAGTTATTTATGAGATTTAATTTGGGTGTATTGGTTTAGGCCAATTTTGAAAATTGGGGTTTTCAAAATTGGAGATTGAAATAACTTGAATTTATATGGAATTGGTGTTTACTAAGTTTAATTTGAGTAATTAGGTGAATTATGATCTTGAATTTGACTAATTGGTTTAGGTCAAATTCGAATTTGGGCATTTTAGAAACTTTGGTTTAGAAAGCTTGGAAATATGATGATTATGAATTTCCGATAGTTAATTTTGAGAATTATGTTATTTATGATGTGAATTTGGATGATTATGGTTTAGGTTTTGTTAAATTGGAAGAGAGAGAAGCAAAAGTCAAATTGAAGCATTGGACAAGATGCTAGCATGGATATGAGGTGGGTAGTATATTTATTTATTGAATTATAAGCTAAATGTGAATTTTGAAAATTAAAGAAAGCAAAATTTGATTTTGATAAATTATTATTGATAAAATGTTTGAAAAGGATGTAAATGTTTGAAATTATGATTTCAAAGGAGTAAAATGAGTTTTAGAAAATGCAAAACTTGTGAATTTCATGGCTTTCAAATTATGTGATTTATGATTTGGATGATTTAAAGAATTGGTGCATATATTGTGATGAGTATGTGATTTAAGTAATGATATGAATTGCATTAGATTTGTTATGTGAATTCATGTGGATACGTGCTTGTGTCATTTATGACCTGATATGATGATAAGATTTGAAAATGTGAAAATCAAGATTTTCAAAAAGTGCCTTGAGCAATCTGAATTCTATTTTAGTTATGTGTTAAGTGGGTTTGGTCGAAGTCCGTTTGTGAGTCGGTATTTGTCTCTACTGTTTAAGCCTTGCGGCTACCGCTAGTGGCATAGGAGTTAGATTTGGACTCCCCTCTGTTTTATTTGCATGCATATTATCTTGCGGAAATGTGCGACGTCTATTATGGGCGAACCAAACCAATTCGATGTGTTATGTGTTTTGATTTGGTTATAATGTGATGCATTCATATTTAAAGTCGTGCATGATTTGAAAAAGATTTGAGATTTTGAGAAATAAGGCGATAAATTTATAATCATGAAATTTCGGAAGGTTTATGAAAGTTTTGAAAAGTTTGAAAATAAGATTTGGATAAATGCTTAAATGGGAAACTTTTGAAAAGTTTAAAAGAAAATAATTTTCGCTTATTGTTCGGTTTATAAATATATTATCCACGAGCTTCCAAGCTCACCCCCTTTCATCCCCGATCTCCGGTTTTACGCGGGAGATCGGATGGAAAACGAGTATAATCATAGTCCGACTTATGCGTGTTAGTAGTATGTTTAAAGTTTAATGTTTGTATCGAGATCTTTATGGATAGTTAGAAAGCTAGTAAAGTGTATTTTAGTTCGATTGTATATGAATGGTTTTGCTTGTGGCGGTAAATGTATAAGATTGTATTATGTTGGAATGAGTTATAAGTATGATTATACTTTATGTATGAGATTGGATTTTGAATGTGGTTGGGATTGATTGAAATTTACGAGTTGAGATAGTTATGGATTGGATTTATGAAGTGTTTAGAATTAAGATTGTGTTTCTTTGGTGTTTGGATGCGGACGGGAGGTCCGATGTTGCCTTGTGTTATTGGATGGATTACAATATTAGAAGTCGTTTGCTTTGTTTTAAATTTTGAAATGTCAAAATCTGGTAGTTATCTTTCTTAGAAATTTGGTAAAATTTGATAAAATGGGTTTAAAGAAATGAATTTGAGGATTTATAGGAAAGAATAAGAATGATGATTTTTATATGTAATGGAGTAAAGTGATTAAGAATGAAAAGACAAGGAATAAAGAAAAAATATATATCGGATTTGAAATGTCGTAAGGATTCCAACGATTATGTTCGATTCGATCATTTTCTCGATTTTGGTTCTCGGATGTCGGATCGCTTTGCTAAGTGTTTGTCTCGCGCCGCTTTGTATTTCCGATTCGATCCGCTTCGCTACCTTCCGTTTGATCTGATTCGAAACTTTCCGAGTATTTGTTTCGCTCCGATGATTCGATTTGTATTCCGATTAGCGATTTCTCGCTTTTTGATTTTTCGGATGTCGGATCTGTTCTACTTGATTTCGTCTCGCCCTCGATTTTGTTATTCGTAATTTGTTATCCGATTTGGTAGGTTTATTCGATTGGCGACCGCTTTTTGTTTCCGATTTGAAATTTCGATCCGAAATTTCCGTTTCCCTTCGTTTCCGTTTGCTTCGTTTTCCGTTCTACGTATGTAGTTGGGTTTCGATAACGGGATCTAACAAGAAATCCATATCTCTCGGGCTCATGACGAATCCTATCAGATCTACGTAGGCCTTGTGTTGTTGAAGACTGCTCATCAACAGCTTGTGAGCTCATTTCAATCTCCTTTTCAGGCTCAATGTCATTTTGTAAAACTTGAATTTCTTCGAGTTGTACTTTACTCCCACTGTTTCCTTTGGAAACAAATTCTTTCTCTAAGAAGAAACCATTTCGAGCAACAAACACTTTGTTCTCTGATGGGATGTAAAAGTAATATCCTTTAGTTTCCTTAGGATATCCCACAAAATAACATTTTTCAGATTTGGGTGCCAACTTGTCAACAATTGGACGCTTCACATAAGCCTCACAACCCCAAATCTTTAGAAAAGATAAATTGGGACGCTTCCCAGTCCATATCTCATAAGGTGTCTTTTCGACAGCCTTTGAAGGAATACGGTTCAATATGAATGCTGCGGTTTCTAAAGCATAGCCCCAGAAGTATTTTGGAAGATCAGTTTGACTCATTATTGATCGAACCATATCTAATAGAGTTCGATTTCTCCTTTCAAAAACACCATTCCATTGAGGAGTTCCTGGAGGAGTCAATTGTGAAACGATTCCACAATCCTTAAGATAATCATCAAACTCTTGGCTTAAGTATTCACCTCCTCGATCAGATCGAAGGATTTTAATTATTTTGCCAAGCTGATTTTGTACTTTATTCTTATACTCTTTGAACTTTTCAAAAGATTCAGATTTGTGCTTCATTAAATAGACATAACCATATCTACTGAAGTCATCTGAAAAAGTAATGAAATACAAATAACCTCCTCTCGCTGAAATGCTAAAAGGACCACATACATCGGTTTGTATAAGGCCCAATAGCTCATTGGCCCTTTCTCCTTTACCTGTGAAGGGGGCCTTTGTCATCTTACCCAGTAAACAAGAATCACACATGTCAAAAGATTCAAAAGAATCAATGTATCCATCTTGATGGAGTTTTGAAATGCGTTTTTCATTTACATGGCCTAAGCGATAATGCCAGAGATAGGTTGGGTTCAAATCATTAGATTTAAACTTCTTGGTATTTATGTTATAGATGGGCTCATTTGTTAGAGACTCGGTGTCTAGAGTATAAATGCCATTTAATTGACGTGCAATACCATATAAAATGTCATTCTTATAAATGAAAATACTTATATTCTCAATAGAAAATTTAAATCCATCATTCTCTAAACAAGCAAAAGAAATAATGTTCCTACTCATAGTAGGTACATAATAACAATTCTTAAGTTCCAAAATGAGTCCATGAGGCAAAATAAGATCATAAGTCCCCACGGATAAAGCAAGCAACTCTTGCTCCATTTCCCACGCGAGTTGATCTCACCATCCATCAATCTTCTAGTCCTTCTTAAACCACGCACATTAGTACAAATGTGAGTTGCAGACTCAAATATCTAATACCCAAGATGCGAAGGAGTAAAATTGATTTCTATAACAAACATACCTGTAACACCCCACTCCTTGAGACCCAAACGACATCTACGGTGACATCCGAGCCCGTGACCCATGAGGTGGTATGTTAAGCGATCAAATACGGTAAAACATTTTCTTTTGAAAACATTGGGTGAGCGAAAATAATAAACCATTTGGGCCCTTGACGACGAAACATTTCAATCAAAACACTATTTCAATAATCAATTCATGATACTCTATTAGTCGATTGGGGCCTCTATAATAATAATAATAATATTCTCGGAAACACAAATTTACACATCAATCGAAAGACTCATTTACACACAACTCGAGAAAGGCACTAATGCGGATGCAAAGCGATCCCGACCCTAGCCTCCGACTCGGTCACGATAGAGACATACTCCGTTAAATCTAACGGGTACTCTTCAATCCCTGAAAAATAGTTGCAATGTTGGGTGAGTTTGCGAACTCAGTGAGAAACCATCATCGATGGTTCACTCAAATCATGCATTACGCAAATTGCGTCAACGACGACGATAATATCAATTAATGATATTATATACGATTATACGATATTCTATAACGATTTACAACGATGAAGCGATATCGATGGCAATAATACGATGGCGTAGAAACGGTTTACGATATCGCATCACAATATCTGATAAATCATGGCATCACACAGTTTAGTAATCATCGCACAATTTAGCAGTTCAATCAGTCATGTATATAATGCATATGAGACTCTTTCCAGTTATTCAGTATTGTGCCCAAGTGCTCGATCGATGTTCGATGGGGGACGCGCGTCGAGATTTCTCCCTCGGGCTAGGCTCGGTCGATGCAGTGTTGAGCTCGAGGCTCTTTTCGATGATAATAGCAACTTGGGACACGTCCATTATCGATCATGCATTTATGCATGCAAAGTGCAATATTGATAATTCAAGATTGATGATTCATCAATTTACGAGATATGGCTATAAAGCCCAATATATCAATTCGATATCATCGCAAATGATCGATTCGATTCTGATAAAGCATGCAATTCAATCCAATAAATTTCAATAATCATGAAATAGTCGATTCAATTCGATAGTAGCATGCAATTCGATCCTAATAACGTCGGTAATCATCGATTCACCTTTGCAAGTAATTCATACGAGCATATAAACAATCGAATTTGAGAAACCAACTAGGTTACTCACCAGTAACTTCCGAGCTCTCTTGCTCGAAGTCCCCGGCAATATCCGTGGAGCAGACGGTCCACGGTGCCTCTATAACGATAAAATATAAACCATTACTAATTGCCCAATTAAGCAGATTCGAGTAATGCATATGTCTCGATGAAATGATGTACGATGCATGTTCACGATTTTCCGGTGCTAAATCCCAATTTGGTACTTTAAGCTCAATCCTATCTCTTTGTTCAATGGGTCGACAATTATTTGATCCATTCATAAAATCGAGACAATTTTCCTCAATTGAATCCCCTATAGCCATTTCCTATATATCGGTCAAAACCTCGATTACAAATCCCAATCAAAATTCCAATAGTCTCAATTTGACATTTAGGTCACACTATGCACCATAATCGACCCAATTCCTTATAATTCAATTTCATTTAGATCAATTCAAATTCCTACACTTATCCTCAATTGTAGACCTCTTTGACTAGTTCATAACAAATCTGGAATCGCCTCAATCGGAGGTCTACACCAAAAGTTATGCTTGATAAACCAATTTAAATCCAATCGAAATGTCCTTCGCCATGGCGAGAGGCTTTCGCATGGCGTGAAATGGTACGTCGCCGAAGATGAGGTCTGCTCGTCGTCGGCGAACAATCAAATCGGTAGTGCCATGGCGTAAGAGGCTCATGTGGCGTCAACAATTTGGCGCTTCGCCGCGATGTCCCTTCTCGCTCATGTGGCGAGACTCATCTTGTAGTCATGGCGTCTGACGAATCCTTAAATCTTCTCCGATCGTTTCCGTCTAGTCTCTCTAAAACTCCATTAACACTCTCAACTACCATAATAAATGCCAAAATGCAGTAGAAACCATCAATAACTATATAAATGACATTAAAACTTACCAATCAAGCCTCAAATCCACCGATCGCTCAAAGCGCCACAAACCCTAAAATGTTTCAAATCCAGCGATGACCCACTCTAAGCTCCTCAATCCTTTATCAATCACAATAAACTTGTTAGCCTTACACAATAAGAGGAAAACCACAAGAAAGAATCAAAGAATCCTCACCCATGAGAGGAAGCGAAGAGCGCCGTGGGAGGAGGAGAAGAAGCTCATGATAGCCTTAAGAAAAATTTCCCCAATTTCCTTCAAACCTAGCTATTTATAGGCATAGGTCTCCAAATCAGTCCAAATTTCAATCTCTAAATTTCAATAGCTCAACATATTTATTTCCTAACAGTCCCACTCTAACTTTTCCATTTCCATTGGACAATTCTTTCGATCTTATCTGATCGATCGATCGATCTCTCAAATATTTCCGGTCAGGCATTTCCTCCGAATTTCCGAAAATTTCCTATAAGCCACCATCAATTACCAATCACTCTTAAATTATTCTAAATCAGTCATTTGAACCCAATAACTCCTAATTTCTCAATCATCACGATCCAATCAATTCGATCGATTCGATAAATTCTAATTCCTGATTAGCTCAGGAAAACCATGAATGCATGTACCTATGAATAAATGCATATGCAATAAATCTGTTCCTCTATAATTAGAGGCCGGTAACATGTTCGATCGATGAATGCAATGAAACCTATCAGTCTGTCCCAATTTACCAGAATGCCCTTGCTAACAGTAGCGGGATGTTACAATTCTCCCCTCCTAATAAAAATTCGTCCTCGAAATTTCATATACAATTGGTTAGGAAGATAGGGGAATTGATCCGCTCCATTCTATTTTGATTCACACTCATTTCCTTATATGACCAGGTTCTATCAATTTACGGAAATCAATACAATCAATTGCTCTTTTTCCTTTCTCAGTTTCTATACTGCCTTAACAGTTTCCTCACAATAACTCTTAATTCTTCACATTGATGCAGATTAACACATTCATCGAGTCTTAACAATGTTTCATAATCCGATCCATAAAACACTTTGAAATTAGAATCATCTCCTAGGTTTTTAAACCACCTTATCAATCTATTTACACTACGGTCACATAGAGGCCATGTAAACGAATCTAGTTTCCCCATTAACCTTTATCTTTATTTATGCAGTTTGGATGAGGCGATACACTTTGAAATATTTCATTTATTGCTTATCAATTACATCTCCTTAGTGTTAAAACACTAATCTCATAAGATTCTCATTACCTCAGTAATAATCAATTTGACTCATTATCATTAACTTGGATCACTCAACCCCTATTACAGATTCATTTCACTTATCGTTATAACTCAAATCAATCATGGCCTTCGACTATGCTCAGGCCCTGTTCACTCTAATGTAGGGGTTAACGACTTCTTTTTGCTATGCGACTCCTTAAGCACTATTCGAATGGTAACACCAAATAACGATCATTAATCCCACAATTTATCTTAACTGTACCTCAATCTCATAACTCAACGGACTCCAAGGATATCAGTTTCACATTTACCTCAGTAGTCACGTCTGTTAGTTATCCACACGAATAACTATTCGATTTTACACTCTATACCTTCTATTACTCTTCCGTGCACTCTTCTTTGAAACACAACATTTCAATGATTCCTATAGATTTCTCTACAGTTTCTTTGGCGGGAAAACACATATTTCATAATCTGATCATAAATATCATTTTCTCAAAAGTTGGATCCATTTAATTTCCTAATTCGGTCTTGCCAGTCCTTTTTATACACACCTGATCTAGAATTCCAATAACTAATAATGATACATTCCTTTTTACCTCTTTGACAGAACAACAGTCGCAATCGGTATTATGCCAGGTTTAATAGCCTTAACGCCCAACTATGATCTTCTGCCATTACACTTTATATCCAATACATTATATTGCTCACTAGCTCAATTTTGAAATCCTCAAACACATAATCCTTTTCAATTCTTTCAAATTCACCAATATTTCAATCGCTATCAATTCGCATATTCATCGCTATATCTGAAATATTTACTGTCAAATAATATCTCAAGTTTTCAAAACAATATCCACACGATAAATTCAGATCATCAATCATAATCGATCCATGAGATTATACTTGTCCTATGCACATAAAATTACTTTACACTATTTCAACAAATTGCATTATAACCTTTATTGGGACACTTGATGAAGTATTGCAAAGTCTCAGATTTAAAAGCGATATAATCAATACTCGAATTTGAAAATTTCTCTTTCTAACTAAAATTGATGAAGTAAATACCATCAAAATCGTTACATCCTATTGAGAGACAATTGTAGGTCAACTCACCAATAAATCACTTATACTAAGGATACCTCGATCTCATTTGATCTTTGAAATCACTTTCCTTTTGCACTTGCCCTTGATCGTGAGAACCTTTCCATAATCGTATCCTATTTACAATCTCAATTCATTCCCAATTAATCACCATAAGCACTTTCACTTCTTATTTTAACTCATAAAGAACTTTCAATTATCTAGACTATGATTAACAATCATCCATTGACTCACCGATTGTTGTCAATATCATTTCTACATGTGATACATATAAACCTAGGAATTTCACTGGCCTTGGTGTTCCGATTATCAGGTGTGCGTTCACGTAAGTGAATTAGTTGAACCTTAACAACTTTTTCCCGTCTACCATTACCATTGCCTTACATTTCAATCTTTTCATTATTGCATCATACCCATGTATTTCCATTCTCAATTTACTATTATAGATGTACAATCATTCTGGATTCCTCATTAACACAATCTGACTCAAGTCATAAACCTTTATTTACTACCTTTCCTTTCAGTAATCAAATCCAATTGTAACTTTTCTAGATCACAGATCATTTTATTATATCCGCTCCATTTATACATTTTCAATCTTGCCATTCCTATCAATCCATAACTATGACTTCATATCCTACATTCAAGGATATGCCCCGATATCACACGGGTGTCACAGTCCGTAATATATCCACCAATACCGATACACTTAATCTTCTTTTATCAGATCAAATTATACACTTTCTGTTATTCCATGCTGTCCACAGTTCCATCTATTACGTTCTAACATATCATTCTTTCCTTTCCATTTCTAACCACTTAACCAATTGGGACATACTCGTGTGACTCAACTAGGATCGATTACTACAATATCGCTACGACAACTTTGATGCATGTGACTCGGTACAAATTTGAGCGCCCATGTACAATCATTATTACAGGCTTTGATACCTAAATGTAACACCCCACTCCCGGACCGAACCCGACATCTACTGGTGACATCCGAGCCGTAACCCGCGAGGGTGGTATCTTAAACAATCAAATACCGGTAAAACATTTTTCTTTTGAAAACATTGGAGTCGCAGAAAACAATAAACCATTTGGGCCCATGACGCGAAACATTTCAATCAAAAACTATTTCAATAATCAATTCATGATACTCTATTAGTCGGTTGGGGCCTCTATAATAATAATAATAATATTATGCGGAAACACAAATTTACATCAATCGAAAGACTCATTTACACACAACTCGAGAAGGCACTAATGCGAGGCATAAACCGATCCCGACCCTAGCCTCCAACTCGGTCAGATAGACATACTCCCGTTAAATCTAACGGGTACTCTTCAATCCACGAAAAATAGTTGCAATGTTGGGTGAGTTTGCGAACTCGGTGAAAACCATCATCGATGGTTCACTCAAATCATGCATTACGTAAATTGCGTCTGACGACGACACGATAATATCAATTAACGATATTATATCGATTATACGATATTCTATAACGATTTACAACGATGAAGCGATGTCGATGGCAATAATACTGATAGTGTAGAACATTTTACGATATCGCATCACAATATCTGATAAATCATGGCATCACGATTCGAGTAATCATCGCACAATTTAGCGATTCAATCGGTCATGTATATAATGCATATGAGACTCTTTCCGATTATTGAGATTGCCCAAGTGCTCGATCGGTGTTCGATGGGGGCGACGTCGAGATTTCTCCCTGCCGGGCTAGGCGGTCGATGCGATGTTCGAGCTCGAGGCTCTTTTTCGATGATAATAGCAACTTGGGACACGTCCATTATCTCGATCATGCATTTATGCATGCGGTGAAATATTCGATAATTCAATATTGATGATTGATCAATTTACGGTATATGGCTATAAAGCCCGATATATCGATTCGATATCATGCGATGATCGGTTCGATTCTGATAAAGCATGCAATTCAATCGATAAATTTCATAATCATGAAATAGTCGATTCAATTCGGTAGTAGCATGCAATTCGATCCTAATCACGTCGGTAATCATACGATTCACCTTTGCAAGTAATTCATACGAGCATATAAACAATCGTGAATTTGAGAAACCAACTAGGTTACTCACCTGTAACTTCCGAAGCTCTTGCACGAAGTCCCAAAGAATATCCGTGGAGCAACGGTCCAGCGGTGCCTCTATAACGATAAAATATAAACCATTACTAATTGCCCAATTAAACAGTTCGATAATGCATATGTCTCGATGAAATGATGTACGATGCATGTTCACGATTTTCGGTGCTAAATCCCAATTTGGTACTTTAAGCTCAATCCTATCTCTTTGTTCAATGGGTCGACAATTATTTGATCCATTCATAAAATCCAGTCAATTTTCCTCAATTGAATCCCCTATAGCCATTTCCTATATATCGGGTCAAAACCTCAATTACAAATCCCAATCAAAACTCCAATAGTCTCAATTTGACATTTAGGTCACACTATGCACCATAATCGACCCAATTCCTTATAATTCAATTTCATTTAGATCAATTCAAATTCCTACACTTATCCTCAATTGTAGACCTCTTTCCCTAGTTCATAACAAATCTGGAATCGCCTCAATCGGAGGTCTACACCAAAAGTTATGCCCAATAAACCAATTTAAATCAATCGAAATGTCCCTTCGCCGTGCCAAGAGGCTTTAAGCGCATGACGTGAAATGGTCTTTCATGGCGTGAGGTCTGCTCATGCAATAACAATCAAATCGGTCTTAAGGCCATGGCAAAAGAGGCTTCGCCATGGCGTCAACAATTGGCCTTTCGCATGGCGAGACTAAATCTTGTAGTCATGGCGTCATGACGAATCCTTCGTCTTCTCCGATCGTTTTCCGTCTAGTCTCTCTAAAACTCCCATTAACACTCTCAACTACCATAATAAATGCCAAAAATGCAGTAGAAACCATCAATAACTATATAAATGACATTAAAACTTACCAATCAAGCCTCAAATCCACCGATCGCTCAAAAACGCCACAAACCCTAAAATGTTTCAAATCAACGATGACCCTCTAAGCTCCTCGATCCTTTATCAATCACAATAAACTTGTTAGCCTTACACAATAAGAGGAAAACCACAAGAAAGAATCAAAGAATCCTCACCTATGAGAGGAAACGAAGAACGCCGTGGGAGGAGGAGAAGAAGCTCGCGATAGCCTTAGGAAAAATTTCCCCAATTTCCTTCAAACCTAGCTATTTATAGGCATAGGTCTCCAAATCAGTCCAAATTTCAATCTCTAAATTTCAGTAGCTCAACATATTTATTTCCTAACAGTCCCACTCTAACTTTTCCATTTCCATTGGACAATTCTTTCAAGATTATATCTGATCAATCGATCGATCTCTCAAATATTTCCGGTCAGGGCATTTCCTCCCGAATTTCCCGAAAACTTCCTATAAGCCACCATCAATTACCAATCACTCTTAAATTATTCTAAATCAGTCATTTGAACCCAGTAACTCCTAATTTCTCAATCAGTCACGATCCGATCGATTCGATGAAATTCTAATTCACAATTCACTCTAGGAAAACCATGAATGCATGTACTATGAATAAATGCATATCGATAAATCATTCCTCTATAATTAGAGGCCAGTAACATGTTCAGTCAGTGAATGCAATGAAACCTATCAGTCTGTCCCAATTTACCAGAATGCCCTTGCTAACAGTAGCGGGATGTTACAATACCTGAAGAAGTAGTCACACTATTCTTCTTCTCTTTCAGCTCTTCCAAATAGAGTTTGCAGTTCCTTTTCCAATGACCAGGTTCATTGCAATGGAAGCAAACTCCCTCCTTGGGTGCCTTAGTCTTAGCTTTAGGCTTGGGCTTGGACTTGGACTTGGGTACTTTACCCTTGTCCTTTGCTGTGCCCTTCTTCTTGAAAGCCTTTCTTTCTTGCTTGAGAACAATTCTCAAGTTCCTATACCAATCTAGGAAATTTGTTCCACTAAGTTTTTCTTTCTCTAAGATAGATCGCATAGACAGGTTTGTGGATGGAGTTGCCATAATCTACAAAATTATGCAATAAGGGTCAACATTCTTATTATTATGAGGTATTAGCTCCCACTCAAATAAATAACCCTCAATTAAAAAATAGGAGAAACAAGATCCATATTTCACTAAGTCCTAAGAAAGCTTTGGCTTAACACTCAAGACTTAGTTATTTAGGTAGAAAACTCTTTTCAATTACATCACATGTAACTCTTGATGGGCTTATGTTAAAATACATTTTATGTACTGCATGTATGTATAAACCCAATCTTATGCCCTAAGCCCAAAACCGTTTTGATAGCTTAGTTAAGTTTAACCATATTTTACCTATGAATAGCACCATTATTCAAATGTCTTCCCTAGATGATCCCCACATGCCTTGCTTTGACAAAAACCCACATAAGGATAAGCTAGAGATAAACATTGGTAAAGATTTATGGAAGGCATATAAACTTAAAATTATGAAGAGGGTCGTTCTTAGTACATTATGAAGGCTATTAATCCTTATAAAGAATTATGGAAGATTACAAAACGCTTGTTACAACCTTGGCTTGATTCTAATTGTTGATTTGAAAAATAAATTTAATTTAATAATTCAACTCTTGAAAAATTAAATTAAATTCCAAAACCCTTTCGATAAATAATCCTTTGAAAACAATTTTCAAATTTAATAAAACACCCTTTTATTTTATTAGGAGTATTTATTAATTTAATCTCTATTAAATTATTAAATTAATAAAAGAGAAATTAGTTTTTTTTTATTTTTTAAACAATTTTATTTTTTAATAATAGAGATTAATTAGGGTTTTAAAACAATTTAAAACAAAAATAAAGGGTAGGGAGGCGTGCAGGCGTGCGATTGCTGCGCACGCTGCTGCACGTGGGGCATGCCCACGCCTGGCGAACTCAGCGCGTGTCCCACGCGCCTATAAATCTTCTAGCTTCCTCCTCTCTCCCTCAACGTTTTCTCTCTATCCTCTCTTCTGGTTTTTTTTTCTTTCCACTTTCTCCACGTTTCCACTACCAATCTCCCACGTTCCACGATTCGAAGCATCTACCGTTAGATCTAAACAAAAAATGGGAAGATTCAACTGTCGGGTCTCCAAGCGAAATCGTGAAGCTTCAACCATCGGGTCTCCAACCGACGGTTTTCACAGCCCATGGCGTCACCGGAGACGCCATCGCTGCCGGCGACACCATCATCTAACGATGGTGTCGCGTCGCTTGTCGATGGGTGTTACTCACCCATCGATTTTCCAGAATCCATAGAGAAAACGTAGATAAAAGAAAATAACCCAGAAAAATGCAAACACAATGCAAAGGAGAGGGAAAAAAACACAGAGAGCAGCATTCGCAATCAATAAATCCAAAATCAAAAGAACACAAACATAGATTCTGAAAACAATTCCCAGAAAATACAAATGCTTAAGATAGGGATTTCAGAAAATCGGGGATTTCTAACAAGGCAACCAGTATAAAAAGTTTCGACAAACCCTAAATCCTTAAGGCATGCATCATTTAACAATCCCAGATGTAATTGCAAAAAGAGAGAATCAATAAACCCTAGAAATTTGATTACATGACCTCAATTAAACGCACAAACTCATTCATGCTTTTGTTTAAAACAGATCATGTATAATCAATATATTAGGACGCGGCAGAGGAAACAATTTCCAGAAGCGACACAAAACATTCATCGAATAACAAGGATTTCAGAAACCCATTAATCACTATATATGCACATAGAACAAAATCAAGATCATGCATCAACGATGAAACAATTTCCAGCTTCAGGAAACAATTTTCAGAACACGACATACATAAAGCAGAAACAATTTCCACATACTTTGTCGTGTTCCGAAGCATCAAACACAAATCAACAATCATAATCAAGCCTCTAATCCAAGATTAACGATTAAACATGGCTCTGATACCACTGTTAGATCGCGACGGTGAGTATTCTGTCTGTTGCGGAAAAGACCATACAAGAACATCACGTATAATCGAAAACACGAAGGATTAACGAAAATACCTTATTTTCATGGGTGGATTGCTTCTTTTTCTTGTTTGGATTCCAAGACAATGCAAATCGCTAATGCCCTCTACCGGTATCCACACGAGCATGCATGATCCGGGCTACGGCTGTAGTGTGCTAGCACGTCCTGAAACGCTTTCCGAACGCCGCTCTGATTTTCCTCTCGAATGGCGGCTAGGGTTTCGCCACATTGGTGTCTCCTTAACCTAATGAGACCTAAGCTTCTCTATTTATAGAGAAACCCTAATCCCATTTAGGCCCTAATAAGTTTCGGCCTATTATATCTCATATAATAGAAGCCCGAAAACTTAATCCAACTTAGCCAAATAAATATATCTACATATATTTATTTAATACCTAATAAATTAGGCCCAAGAAAATAAGCCCATATCACATCACTCTTTGTGTGCGACCCTGTAGGCTCATTTGATGTTGGCAATGGGCTTGATCACACTTTAAGGCCCATAAGTCATAAGCAGCCTCTAGCAAGACATTATGACTACCCAAATCAAATGAGGATCAATAATCCGATTTAACCTGTAACTATGGTTATAAGCTCAGTCCTTTTGTAACACGATATCAAGATTAATCACAAGGCATGGTACATGTCAACCTTTAATTAATCATAGTTTCTTGATCCCCAAGTTGACTGATTATAACAAATGACATTGATTCATCAATTCATTTGAGCACGGCCATGTATTTCTTCAGTCACACTTGTCAAGAGGCCCAAATAATATCTCTCTCACTTAAGAGAGGTACAAATCCCGTCTACGTCATTCACATCCCTCCACATGATTCATTTAGTGTCCAACATAAGACTATTTGTTATTCGGTTAAAAATAACTTAGTCTAATATCAAAACACTAAATTCCTCATGTAGGGAACCATGATAACTTCAGGTCAAAGGACTAAAGTCAAACCATATTGAGAATCACTAATGAAATGAAACCATGTAGTATTCTCTTTTTGGGTCGGTCCAATATATGTTCTCTAACATATATCTATGTTTCTGATTTGATATCTCATATCCATGATCAATAAAACGTGATCATCAATCAGAACACATACTAGCCTTAATTCATTATTGTTCCACCAATAATGATCGACTAGGGACAGTTTAGAATAGTATTATAACACTTATGGTTTTACTATCAAGTCACATACTTGATGACATAAGTTTAATACCATTCATGGAATGTAAATCACATTACATAAATGAAATACATGCATATATAAAATGAATACCTCATAATATATTATTAACAAATCGTAATGTTAATATATGAATCACAAATGTTCATTGGCCTAGGGCACACTACTAACAGTTCTCCTACCCCTCTCAAACTTCCTGCATTAGCTTTCACCTTATGCTTCAGCTTCTCTCACCCAGATGCTCGCACTGCCTTCCCCTCTCTGCTATGTTCCTCTCTTCTTCCCCTCAATCAATTGGTCTCCATTTCCTTTTTCTCTTCTTCGACTTCTTTCTCCCTATCTCTCTGTGCTCCCGAATGAGTGTGTGTCTGACATTTTTTATTCACCCCACCAGCTTCTCATTCCTTTTCCACTTATAGCATGAGTCTAGGTTTAAGTTTATAGGGTTGTTACGCTGTCAAAATATATGTGTAAGAATTAAGTGAATGTAATGGAGTAGTCATGGGGGTGACAAGTTAAGTCAACCCCGTGAGGGCACTTGTCACAGTGGTGACAAGTTGAGTCACCTTCGTGACTACACTGACACTTGTCGCCACTTTTCTTCCTTTTTATTTCTCTTTTCAGGCTAAATTTTCGAGACTTTCCCTTCAACCTTTATGCAAAATTCACAAAATAATACAATTAATATTTATGCAATATCCACACTAATTTCACTCAATCTATCTCACGTTTGGATCAAAACACAAGGATTTGTATCCAAAATCAAGATATGAAGGCAATTAAAAGTAATAGAAATTAGACATAACAGCTATTCAAAAAGATTACTCTAATTTTTCTAAAGAGCTAAGATCTCATTCAAAAATAAATGATCTTGAGTTTGCTCAACAAATGTTGGGCACCGTTGTAACATCCCGTCCCCATATTAAGGGTTAGGACCTGAAATTTTAACACATGTAAGCTCAAAGAGAGATTAAGGAAATGCATTTTCTTGCTCATGCATAATGTTAGTATATATGCACATGAATATTCAAATCTTGGCACAAAAATAAGTGTACATGCATTCATTGACAATTTCCAGGTAGGATTGTTTTTAAATGTGATCTTATTGAAAGTGAAGAGTAAAAGAAGTAGAAAGAGTGATCTTGGTAGGAGTTGTGTTGGGACCCGATCCGGAAACCGGATCCCAACCGGAAAAGCCAAACCACGAATATGAAACTGACCGGAAAAGCACAACCACGAATACGAAACTGAAGTGCGGAACACAAATCGAAGCGGAAAATCAAGCGAGGGTAACACATAAAGCAGAACTCGAAATAGCGGATCGAAATCAAAGGCAAAAGTACAAGAAGCAAGGATCAAATTGATGATCGGGACGAGTTCCTAGCATCATTTCGAGGTGGGTAGTATGTTTATTTATTGAATTTTAAGCTAAGCATGAATATTTGATAATTTAAGAAGCAACGTTTTTGATAAATTATTGTTTATGGAAATGTTTGAAAAACGGGTTTCCGGAACAAGTTTTATGAAAATGCAGTTTGAATTATATGAATGTTTTGGAAATGTGAATCTGAATAAGTTTAATTTTTCAAAACAAAGCATATCTTCAGAAAATCATATCTCTCAATCCCGACATCGAAAAATAGCAAACTTTATGTCCACAAAAAGCTCTCGATAGAGGCTACAATTTTTATGTTGATCATTTTTTCGAATTTTACCTAAATCAAAAAGTCAACTGTTTCTTCAAAAAGTCAAATTCCAAGCGAACTTTGACTAATCATAACTCTCACTTCCGATATCGAAAAATATCAAACTTTATGGCTACAGAAAGCTCTTGACATAAACTACAAGTTTCATGTAGATAATTTTCTCAAATTATGCCTAAATCAAAAGTCAACCCTCAAAGGCCAAAAAGTCAAACTTTTCACAATTTTTCATTTTCTCACACTTTCTCTCTTTATTTCTTGATTTTCAACTTAATTTTAATTAACTCATCCACTTTTGAATATTTCTTATTTTCACTCAAAAATCGGGGTCCAACAAGTTGTGATAAGGAAACCTTTAGAAACAGGATTGGTAGTGATCTGGAAAAATATTCACTGAATATGCTTCAGTCTTTTAGCCACAATGTTTTCTCTAGTAATCTAAACGAGATGATTCTTAATTTGGATTAAACTAGAGATATATAGCTACATTTTTTATGAAGACATCGAATTCAATTTTGTGTCTAAGAGCCTCAAATATTGTCATGAACTGAAGAATTGGGTGCAGTGTTGGTGTATGAATGAAAATTTTGTCTTCAAAATTTAGGGGCAAATTTGGGATTGATATAGATAGATTTTGGCAAAAGTTCCTTTTGTAAAGTTGTAGATCTTTATTATCTTTCTAATGGTATAAAGTTTGTAAATTTTGGACATCAAAGTCAAAAGTTATGATTCTTATAAGTGGATACATTCTGGACGTGAAAAGCAGGCGATAGAAATGAGACGGAAGAAAAGCAGACGATAGAAATGAGACAGAAGAAAAGCAGACAATAAAAATGAGATGGAAGAAAAGCAGACGATAAAAATGAGATGGAAGAAAAGCAGACGATAGAAATGAGACGGAAGAAAAGAAGACGATAGAAATGAGACGGAAAAAAGCGGACGATAAAAATGACACGGAAGAAAAGAAGATGATAGAAATGAGACGGAAGAAAATGAGATGATAGAAATGAGACGATAGAACTGAGACGAAAGGAATGTGAGACGATGCTAAATGTGAGACGATACAGAAGCCAAATGACAGAATTGACCTTCGAGGTCTTCATGAAATTTGTAGATTTGGAAGTCCTCTTTACAATAGTCTAAAAACAAAGTTAATCCAACATCTGTAGTGAGAGTTATAGCAATTGCGCCAAGAAATGTACAATACGAGTAAATATATGAACATGTTGGATTCTGTTGGCCATAACTTCTTCTTTAGACCTCCAAATGACTTGATTCTTGAACCATTGGATTCGTAAGACATTTCCCTACATCTCCACCAAGAATAATATTCATATCAAACTAATGGAGAAAGATTTAGTGAAAAGAGTGGGGCGAATGCGGTGAGTGTGTTCTTGATAATATGAACTGGTGTTATCTCACTTGAACATACTTGATATCTTGATGTTTTCGGATCGGTAGAAGTCCAAATGAGGCGATTTTTGTTTCTGATGAAACTAGAAACATAGGGCTATAACTTATATGAGAAATCAAATTTTGAATCGGACTCTAATAGTTTCAAGTTTTGGATGGAAGTTGAGTATAGAGTACTGTCTTGAAATAAAAACAATCCGGAGATATTGGAGTATAACTTTCACACTACTGAACCAAATTGAATGCTTTTGGTGTCATTGGAAACGAAAGACCATAGAGAAGAGTCTTCTAGAAGAAAGTGTTATGTTAGAATGTACAAGGGTGCTTTTGGTAAGACACTTAAGTATAAAAGACATAAGGCATAAATAAAAGAGTAAACGGGACAATTCTCACTCATTAAGGGCATAAATGGAAGAAGAAGTGTTGTCTTGCTTATAAATAAAGGAGAAACGTGAATGAGAAGATTCTAGAGAAGCAAAATGAGTGGATTAGAAAAGAGATAAGAGAGAGAGAGCATGAAAAAGAAATGAAAGAGAGAAGGAAGGGAAAACAAGCTAAGGTTCAAGAGAGATTTTGAAGGTGTTCAAGAAGAGAATAAGGTAGAGGAAGAAAAGAGCTTCCATTTGAGCTAAAGATCTCTTCATTTGGTGAAGAATCACGGTGTGATCAATTGAATCTTTGGATTTTTGTAAAGATTCTAGTTATGGAGTTTTGGAAAATGCTTGGGGTTGAATGTTCTAGAATCAATATTAATGATTTTACATTATGGGATTTTTAAGTAGATTCTTATTGAATGAGATTTGGTTTGTTTTAGGAAATCAAAAGAATCCTACCAAAGAACAAGGGGAAAGACAATTGTGACTTGGAGTTTTGGCAAGCAAACTAGGTGGGTAAAATATTTATGGTTATTGTATAAATAGGCAATGTGCCTAAATGTGTACATATGTTTAAATTGCTAAGCTATGAATGGGAATTGGATATTATGAGATCATCTGAGGTTAGAAAAGAGATGATGAGAAATTGAGTTATGATATAGAGTAACCAAGTGTTCTTGAAGTGTAAGCTTATGAATAAGCTAGACATATAAAAAGGGTAAAAGATTTGAAAGGAGCATTTAGATTGATCATGTACAAATGAAGTGTAAGTCTAAGTTAATTTAGACACCTATGAATTTTGAAATGGAAATGAGGGTAACATGTGTTCTAGAAAATATGTCCGGGATTGTCATTAAGCATGTATTATACATGGTCCATTATTACGATTGTGCATAAATGAACATTTTTACTTGTGTAATTATTGATGAGTGTACAATTGGTGTCTTGTATAAATAGGTTGTGCAGGTCAAGTGTCCGCATTCAGGCGTTTCCAGAAATTGAAAGCAAATGCTAATCTGGAGCGTACTGTGAGTAGACCTAGATGGTCTCATTTCATTGTATGCTTTATTTGAATTTTGTATACATTGATCTCTGTATGATGAATGTGTATATGAATGCGATTGATTGTGTTTAGATTTCGGACAGAAGGTTCGATGATTGTGATGATTGATCTGAATTATTGAAGTGCTCATTGTATGTGATTAAGATGAACTAACTGTTTTTGGAATGTGCATTGCATGCAAGTGAAAGAGTGAATGCTCAACTATATGTTGAATGCCAGACTACAGTCCGATGATAAGTGAATTTGATCGAATAAGTGCATGCAATGTAAGTGATGCATTTCATTGCATAAATGCATGAAACATAATGGCAATTGTGACCAGAGTACCAATCGATCAGAGCTACAAGCTCAAAGTGTGAAAAAGAGCCTCAAGCTTAAAAGTGATTCAGAGCCTCAGGCTCAACATTTAATGAGCCTTATACGAGACAATTATTAATGAGCCCTTTAAGGGACAGCTTAGGCACTCGGTCACAACAAAGTAACAAATGGAAAGTGAGTCTCATGTGCATTGCATATGCATAATATGAATGATTAAGTGAAATGAATATAAAGTGTTAAAGTGAATGTGAAGTGCAAAATAATGTGAAATGTGAGATGTATGTGTTTTGTGAATTATGATTTATGTGATTGGGTGAGCCATCAATGATGGTCTCTCATTGAGTTCGTAAAACTCACCCAAAATTTGCAATTATTTTTCAGGGTAAGAAGAATACCCCGTTAGGCCAACGGGAGTATACTTACAGCATTCAAGTGAAGGATAGAGGTCGAGATCAGTTCGCGTCTGCATTTGTGTTTTTCACATTTTTTATTGAATTGTATATTCCGCATATTTTTATATAAAATTGTATTTTGAAATGAAACAAGTATTTTATAATTGTGAAAGGGCCCGAATGGTTATTGAAAATTGTGTTAAGTGAAAATGTTTATGAATGAATGTGGGCCCAATTTGAGCTTCGTTTTTTGCATTTTGTGTTATCGATTTTCAAAAAAAGAAATTATGTGGACTTTTGAAAGATTAAGTGCTTTAGCACACCACCCTCGCGGGGCACAGACTCGGATATCACCATCGATGTCGGGTTCAGGTCATCGCAGGAGTGGGGTGCTATATTTATGTGGTATCAGAGCCTAGAAGTACTATCTTATATGGGCATTCTGAAACATGTGTCAAGTTGCATGCACATTAGTCATGTCATAACAGACAGCGACAACTGATCCACAGTATGAGTCACATGCATGAGCATTCCTTAAGAGTTTAAGCTATTAGAAGCATTGAGAGACATGACGATCTGACAGAATGTGAGAAAATAAGGTTTATGGACATTTTGGAAATGAGAAATAGTATCTGGTTTTGCATGATAGATAAGAGTCCTCCACAAAAGGGTACAAATCCTTGAAGGTGATATATCCTTTGGGGGTGAAATAAGTGTGAATCGATATATTGTCATGGATTGATTGAAGAAAATAAGAATATAAATAGAAATGAGGAGACTAAAGTAGATAGACGGAATGAAATGAAATCATAAAACTGTTATGATCATAAAAGGGCGAATTTGGAATCGAAATAGTTATGTGAGTATTGTGATAAGAGTTTGTAATTTAGTATAAGGGGATATTAGGAGAATATTGAGACCAGAAATTCATAATAATTATGCATCGAAAATTTTGGATTGGTTGAGGATATATATATATATATATATATATATGGGAAAAGAAATAGTATACGGATGGATATAAGAGATAAAGATTCAGTGTAATTGTATCGATGGATGTATTATTGAATATGAAATCGAAATTGCAATCGGGTGATATGTCCTCAAATGTGATATAAATGTAAATACAATGTCATGGATTGTTTGAGGAAAAATAGGGATATAAGTAGAAATAATAAGGTGAAAGTGTATAAGCCAAGTTGATAAGACCACAAAAGGTTGCATTTGGACTTAGGATGGTTGTGTAATTATCGATGTAAGATTTTATGATTCAGTATGAGAATATATCTGTGGAGTGGAGATTTAAGCTTCACATGGGGTATGCCCATAACATTATGAATTGATTGAGAATAAAGATGTGTGAGATGAAATAAATGACAATTGGAAGATGAGATGATGATAGTGATATAGGAAAAAGTTGTTGAGTTCATATTAAATTGTCATTGTGAGTGTACATCTGATAGTGGGATCACCATAACAAGTGAAATTATTAATCATATTTAAATAATATGCGTGAAGATGATATAGGAAGTAATCGGTGACTTATTGAATAAGTGTCAATCATAGTTCCTATAATTCAAAGTTCAAGATAGAGTAAGACGTGAGAGTACTTGTAGTGATAAAATGGGAAGGAATTGAGACTGTTAATGATGTTAACATAGGTGATGAGCTTGAGGGAAAAGAAGAGGGACATGATTATAGCAAAATCCCCATGATCGAGAACTAGCACAAAAAGAGAAAGGTTATCTAGAATTAAATGGGATTAAAGTATCCTTAGTAGTATAAGCTACTAATTGGTGAATCGATGTGAATACATCTCCAGATAAGATGTGATGATTTTGGTGATGTATGCCAAGATATTAGAGTAAATGAAATTGTATAAGTGCCCTACAGAGCCTCATTACAAGGGATGTTCTGATCATGTAAGCTATGGCCTAAATTGATCTTATTGAGATATTATGCATAGTTGAAATTGATCTTCTCGAGGTTTTAAGAATGACTGATATGTAATGATGAAAAATAGTTGATTGATAAGGTTTTATGAACAGTATTGATGACTGTAGTAAGAAATCTTCTTTCAAAGAAGAATTTCCCTAAATTGAGTTAAGTTGATCTAACGATTTGATTTAAGAGTAATCAATGAAGAGACAAATCGGAAATGAAAATGTAATAAGTCAAAAGTGAATAATGGAGTCGTATCCTAAGCAGAAACTCAGGCATAAAAAGAGGAATATGCCACTGAGAGTGTATACATCAACTACATGAATGGATTATAAATTTGAGGTGACACAATTGCAAATGTGAGGAAAATATAAGTTCCCCTTATATTCGATGTAAATATGTTTGGGGGATACAAATTCAATATGAGGAATGAAATACCAACACACAAAGTGAAGCATTCAAATAAATTGAAATGTGTGGAGGAACTAGTACGAATGAATAGGCGTTTGAATAAGTCGATGTGAATTAAAGGAAGTCGAATGAAAAGAGAAAATAATTAGAGACAAAAAGTCAAATGGGGGACTGAAAATGACATGAGACAATATTACTTTCATTGGGGAATTAGTCACCTAAGGAATTGCAAGAAATTAACACAAGAAAAAATGTGAGTGATATCTATTAGAGTTAATGATACTCCAATGGTATTATGATATTGGAGATTTAAGTGATCCAAGCAAAATAGTATTAATTAGTGACTGTGATCATAGATGGTACTTTAAGAGTGTTTGCAAGGTAAAAAGTGGACATTTTGAATATTGGAGGAATATGACACTGATGATAATAATATCATTTGGATTTGGAGATATGCATTATATAATGAAGTTTCACATCAGAGATTAAGATACAATCCTTTGTAATAGTCTAAAGTGGTTTTTGTATGCATAGAGCCAATTAAGGTCTTATGGGTTGATTTTGGTACATAGTAGAAGTGTTATGATAGAAATCACTTTGAAGTCTTGGAGACATTAGATGTGCCAAATCATTTCTGGAATGTCCATTATGTAAGATTGAGGAAATTATTGACTTTGGAGGAAATGCACAAATGAGTGCTAATCTGACACACTGAACAGACAATTCTATAATGGAATAATACACATTCAGATATTGAGGTTTCCAAATTTAGTGTAATGAGGAGTGCAGAATATTGAGTGGCATATGGGGTAAAATAAAGTGTTGCTAGTTGCATTGAAATTTAAGATCACGTCTGCTGGAAAGAAGTAAGAAACCAAAAAGCTAAAGATTCATAATTGTGAATCACCCGAAAAAAAAAGTGAAAACGAATCTGAACTTTCAAGTGAAATCAGAAAAATGATATTTGGTGATTGAAATAAGAAGTACGTATATCCAATTAAGATGATTGAGCGAAGAAAGTGTTAGGGAAGCCTAAGTAACAACCTAAGATAAACATCCTAGTAGGGATATGCTAAGATTGTATTTTGGTTGCTAAGGATGTAGAAACAAGTGGTTGAAGGTTTGAGCTACCAGCAGTTTTAACTGTTAGGAATATGCTTGAAGCTCATATTTTTGAGTTCGTAGGAAGATGAGATTGAGGCATAATTCAAATTTACTATAGGTATAACAATTTTTATCATAGTGGCATCATTAGAAGCGATTTGGGGCATAGTATGACAGAAGGGTGGTTATTCACCCTAACATTGAGATGAAGAGGGCCTAAAATGATATAAGGTCATAATAAATGTGAGATACTGTTAGTAGGTGAGATGAATCTGAAATAAGAGTAAAGTGACTCATGAAAGATGAATGAGTTAGGTGGACCAACATTGTATTTAGAGACTATAGTGAAATGGACATAAGAGTTGAATGTGTTAACACTAAAGAGTGAAGTGAATTTTCAAAGGAGTGATGAAGTGATTTGGTGGGTATAACCTTGGTAAGATGCGCTCAGATTTGGAGAAAGGATAATTTAGGTTATTATAAATTGGTCTGTATGAAAATTTTATGAGTTAGTGTTACTGATGAAAGAGGTTTTAAACTAAAAAAATATGTGATATGTGAATAGGTTAAGAAATAATGGTATGATCAACAGAGATAGATTGACAATATACGAAGTAAAAGTTGGTAAGTAGTCTGAAATATGCTTATGAAATAGTGAAGATAGTGTGATAACTGAATCAGTGATTGAAGGACCTATTGAGTTATCACCTGTAGCCATTTTGAAGGGTATTTGAAGAGGTATATGGAAAAAGGAGAAGCATATGAGGAATTATTACCTTTACCGTATTGATCAATCAAATGAGAATTTCGGGGACAAAATTTATTTAAGGAGGGGAGAAATGTAACATCTCGTCCCCATATTAAAGGTTAGGACCTGAAATTTTAACACATGTAAGCTCAAAGAGAGATTAAGGAAATGCATTTTCTTGCTCATGCATAATGTTAGTATTTATGCACATGAATATTGAATCTTGGCACAAAAATAAGTGTACATGCATTCATTGACAATTTTCAGGTAGGATTGTTTTTAAATGTGATCTTATTGAAAGTGAAGAGTAGAAGGAGTTGAAAGAGTGATCTTGGTAGGAGTTGTGATAAGGAAACCTTTAGAAACAAGATTGGTAGTGATCTGGAAAAATATTCACTGAATATGCTTCAGTCTTTTAGCCACAACGTTTTCTCTAGTAATCCAAACGAGATGATTCTTGATTTGGATTAAACTAAAGATATATGGATACATTTTGTATGAAGACATCGAATTCAATTCTATGTCTAAGAGTCTCAAAATATTGTCATGAAGTGGAGAATTGGGTGCGGTGTTGGTGTATGAATGAAAAATTTGTCTTCGGAATTTAGGGGCAAATTTGGGATTGATATAGATAGATTTTGGCAAAAGTTCCTTTTGTAAAGTTGTATATCTTTATTTTATATTTCTAATGGTATAAAGTTTGTAAATTTTGGACATCATAGTCAAAAGTTATGATTCTTATAATTTGATACATTCTGGACGTGAAAAGCTGACGATAGAAATGAGATGGAAGAAAAGCAGACGATAGAAATGAGACGGAAGAAAAGCATACGATAAAAATGAGACAGAAGAAAAGCAGACGATAGAAATGAGACAGAAGAAAAGCGGACGATAGAAATGAGACGGAAGAAAAGCGGACGATAGAAATGAGACGGAAGAAAAGCGGACGATAGAAATGAAACGGAAGAAAATGAGACGATAGAACTGAGACGAAAGGAAAGTGAGACGATGCCAAATGTGAGATGATACAGAAGTCAAACGATAGAATTGACCTTTGAGGTCTTCATGAAATTTGTAGATTTGGAAGTCCTCTTTCCAATAGTCTAAAAACGAAGTTAATCCAACATCTGTAGTGAGAGTTATAGCAATTGAGCTAAGACATGTACAATATGAGTAAAGATATGAACATATTGGATTCTGTTGGTCATAACTTCTTCTCTAGACCTCCAAATGACTTGATTCTTGAACCATAGAATTTGTACGACATTTTCCTACATCTCCACCAAGAATAATATTCATATGAAACTAATGGAGAAAGATTTAGTGAAAAGAGTGGGACGGGTACAGTGAGTGTGTTTTTCAATAATATGAACTGGTGTTATCTCACTAAACATACTTCAGTATTTTGATGTTTTTTGGATCAGTAGAAGTCCAAATGAGACTATTTTTATTTTATGGTAAACTAGAAACATAGGGTTAAAACTTATATGGAGAAATCAAATTCTGAATCGGACTCTAAGAGTTTCAAGTTTTGGATGGAAGTTAAGTATAGAGTACTGTCTCGAAATAAAGGCAGTCCGGAGATATTGGAGGATAACTTTCACACTACTGAACCAAATTGAATGCTTTTGGTGTTATTGGAAACGTAAGACCATAGAGAAGAGTCTTCTAGAAGAAAATGTTATGTTAGAATGTACAAGGGTGCTTTTGGCAAGACACTTAAGTATAAAAGACATAAGGCACAAATAAAAGGGTAAATGGGACAATTCTCACTCATTAAGGGCATAAATGGAGGAAGAAATATTGTCTTGCTTATAAATAAAGGAGAAACGTGAATGAGAAGATTCTAGAGAAGCAAAATGAGTGGATTAGAAAAGAGATAAGAGAGAGAGAGAGCATGAAAAAGAAATGAAAGAGAGAAGGAAGGGAAAACATGCTAGGGTTTTAATTTCTTTGGCCTTCAAGAGAGATTTTGAAGTTGTTCAAGAAGAGAATAAGGTAGAGGAAGAAAAGAACTTCCATTTAAGCTAAAGATCTCTTCATTTGGTGAAGAATCAAGGTATGATCAATTGAATCTTTGGATTTTTGTAAAGATTCTAGTTATAGAGTTTTAGAAAATGCTTGGGTTTGAATGTTCTAGAATCAATATTAATGATTTTACATTATGGGATTTTTAAGTGGATTCTTATTGAATGAGATTTGGTTTGTTTTAGAAAATCAAGAGAATCCTACCCAAGAACAAGGGGAAAGACAATTGTGACTTAGAGTTTTGGCAAGCAAACTAGGTGGGTAAAATATTTATGGTTATTGTATAAATAGGCAATGTGCCTAAATGTGTACATATGTTTAAATTGCTAAGCTATGAATGGGAATTGGATATTATGAGATCATGTGAGGTTAGAAAAGAGATGATGAGAAATTGAGTTATGATGTAGAGTAACCAAGTGTTCTTGAAGTGTAAGCTTATGAATAAGCTAGACATATAAAACGGGTAAAAGATTTGAAAGGAGCATTTAGATTGATCATGTACAAATGAAGTGTAAGTCTAAGTTAATTTAGACACCTATGAATTTTGAAATGGAAATGAGGGTAACATGTGTTCTAGAACATGTGCCCGGGATTGTCATTGACCATGTATTATACATGGTCCATTATTACGATTGTGCATAAATGAACGTTTTTACTTGTGTCATTATTGATGAGTGTACAATAGGTTTCTTGTATAAATAGGTTGTGCAGGACAAGTGTCCGCATTTAGGCGTTCCCAAAAATTGAAAGAAAATGCTAATATGGAGCGTACTATGAATAGACCTAAATGGTCTCATTTCATTGTCTGCTTTATTTCAATTTTGTATACATTGATCTCTGTATGATAAATATGTATATGAATGTGATTTATTGTGTTTGGATTCCGAACAGAAGGTCCGATGATTGTGATGATTGATCTGAATTATTGAAGTGCTCATTATATGTGATTAAGATGAACTAAGTGTTTTCGGAATGTGCATTGCATGCAAGTGAAAGAGTGAATGCTCAACTATATGTTGAATGCTGGACTACGGTCCGATGATAAGTGAATTTGATCGAATAAGTGCATGCAATGTAAGTGATGCATTTCATTGCATGAATGCATGAAATATAATGGTAGTTGTGACCAAAGTAGCCACCGATCAGAGCTACAAGCTCAACGTGTGAAAAAGAGCCTCGAGCTTAAAAGTGATTTAGAGCCTCAGGCTCAACGTTTAATGAGCCCTATATGGGACAGTTATTGATGAGCCCTTTAAGGGACAGTTTAGGCATTCGGTCACAACAAAGAAACAAATGGAAAGTGAGTCTCATATTGCATATGCATAATATGAATGATTACGTGTAATGAATATAAAGTGTTAAAGCGAATGTGAAGTGTAAAATAATGTGAAATGTGAGATGTATGTGTTATGTGAATTATGATTTATGTGATTGGGTGAGCCATCAATTATGGTCTCTCATTGATTTCGCAAAACTCACCCAAAATTTGCAACTATTTTTCAAGGTAAGAAGAATACCCCGTTAAGCCAACGGGAGTATACTTATAGCATTCAAGTGAAGGATAAAGATCGGGATCAATTTGCGTCTGCATTTGTGTTTTTCACATTTTGTATTGAATTGTATATTCAAAATCTTTTTATATAAAATTGTATTTTGAAATGACACAAGTTTTTTATAATTATGAAAGGGCCCGAATGGCTATTGAAAATTGTGTTAAGTGAAAATGTTTATGAATGAATGTGGGCCCAATTTGAGTTTCGATTTCTGCATTTTATGTTATTGAATTTCAAACAAAATTATGTGGATTTTTGAAAGATTGAGTGCTTTAGCACACTACCCTCGCGGGGCACGGACTCGGATATCACCATCGATGTCGGGTTCGGGTGGTCGTGGGAGTGGGGTGCTATAACCGTTTTTAGAACTTAACTCTTACTTCGATATCACAACTGGTGGGCACTATTTTTAGAGCCCAATCCTTGTGAAAATACCATGAGACTTGAGCATGCGTGTTACCTTGTAAGATTGTTTTAATGAACCCTCATTAGCCATCATCCCACATGGGTGGCATGCCCACACTAGTCAAACATCAAAAACAAACTCATTTCTTTTATTTCTGAACAGATTTTAGGAATCCTCCAACTAGAATTTCAATTTGACTTCTTCAGAAAATTTGTTCCCATTGTCTTAAATTTCTAAAGACACCAAAATCATTCAATTTGGTTAAAAAATATGAAAGTTATAGCCCAAATATTTTTGGATTGTTCTTAGACTGAAATAATACATTATGCTCAACTTTCATCCAGAAATTAAAAGTCTTAGAGACTAAATTCAATTTCTAGTTCTTCAGAAAAGTTTTAGCTCTATTCTCTAGTTTATCTAGAAACAAAAATTATCTCATTTGGACCTCTACAGATCAAGATATCATCAAAATACTAAAGTATGTTCAGTAAAATATCCAATTCATACTCTTCCAATCAATACTCTTACTTTGATTTGATCAATATTTTTAAAATCAATACCAAAAGCTATAAATTTTCGTGGAGAGAAAGATAAATGTGTTAGAAATCTAATGCTTTAAAAATCAAGTAATTTGGAGGTTGGACGATAAAGTTATAGTCAAAAGAGTAGAACATGTTTAGGATTGGGGGGAATATCGGCAGGTCACGATTTGCATGCACGACCGTGAAGTTCCAATCACGATGATGTGCAATCATGACTTTCGCCCATGTCCATAGAGTCGCGATCATGACTTTACACGATTGCAACTTCTCCCTTTCTGCTTTTCTTCTTCCGACATGTATTGGTAAAAAGAGCATAACTTTCACTACAAATATCGGATTAAAGTTATTTAAAGACTATTTTGAAGAGGACTTCTAGGTCTACAACTTCTATAAAGACCTCAAATTTTTTTTGCCTCTATAAGGGTCAAAATTTCAAAATAATGCAGTTGTCCCAAATGTCCATCTTAAACAGCATCACAAACTTCTAATGATCATATCTCTCAACTCCACTGTTCAAAAATTTAATACTTTATATCAATGGAAAGTTAGAAAGATAAGTTACAACTTTCAAGAAGATAACTTTGTCTAATTCAACCTAGATCAATCCAAATTTTTCGCTGAAGTAAGAAACCCAATTTAACCCTTATGAAAAACTTGAAATTTGCAATATAAAACTTGGAGATTCATGAGCATAACCACTCAACTACCAACTTTACTTCATCAAACTCCCTAATCTCTACTCATTTAACTCATCCCTTACAACTAATTCTCATCAATCACAAAAATCCTATCTTTCCTTTTTCCATATATATATATATATATATATATTCAAAAATCTTCAACTTAAGCTGATAACTTCTTCAAATCTACCTAATTCCAACTCAACATCATCCATAAACAATTCATATTTCATTAACAACAAAATAGGAGTTTACAAAGCATTAATGTCATTCCAAGCCACATTACATAATCGGTATCAAAAATCCCAGTTACAAAAGATACCAAACCCAATAATTCTCAAAATGCATCTAAAGTCTTGCTTTTACAAAATCTAACTTAATATACAGAAACATTGCAAAAATAGAATGATGCCTCGACTCTTAGTTAATCGACCTCATTTTATTCTCCTAAAGATGGGAAGAAAAGGGGTGAGCTTGAAAGTTTGTGGGTAATAGTTTATAATAGAAAAATAAACAAAAACCTTTGAAAACATTCACTTGTCATAGAAAATTTTGATTGAATCCATAAAGCACATGTTTCTTAAATTCTCATCATCTGGTCAAATTCATAAACCAAAAAACATGAATGTATCAAACTTGTTCACATATCACAATCACATAAGCACATCATAATGGTTTGGGTAAATCCATAAACATGACGAACTACACATTTTCACATAATGCTCCTGTGTGGTTGTAAACTTGAGGGATTATCGCAATCCTACATAGTGGTTTTGCATAGGCATAAACTTGAGGGAGTCCATGAAGGAGCTCCGTGCCACTAGCAGGCAGGCGGAAGAAGCCTTTAACTTGGTCAACGTGCACATGACATTCTTGAATGGACTACACCAAACTACATAACATGTAATTCATGAATTGAAAACCGTTTGCCCAAATGGAACATTCTTGGAAACTTGTTTTTCATGAACATGAGGTATTTCAAAAACCATTTTCGAAAATATGATTTCATAAATATGTATCTTTTCAGAAGAATCATTTTCAAAGACTTTTTAGAAATTATCACAATTCATATATAAAACATATAGTAAATTCTAAATTCATTTAAGAAGCAACAAATGCAACATTTATGATGCAATTGAAAACATTAAACTTCCTTGATTCAAAGAAAACATTTAGTGGCTTATTTACTCTATTATAAACATGTACCCACCTTGATTTCCTTGCTTAAAACTTTGTTAAAAAATGCCTCTACTCTCTCCTCTTGCTTATCTTAATTTCCTTTATCAAAGAAAAAATTCCCATTTAATAGAGATTCAAATTGGAGAACCCATAAGACATATTCACTAAATTGATCCTATAGTTCTTAAACCCATAAATTTCTTAGGCTTTATGAATTAAAATCTTTTCAAAAATCCAAAAGATTAAAATCAAACTTACCTTAAATCTTCACCAAATAGTGAGATTGTTGGCTCTAATGGAAGCTCTAATCCTCCTCTTCCTTTTTCTCTTCTTGAACAACTTCAAAATCACTCTTTAAGGCTAAGAAAAATCAAAAACCTACTTTAGCTTTCCTTCTCTCCTTTCTTTTCTCTCCAACGACACTCTCTCCCTCTTTTGTCTTCTAATTTTCGTTTTTCGTCATCTTCACATGCAAGCCCACCTTTCATCTTCTCCTTTTTACCCTTAATCAGCCCAAAAAGTCCATTTTACCCTTCCTTATAAGCTTAGGTTCTTTAAACCTTAAGTGGTCTTCCAAAAATTCTCTTCATGCAATCTTACTACCTTAACACTTTAACTTAATTAACCTATGTCATATAATCTTGTTAACATTAACATAATATTAACTCCAAAAATTAAATCGATCAAAACCTCATAATTCATTTAAATCATGCTTAACTAGAAAAAAAAATATGGGGGCTAACATTTCTCCCCCTCTTAAATGAATTTCGTCCTTGAAATTCTTATCTAACTAATCAAGAGGTAAGGGTATGCTTTCTCTTATACTCCTTCGTTTTCTATTTAACTTCATCACTCAAATAATTTCTTTCACATCACCCTAGTTAACAGATTCAATCAATCCTTCCATGACTTATTCAAATATCATACTATCTTAACTATTTCCTTAATATATTTCAGATTACTTACAATTTTTCCACTTCCTGCATCGATAACACTAATATCATAGCATATCGATATTTCTTAGCATACTTGACATCTTGCACTCAATCTAAGCACACCTTGAGAAGGTGATACTCTTATAAACATTTCATCCTTCGCTTGATATATCACATCTCTTTAGTATAAGTACACTTAACTCTTATGTCTATCTCACTATATTTGGTGTTGATCCACCAATTTCATTCATTTTTCCTACACCATTTAATTCCTAATACAGATTAATTTTACTTATCAGTAACATCTCCAATCAATTCTGGTTTTCGACCATCTTTTGCCCTATTCATCCAAATAAAGAGGTGGATAACTCTTTTGTCATCTAACTCCTCATACAGTATTCTAAAGAAATCACCATGATAATGATTATGATGCTTAAAGTTAAATAGAACTATACATTGACCTCATGTTCCTATGAACTCTAAACTATAAGCCTTAAGCATATCTTTGACAGCTAAGACTATCGACAATTTAAACATTCATTCACTTGATTCTACATTATTAGCTGTTAAATGATGTTCCGGTGTATTCCTACTAGAATGTATATCATCTCTTTGCTCAATCATCTTTATCAATTACACATACTTGTTATTTCAATCACAAAGTATCATTTTTCCTATTCGAACCCAAAATTCGTATTCACTTTTGATTTCTTAGTAAGATTCACAATTTTTTAATCTTCAATTTGGGCTTGGTAAATCCTTTTATGTGAAACTGATCTTCAATTCCATAGAAAATAGTACTTGATTTGCCCAAAATTCAACTCCACATTCTATGCTCCTTTCGCATTATATTTGATAACCTTAATATCTGAATTCGTGCTTCACTGCTATTGGGATTTCTGCTTAATGTATTAGATACAACACTAACTTTACTGGGAAAAACTCATTTGTACCATCATAATCTTTCAGTACTTTTATCTATTGTCTCAGTCTCGTATTCAATTCTCTCAACTCAATAATTACCTCAAACTTCAATGATCTATATATGTATATATGTATATCATGTTAGGTAAAGACAAGGGGTTAGCTCCTTTGGCTATTCCCTGTTTTCAGAAATTATTAATGCTCAGGAATGATTATTCCGTAGGTCTTTTTCCAATCAAACAAAGAATACTTAACAACTAGAAATAGTTGGGTAATAAAAAACTTATTACCCTCAACCTAACAGGCTGTAAGTTTTCTACTTATATTGGTATCCTATTTTCTTTAAGTTTCTTACTTGTTCCAAGGTTCCTATTTTCCTTTGCATTTGGATTGCCTTCAAGCCTATAAATAGTCCTCTGAAACATTGTGTTATTCATTATATCAATAATACTCTCATATTTAGTTAGCTTTAAGCTTTCTTTATAAATGGATTTTTATGTTTCTTCAAATTAAGTGTTTTAGTTTTCTTTGTTTCTTACCGCATCAGTTGGTATTAGACACAACCATCACCATCAAACATAAAGTATATCTCTGTTAAGCAAGCGTTTATGTATGTACCTGATGTGCGGCTACGATGTTAGGGGACTCTCCGACTTTCGAAAGAGAGAGAGAGGCCTTGACAAAAACAAAAGAGTGTGCCCTAAACTGTTCGAAAACTTTGGCCTTTTATTGGCACTAATGTGGGATTATCTGATCTAATTGACTCATTACGGCTTTGCTATCCTGTGCCCACCTCTACTCCTGACAATCGTGAAACTTTTACTATCCACCGTTCATTATGGCAAATGTATGAAATAATATATTTTATTCCATCCATCTAAGACGTTCTTCGATTAGTGAAATAAATATTATTAAATTAAGAGATATAGATATTTTTAGTAATTTAAAATTTTAATTTTTTAAAATCATTTTTTAATTTTGATTAAAATAAAAGGAATACTATAGTTCATCTCAACTTTTAAATTAAACTTAAATTAATTAAATTTGTCTTAAATTACCTAGAATCGTCTCCCACGGAGATGAAATTTGTTCACCTAAATTAATTTTGAACAAAAACAAAATAAATGAAATTATAAACACTCTATCCTGATCTGTTGACTATAAAACTTTAAAGCAAATCATGCAATTGAACTGAAAAGTAAACGATTAAACTAAAAGCAAAGACGAATAGAAATAGCAGTGGAAAGCTCTTAAAAATTAATTTCACTAATTTAATCTCCTATACATGATTAAAACCGAAATTAACAGTTTGGCCCTAAGATAAACTCGAATAATTAACTAATCTAACTTTTGTATTTGACAAGTTATCATTTGAGTTAATTATGGAAACCTGATTATTAATTACCTCTTAGGTTAATATATTTCTAATTCTTAAGGTAAGCGTCTATAATTTCTCATTCCATATTAAACTTCTCATCTTGATCTTTCGTTTAATACCAAAATGGTGTCAAGTTTGATCATACTATTACATCCATTCAACTCAGAAACCATATAAATAAATAAGACAACAAATTCGTAACTCAATCAAGCACAATAAACTAAAATAGCTACATTAATTCTATTAAAAAAAATACATCAACCCATCATAGCATAAACACAGTTCATCATCTCCATACACTTTAGTTACATGTTACTGTCAACCAAAAAAATGCAAAAGTGATAAACAGAAAGAATACTAAAGATGAACTATGAAAAGATAACAAAGTAACAGTCGGTTAAGCTAACAAAGTAATAAGTTTAGTAAATAAACAAGAAACAGAGCAATAGATGAACATAATAAGCAAACAAGGATAGAGTGAGTGTGAAGGCAATAGTCTCCTACCCCTCTCAAGCTTCCTACATTAGTTTTAACCTTATGCTTCAACTTCTTCTCACCCAGATGCTTGCATTGCCTTTCCCTCTCTACTATGTTTCTTTCTTCTTCCCCTCAGTCGATTGGTCTCCGTTTCCTTTTTCTCTTCTCCGACTTCTTTCTCCCTATCTCTCTGTGCCTGAATGAGTGTGTGTCTAACCCTTTTTGTTCACCCCTCCAGCTTCTTATTCCTTTTCCATTTATAGCATGAGTCTAGGTTTAGGGTTATAGGGTTGTTACGTTGTCAACTTGCATGTGTAAGAATTAAGTGAATATAGTGGAGTAGTGCTGGATCCCACTTCCGGAGCCCAATATTCAGAGACAAATGACGGTCAAATCACATTGCAAATTTTTTTTCTTAAACATTTAAAGCACGTGTGAAAATTTGATAATCAAAATGACCTAATTTATTTAAAACAATTTCAGTCACAAAGATACAATCATTATTGAACACACCAGAGTTTCAGTAATCACGTGGGCCCATTACAGAACATAATGTTTGTTTTTATAATATCTTTACATTTCGAAAATCATCCTTTTTAATTTAATACAAATACAAGCTACAAAATACAAAATATACATGATACAATTGAATGCTTATGCTTAAAATGATTCCAAAATACAAAAATGCTTAACTAACTTAATTACAAAAGCCTTTAACTATCTTGGAGTCCCAATGTCTTGCAAGGATCGCTAATCTTCTCTTTCTGCACCTGAGGAGGGAAGCGTAGGGTGAGCTATACAGCTCAGTGGCTAATATATTCATAGTCATTGGCAATTGACCAAATTCAAGCATATATATATATATATATATATATATATATATATATATATATATATATATATATATATATATATATATATATATATATATATATATATATATGTCTAGCAATTGAGCATTTATACTTTATACAAGAAATTTGAACATTCATCAAATTTAGCTCAAAACATATAACCGCTCATAACACATAACACTCAATATGCTTCATACTTGACAATTTAAAATGCAATGCACAAACCAATGGCTCGAGGGTTACGTGGAATAAAATAGAGAAACCGAAGTTTACTCCGTGAACAAAATGAGTCCATTTTTTGGATCTCGTGGGCCACAAGCGGGCAGCAGGGAGAAGGCTTTATGTCAACATGCACGTGACTACAAAACGATTCCTCTCTCACCCAAATAAAGCACATAATCAATGCTCAAAATCATTTTTATCAAAAATGAAATCTTTCATACTTTTCATGCTCTTTCTTCTATCCATTCAAATCAAAATTCCATGATACAATTCAATGGCATAATGTTGATCAAAATCACAATTTAATTTTATCAACATGTCATGCTTCTTTCACGGTATAACATAATCAACAATCATTATGTATTTTCAACAAGTCAATTTCAAACCATTTAACATATATCCACACATAGCCAAGAATTTTTCCAATCACACAATAACTGTAAATACATTACCCACCTAATTCGCTTGCAAAAATCCAAGTCAAGGTCATCTTTCTTCTTGCTCTTGGGTATGATTCTCTTGGTTCCCTAAAACAAACCAAGTCTCTTTTAATAGGAATACAATAAAAATCTCATAATGCAAAATCACTAAAATTGATTCTAGAATGCTTAAACCCAAGCTTTTTGTAAACTCCATGGACTAAAATTCTTCTAAAAATCCAAAAGATCCAAAATGGTATTACCTTGATTCTTCACCAATTGAAGAGATCTTTAGCTAAAAGGGAAGCTCTTCTCTTCCTCTTCCTTTTTCCTTTCTTGAACAACTCCAAAATCTCTCTTGAAGGTTAACACAATTGAAACCCTAGCTTGTTTTCTCTTCTTTCTCTCATTCTCTTCTTCTCTTTGTATTTCTCTCTCTTTTTCATGGCATTCTCTCTTTTCTCTTAAATTTTCATTCTTCTCTTTTGCTTATCCTTCCATTCACGTTTTTCTTCTTCATTTATAAGCAAGACAACACTTCTTCTTTGAATTATGCCCTTAATGATTGAGAATTGTCTCATTTGCCATTCCATTTATGCCTTATGTCTTTTATACTTAAGTTTCTTTCCAAAAACACCCTTGAATATTCTGACATAACTCTTTCTTCTAGAAAAATGTTCTTCCTTGTCTTAAGTTTCCAATGACACCAAAATCAATCCATTTGGTTTAGTGATTCGAAAGATACACTTCAAACATTTTTTGGACTGCTCTTGTCCAAATCAGTATACTATGCACAACTTCTATCTGAAATTTAAACATCTTAAAAGCTAAATTAGATTTCAACTTCTTCATACCATTTGTAGCTCCATGTCTCTAGTTTATCTTGAAATAATAATCATCTTATTTGGAGCTCTACGGATCCAGAAATCATCAAAATACTGAAGCAAGTTTAGTAAAATATCCAATTCCTACTCTTCCAATCAATACCCTTATTTGATTTAATACATCTTTTTCAAATCAACCCCAAAAGCTATGACCTTCAATGGAGACATAAAAAGAAAATTATTAGGAATCTAAGGGTTCAAGAATCACTTCATTTGGAGGTCGGACAAATAAATTTTGACCAAACGAAGCAAACAAGATTTGGTCCTCACTCATATTGAACTTGTCTCGGGACAAATGGCATAAGTCTCACTAGAGATGTTAAATTAAGATCATCTTAGGATGAAAGATAACTTTGAAATCTACAACTTTGAAGAGACCTTGAGATTAGATCTTATCATCTGAAGGGTCAAAATGGATCAGACGATAAGATTACACGAAACCAAAGGAAAAAGCAGACGAATGGAAAAAGACAGAAGAAGTGGAAAAATTGCTACTTTCCCTACTGATATCGCATTAAGATGTTCTTTATATGGTTCGAAAGATAACTTCAAGATCTAAAACTTTCGTAAGACCTTGAAGACAGATTCTATTGTTAGAAGGGTCGAAAATGGAACAAAAGATAGGTATAAAAGAAGCAAAAGAAAAAAGATAGCAAAACACAGATGAAGCGAAAGACAGAAGAAACGAAAGGCAAAACATAACAAAACACAAAAGAAACAAAAGACAGAAGAAGCGAAAGGTAGAAGATAGCAAAACACAGAAGAAACGAAAAGCATAGGGAACAAAACACAAAAGAAGATACGTCAGCAAAACATATAAGAAGATGTGTCAATAAAACACAGAAGAAGACGCGTTAACAAAGCACAGAAGAAGACGAGTCAGCAAAACACAGAAGAAAACACGTTAGCAAAACACAAAAGAAGACACGTCAAAAAAATATAGAAGAAGATGCATCAACAAAACACAGAAGAAGTGAAAGGCAGAAGAAGCAAAACACAGATGATGGAGGTTGTCTCTTGTGTCTTTTTGTCACTTATCCCAAAATAAGGCTTCTAAAACAGGTTTTGGGTCGGTTTGCATGAATGGGTAAGTGAAATTTGCAAAAACGGTTTGGGTCTGGGTTGCTGATTCGAAGGTTCACTGTGGCGAAGGAGTAAGAACTTTTACTGAGAGCTCTTTGGCAATATTCCATGGTTTCGCCGCGGCAAACTTTTTCCTAGAGATCTTCTTGTTTAATCTTGTGACTTGCAATTTCTTGTTCTTCACTTTTGGCTCTACTTCTTGAGTGTCCTGCAATGAAAAACAATAGTTTGCAATATCAATTATCCTAGAAACCAAGTGAGTGCAATTACTAACTAATTATGACAATTTTAGCTTCAAACTACATCAATTCAAAATAAGCACGCTTAGGCTAAATTAAACACAATGTCCAACAAAAAGTGCCAAAGTATAACAATAGCCATGAAAATATCACTAAATAATATAAAAAAACTTGGGTTCAATCATAGATTCAGATTTATAAATTGGAAAATTGAAATTAAAAAGCAAATATCCTAATAATTTTGCTTATGTGGAACAAATTCTATCCTAAAGTAGAAATATAGTCAATGCATTAACATATAATGTCCATTTAAAACTAAATAAGTAAGCTATAATAAAACTTAAGAAAATAACTTAAAATACATTCTTAAAACCACACAATCGATACTCAAGAGTCGGAAAATTATTTCATTTGTCACTAAGTAGTAATCATCCAAAATATATAATGCTGGAATTTTTAATGGTGAAACCAAATTATAAAAATCTAAAATTCTTAGCATATAAAACTTATACTCATATTTCATTAATGACTCAATTTCTTTTAGTATCACCTATCTTCCATGCAAGCATGTTTCAAGTAGTTTTACAACTCTAAACTATCCATCAAAAACAAAATACATTACTTTCAAAATCTAAATATTGTAAAATAAAACTATTTTCATCTATTTTCAATCAAAATTTAAAGTTCTCTTCTAGATTTTATTTGCTATCAAACTAAGATCTAAATTATCACTCAAACATAGATTAAAATAAGTTAAAATTTAGAATAGTTTTGATTTCAAGAAGATAAAAGTTAAAAGTCACAAAGTCAATGATAAGGTATACACATTTGATCTCAAATTTGTCACTAACTTTTTCTATCATTCATGTAAACATGAAATAATAATCAAATTAAATAGGTTTAACTACATTTTGAATTATCATTTGGTCAATCAGTACACGTGGATTTTAATGTATCACCAATGGATTAATCAAAACTCACTCTAAAATAGGCATATATAAGCTCAACAATTTTTCATGTTCAAGTAGCTATAAAACCAGTTTAAAGAGACATATTTCAGCACCTAATTTGCTTCCTAAACTCAAACCAACTTGACTAAAATTTTATAACCAAGAGTAAAGTGTTGGACCAATGGTGGTTGACAAATTAAATCCCTTTATGTTTTGATAATAATAAAATATCTAGAATTAGTTACGAAATTATTTTAGGTATTATTCAATGAAAGAATTGTGCAAATCAAGAAGAGCAAGTGTTTAATCATTGAAGAATCAGATGGGAGTTTCCTTATAAGTGAAAATGGCATAAATAATGAGGATTATAGAACATTTGGATGAATATTACCGTTGAAGCCAACATAAGTCGACTTATACATCAAGGTCTGAACAACACAAGTCGACTAGAACAGCACAAGTCAACTTACATATGAAGATGTATCAACACAAGTCGACTAATCATACATAAGTCGACTTATCGAGGACGACAAGTCGACTTACATAGCACAAGTCGACTTATTGGAGAGCGGAGATGAAAATTTTACGTAAAGGGTTTACACAAGTCGACTTATTCATTCGACAAGTCGACTTATGAGTACAGCAAATTAATTCCAACGGTCCAATTAGCCACAAATGGAAGGGAGATTATCAAGGAACGGTAATTTCAATCAAGCAATGGCTAGAATGAGCTCCAACAGCTATATTTTTTCAAGTATAAATAGAGGATGATGGAAGAAGAGATTACATAAGTTCTACAAGCTAAAATACTCTTCTATTGCTCCAAATTGCTCATTGTTGTTCTTATTTTGTTACACAATTGTAGTGAGCACTTGTTCTTCAATCTTTATCTTATTTTTCTTACAATTTGAGTGACTAGTGAAAGGTCAAGTGTGAGGTAGGATTTGTGCCGGAAGACAAATCGTTTGTGAGGTAGCTTGAGCCAGAAATCAAGTGGCGTTATAAAAAGTTCACACTCAACTACAAAGTGTGCAATAAAGTGTTTTGCAAAATCCTAAGTGGGAGCTTAGGTAGAGGACGTAGGTCTTAGCACTGAACCTCTATAAAAACAGTGTTTGATCTTCTTCCCTACTCTTTTCATTTAAATTTGTTTAAATTATTTTTGTGTGAATTAACTTCTGATTTTATTGTAGAATTTTTCAAAAAGCTTTAAAGATCTATTCAACCCCCCCATCTAGATCGCTTACAATTGGTATCAGAGCAGAAGTATCCAGGGATGGCACACAATAACCTAGCGGAAGAAGGTAACACAAACAATCGCCCTCCTTTATTTAATGGTACTAACTATTCATCTTGGAAAAATCCTATGAAGTATCACATCATAAGCAAAGGAGTGAAATATTGGAAGATAATTTTCGTCGGTCCACAAGCACCGGTGAAAGAAAATGGTGACTTAAAAACGGAGCTAGAATACGACGACAATGACTGCAAGCAAGCTTACATCAACGCGAAAGCCATGAAGCTAATTTATTGCGCTCTCACGGTTGAGGAAAGAAACCGAGTCAATTCTTGTACCAGCGCTAAAGAAATGTGGGAAAGGCTTCGCATCACCCATGAAGGAACCAACCAAGTCCGAGAGACAAAGATCAACATGCTTCTCCATGACTATGAAATGTTTGTCATGAAGGAAGGTGAGTCTATTTCCACTATGCTTGATCGTTTTGCAGAAATCATAAATGGATTAGGCAACCTCGAAAAACATATGACGGATAGCGAGAAGGTAAAGAAAATTCTTCGCTCACTTCCTAAGGAATGGGATTCACAAGTTACCGCTATAATGGAATCCAAGGATCTCAACCATTTGGAATTCAACGCCTTGGTGGGATCACTCATCAACTATGAGATCATTCTCAAATCAAGAGGAGGTAGAGGTAAGTCACAAAAATCAATTGCTTTAAAGGCTAATGTTTCTTCTCTTGATGAAAGTGATGAGGAAATAGATGAAGACGAGGAAGACGAAGAAATAGCTATGTACGCCAGAAATTTGAGAAAATTTAAAGGACTTCTCAAAAATCGGAGGAAGGAATTAAATGGTGGAAGAAATGGAGAAAGGAAGAAATTTGCCATTGAAAGAAAATCCAAAGGTTATGACGAAAAGAAAAGCAATGAAGAATGCTGGAGATGCGGAAAAAGGGAACATCTTGCAAGAGAATGCAAAAGCTCATCCTCCACATCAAACTCCCAGAAAAATGACAAATATGACAAAGGAAAAAAGAAGGCTAGCCTAGTAGCCACCTGGAGTGATGATGAGGAAGCATACCAAAGTGATGATGAAAACAACTTGGCACTTATGGCAAAGAGCTCATCAACAAGTGATGATGAAAATGAGGTACAAGCAAGGGATGAAAAACCATCAAGCACTTAGTATATTGATAGCGGCTGTTCAAGGCATATGAGTGGAGACAAGAACCTGTTTGCGGAGATCAAACCAAAGAATCAAGGCTATGTCACTTTTGGTGACAACAATAAAGGTAAAGTCATTGGTATCGATAAAGTGGGTAAGGAACCTTTGCCAACCATTGACAATGTTTTGCTGGTTGATGGTTTGAAACATAATTTGTTAAGTGTTTCTCAACTATGTGATATGAATTTTAATGTAGTTTTTGAATCATCACATTGCACGGTTAAAAAGGATGGTCATGTTGCTTTCATTGATTTGAGACATGGAAATACATACATAGTAGATTTGCATGATGATAGTTCTTTTAATGAAAAGTGTTTAGTGACATTAGAAGAAAATGCATTTTTATGGCATAGAAAATTAGGACATGCTCCTTTGCCTTTAATTTCTAAGCTTTCAAAAAATGACATTGTGAGAGGTTTGCCTAAAATAAAATTTGTTAAAGATCACTTGTGTGAATCGTGTTTAAAAGGCAAACATGTTAGAGAATCTTTCAAACCAAAGAAAGAAATTTGCACATCTAGAATTCTTGAACTTGTTCATATGGATTTGATTGGACCATCTCGACATGCTAGTCTTAGTGGTAAATTATATGTCCTTGTGATTGTGGATGATTTTTCTAGATTCACTTGGGTGAGATTTCTTGCGAATAAAAGTGATGCTTTTAACGAATTTACCAAGTGGTGTAGGTTGGTTCAAAATGAGAAAAATTTGTCAATTGTTGCAATTAGAACCGATCATGGAGGTGAATTTGAATGTGAACCATTCGAAAGTCTTTGCGATAAATACTGAATGGAGCACAACTTCTCATCACCAAGGACTCCGCAACAAAATAGTGTAGTAGAAAGGAAGAATCGTTCTCTTGAAGAAATGAGCAGAACTATGTTAAATGAGTACAATCTTCCTAAAACATTTTAGGCGGAAGCAATCAATACAGCATGCTATGTCATCAATAGGGTGCATTTACGAAGAGACAAAAATAAGACACCATACCAGCTTTGGAAAGGTAAGAAACCCAATATTTCTTATTTTCATCCTTTTGGTTGTAAAGTCTTTATTCATAATAATGGAAAGAACAATTTAGGGAAATTTGATTCAAAATCTGATGTTGGTGTATTTATTGGCTATTCTCAAACTAGTAAGGCTTTTAGAGTTTATAATAATAGAACTAAATGTGTTGAGGAAAGTATACATGTTAAATTTGATGATGTGATTTCACCCCCGAGAAAGGTTTGTTTTGATGATGATGCAGGAAGTTCAGGTAATAAAGTTGAAGAAATTGAATCCAAGATTGAGGAATTGAAGTTAGACGAAGAAAACCATGTACCCAATATTAAAACGTGGGCAAAAGCAAAGAACCATCCCATGGAGCAAGTAATTGGTGATTTAAATGATGGTTTGAGAACCAGGAGAAATATCTATGAGAATATGAGAAATTCAGCCTTCATCTCATTAGTAGAACCCAAGAATATAGAAGAAGCTCTTAAAGATGAAAACTGGCTTTTAGCTATGCAAGAAGAGCTTAATCAATTTAAGCGAAATGATGTATGGGATTTGGTAGCTCCACCAAAGGACAAGACCATTATTGAAGTTAAGTGGGTAAATCGGATAAAATATGATGAGAATGGTGAAGCTATTAAAAATAAATCAAGGCTAGTGGCTCAAGGATTTTATCAAGAAGAAGGCCTTGATTACAATGAGACATATGCTCTTGTGGCTCGGTTGGAGGCAATTAGATTGCTATGTGCTTTTGCATCTCATAAAAGGATCAAATTAAATCAAATGGACGTCAAGAGCGCATTTCTCAATGGATACATTCAAGAGGAAGTCTATGTCAAACAACCACCAGGATTTGAAGATCATGAGCATCATGTCTACAAACTCAAGAAGGCACTCTATGGACTAAAGCAAGCACCTAGAGCATGGTATGAAAGGTTAAGTACTTTTCTAACTCAACATGGGTATGTTCGTGGTAAGATTGATAATACTTTATTCATTAAACATGTTGATAAGGATATGCTTATTTGTCAAATTTATGTTGATGATATTGTGTTTGGTGCTACTAATGAATTTTTGTGCAAAGAATTTAGTGACTTAATGCAAGGCGAATTTGAAATGAGCATGATGGGGGAACTCAAGTTCTTTCTTGGATTGCAAATCAAACAACACAAAAATGACATTTTCATCCACCAATCTAAGTATACCAAGGAACTTCTTAAGAAGTTTAAAATGGAAGGATGCAAAGTGGCAAAAACACCAATGGCAACAAATGTGGTCTTGGAGAAACATGAACATGAAGAAGATGTTGATCAAAAACTCTATAGAGGTATGATCGACTCTCTCTTGTATTTAACTGCTTCTAGACCTGACATTATGTTTGTCACGTGTCTTTGTGCTAGATTTCAATGTTGCCCTAAGATTTCTCATTTGAGTGCTTGTAAAAGAATTTTTAGATATTTGAGTAGAACTGTTAATCATGGCTTGTGGTATCCTAGTTGTGATTCATTTGACTTATATGCCTTTAGTGATGCTGATCATGGTGGTTGTAGGATTGATAGAAAAAGCACTAGTGGCTTGTGTCATTTCTTAGGATCATCCTTAATATCTTGGGCTAGTAAAAAGCAAGTTAGTGTAGCCATTTCCACTGCTGAATCTGACTATGTAGCAGCTGGAAGTGCATGTGCCCAAGTTCTTTGGATTAAACATCAATTGCTTGATTATGGTATTGTGGTTAAAAATATACCTATTTATTGTGATAATTCAAGTGCAATTTGTTTGAGTAAAAATCCAATTTTGCATAGTAGAACAAAGCATATAGAAATTAGACATCATTTCATCCGTGATCATTGTTTAAAAGGTGACATTTGTTTGAAGCATGTATCATCTAGTGACCAATTAGCTGACATTTTTACTAAACCTCTTAAGGAAGATGTGTTTGTGAACATTAAATTGAGACTAGGCATGTGTGATTTAAATTCTTTTGGTTGAATTTATTTTTGGCTACATTCATATATCAAATGGTCAAATTATGAGGCAAAAGTGCAATCACATCTGAAGATACAAAGTGACTTATTTGGAGTTTGGACACATTTTATGACTTGTCCATTAGCAAGTCGACTTATCTGGGAATCAGTCGACTTATGATTTTTCACAGCGTTTGAGGAATGCAGAAATTTGAGGATAAGTCGACTTATGTAGTTCGACAAGTCGACTTATGTAGGCCGATAAGTCGATTTATGAGGGAGACAAGTCGACTTATGTAGGTTGATAAGTCGACTTATGTTTATACGGAGCCTTTAAAACCTCTTTCTCCTTTCACTCTCCGAAACCCTATTCTCTCTAAAACCTCTGAAATTTCTTCTCCAAGTCGACTTATCTCTTGAAATCTCTTCAGATCTTCTTTGCCTATAAACTTTCGACCATCTTTGTTACATTACCCACTCATTATCTCTTCAGATCACCCTCTTCTTTGAAAACCCCTTTCTCATATCTCTCAAACCCTAAACCTGCGATTTTTCCCCCTTCTCTCTAAACATCCATGGCTCCTCGAAAATCCTCAAGGAAAGGGAAAGAAACCGCTCCTCCACAAAGTCCCCACGTCCACTATGGACCAAGAGTTCGTGGGTCTTCTTCAAGGGGAGATGCTGCGAGGGAGGATGACGCGATTGAACCTAGGTTTCTGTCAAAGGACGCACAAACTCTCTATTACAAGGTACTACATAATGAGGTATTGATTCCCTCTATGAGATTTGACTGGGGTGAACTAGACCATAGTGAGTTTACTGATGTGTTTGCTGAAATTACGAATCTGGGATTGTGAGATTTCTTAGGATTTCAGGATGATATTTATGAAGATGTAGTAAAAGAGTTCTATGCAAATCTTTTTATGACTGGTAGTAATGTTGAGGATGGAGTCACTCTGAAATATAAAATTAACGGGAAAGAAATTTTTCTATGTGAATCAAATTTGTGTACTTTGTTTCACTTGCCTAGGGGTGGAGTAAGGCCTAGAGCATCTTTTACTGATTTTGAGATTTTAAGGAATGTGGAAGGTGATACTGATGAGGAAGCCGAAGAAAATTTTGGATATACTGAGGAAAAAGGGGCTGATCTGTTGAGTCGGTTATGTTCCGATCATTCCCCTCCCTTTGAGGCTATGGATCTACCCTTAAATTATCGATTATTACATTATGCAATCAACAGGGTTGTTTACCCGAAGAAGGCTAGCAACAATCAGATTACTTCATTAGATAAGGAGATCCTTTGGCACATAGAATAAGGAAGGAAAATCAATTATGCGAGCTTGATAATTCAAATCATGAGGAAAAAGGCTAGTTTATTAAGAGGGCAGCTGAAAGGGAAACCAGTCAGGCATAAAGGAATGCCTTATGCTGCTTTGATAACCTCTCTCTCTCAGTTCCAACGGTGTGATCTGGATTCCTATGCTCATCTTCCTTATCCTCAGAGTTGGAGATTCACGCCTTATAACTTGAGAACCATGAAGCTGGTTAAAACAGTTGAAAAAGGCTGGGTCTACTCTTATCATGTTGAGAAACTTGGTTTGATTTTAGAAGGTGAGCAGGTACCTTCGAGGCAACGATCTAAGAAGGCAGCATATCGCCCAAGTAGCTCTCGACCCAGTACTGCGAGAAGGAGGGAAGTATCTCATGAGGAAATTGCTGAAATTAACGAACAATTGGATGATATAAATGATCGCATCGATGGTATCCAAACTATTCTTCATGGGTTTGCAAAGAAAATGGATTCTCAACACCGAATGCTTAAGAAGATCTTTAAGAAGTTAGGGTGTAGGCACGATGATTCTTCGTCATGATGTGTATTGACTTATGCCTTGACCAACATTTAAACTTCTGTTCTTGTTTTAAGTGTGCTTTTTGTGTTTGTTGGATTGACATATTTTGTAATGACTATTGCTCTTATTTGTGTTTGATGCTGTGTTTGTTTATTAACTTCATTTGAGACTATCTTTTGCATATTGATTTTTGATTATGACAAAAAGGGGGAGTAAAATTGGAAATTGATATTTGGTCACAGTCATTTGATTGAGTGAAAATTCATTGATTTGCGACTATATTGATTTCTATTTAAATCATTGGTTTATTAATTCAGGGGGAGACAAACTAACCATCAAGACAAGGGATTAAAAACCTTGATCAAGTTTTATGTCTTTCAAATTTCTTTTCAATTTCTAAATATTTTGTCATTATCAAAAAGGGGGAGATTGTTGGACCAATGGTGGTTGACAAATTAAATCCCTTTATGTTTTGATAATAATAAAATATCTAGAATTAGTTAAGAAATTATTTCAGGTATTATTCAATGAAAGAATTGTGCAAATCAAGATGAGCAAGTGTTTAATCATTGAAGAATCAGATGGGAGTTTCCTTATAAGTGAAAATGGCATAAATAATGAGGATTATAGAAGATTTGGATGAATATTACCGTTGAAGCCAACATAAGTCGACTTGCACAGCATAAGTTGACTTATACATCAAGGTCTGAACAACACAAGTCGACTAGAACAACACAAGTCGACTTACATATGAAGATGTATCAACACAAGTCGACTAATCATACATAAGTCAACTTATCGAGGACGACAAGTCGACTTACATAGCACAAGTTGACTTATTGGAGAACGGAGATGAAAATTTTACGTAAATGGTTTACACAAGTCGACTTATTCATTCAACAAGTCGACTTATGAGTACAGCAAATTAATTCCAACGGTCCAATTAGCCACAAATGGAAGGGAGATTATGTAATTTCAATCAAGCAAAGGCTAGAATGAGCTCCAACAGCTATATTTCTTCAAGTATAAATAGAGGATGATGGAAGAAGAGATTACATAAGTTCTACAAGCCAAAATACTCTTCTATTGCTCCAAATTGCTCATTGTTGTTCTTATTTTGTTACACAATTGTAGTGAGCACTTGTTCTTCAATCTTTATCTTATTTTTCTTACAATTTGAGTGACTAGTGAAAGGTCAAGTGTGAGGTAGGATTTGTGCCGGAAGACAAATCGTTTGTGAGGTAGCTTGAGCCGAAAATCAAGTGGCGTTGTAAAAAGTTCACACTCAACTACAAAGTGTGCAATAAAGTGTTTTGCAAAATCCTAAGTGGGTGCTTAGATAGAGGACGTAGGTCTTAGCACCGAACCTCTATAAAAACAGTGTTTGATCTTCTTCCCTACTCTTTTCATTTAAATTTGTTTAAATTATTTTTGTGTGAATTAACTTCTGATTTTATTGTAGAATTTTTCAAAAAGTTTTAAAGATCTATTCAACCCCCCTTCTAGATCGCTTACATAAAGTATATAACACTTCTTTTCAAGGAAAAAATTTGAATAATTCTTCATAAACATCAATAGCCCCTAATTCATCTTATGATATTTTTAAAGTAATATTTAATTGGCAATTATACATCTAGTTCAATCAAGATACATATATTTTCATAATTCAACTAATAAAACAACCTTTTTTTAAACTACTGAACCACTAAAAGAAACATTCTAGATTATAAATTATGTTAGAAACCTCTTATAGAACTTTTGTTGAATACTTAGTACACTGTTGAAATTCATCTCGACTTTGTTTCAAAACTACTACCTTTTTCCATTATTTACCAACATAAACACAAAATAACAAACAATGACCCATTAACAACCCAAATAAACCCTCACGACTCAATCCACAGTAACACCAACAAACCTAACAAATAACGATTCACATACAAAAAATTGAAGACAAAAAAGTTAACCTAGGAGCAGTAAGTGGACAACCAACCTTAAGAAGAAAAACCCAACACAATGGAAGTAGTTGGTAGAAGGACACAAAATGAGTAGACGAAAGAAGATAATGTGTAGAGGAGCTATGAAGATGACGAAAAATTGAAGAAGAACGATAGGGGGAGGGGCTTCGGGTTTTTAATTTTATTAAGAATAAAACGCGTTTGCATTTACCAACGGAAATTTCTTCGGTCGATAAACTCCGTTATTTATTTTTACCGCCAACCATTGTCGCCTATTTTTATGACGGGTTTTAATAGTCCATCGATAAAGTTTCGCGGATAAATTCCCTCCACCTTTATCGATAGTTTTTTGGTCGAAAATATCTTTTTTTTGAAAAGTTTAATGACATAATTACATTTCTGTTACTAATTTACTATTGAATGTTTTCCATCGGTAATTTGCAATTTTCTTATAGTGTTATGATATTTACTCAACATTATTTATTTGGCCTATAAGTTTTAAGTTTTTCTACATAATAGCTATTAGGGAAAAAGAAATAACACATAAAAAATACTCATGTAATATAGAACAATTTATTGCAGTTCTAGGTCAAAGCTGTAAATGAAAGATTCTTATAGAAAATGACAATTTTAGTCGATTTATTGGTTTGGATTTCAAAAAATATAAAGAGTATTGTAGATTGTAAGAAATTAAAGTATTAAAAATAGTAATTAGTTACATGTTCATGTACACAATTAAGTTGTTATGGAAGAAATTAATATACATAAAAATGCCCATAAACTCGACTTGTAATATGGAATAATTTATATTCCTTCTAGTTTAAAACCCCAATTAAAGACTTCCTCTTGGAAATGAAATTATAAAGTGAATTCTATTCACAAAAATCAATAGTATATTTTAAATTAGTTGTCAATAATACTTTCTTAATTTATTGACATTACGAAATAGAGGCGTCATAAGTAGAAAAGAAATTTGAACTAATAGAATATTAACTCGATATCGTATGAAATTTCAATATGTAAATGACAATCTTATAGCATCTGTATTATCAAATATATATTCAATCATTCACTACAAAACAAAATTCATCTTGAATTATAGAGGATAACAAGTTTATAAGAGATACATCAATATACCAAAAAAATGCCCATGTTATATAGAATAATTTATGACATTTCTAGTTCAAAACCCTCAAATAAAAGACTCTTATAGGTAATGACAAGCTTAGTTGAATGATTGGTTAGGATTTCACAAAACTCCAAAAGGGTGTTATAGATTATACTAATATGAAAGACATTTGAAGATTTAAAAAAAATGAATAATAACTCAAATACAAATTAAACAATAGTAATGAGGCCTACTAAGACTACTAATTAAAGAAAAAAATCCTCGCACAGCACCTAAGAGACAATATATATGGGGCACCAAAATTTTAATTATTCTTTAGAAATTTAGGGTTCTAACTGTCTATCGCTCTATTGCTTATGCCTTCCTGAAATAAATTCTAGAGCTTTTGGAGAGCATGGAGGCAGACACTCGAGTTTAGAGAGCTGTAAGATGACCACTGCAAATTCTAAAGGTTCACAAAGCCACTAAAAGTAAGACACCTTTATGCTGCGTTTGGTTATTGTCTCTCATATACAAAGATGGAACGAAACAAAAATTTAGAGACAGAACAGAACAAAAATTGGAGACAGTGAGGTGTTTGGTTGTGATAGACAAAACAGATAAAACTGTCTCCGTCTCGAAGACAAAAATATGTTTGGTTGTAGTTGATAAAATATAAACTTAATGTCAATAACTAAAATACCCTTGCAGTATAATATGATTAGAAATATGTAATTCATTGATTATTTTAAAACGAATGATTTGTATTAGTAAAAAGTTAACAAATAATAACAATAACAATAACAATAAGAAATTAATTTTGTATAATAATAATAATAATAAATAATAGAAGAAGAAGAGGAAGAAAATTAATAATAATAAGGAATTTAATAATCACAATAATAATAAGAAAATTAATTATGAATAATAATGATTACAAAATAATAATAATAAATTAATTTTGTATAATCATAATAATAATAAGTACAAAATTTATAATATAATTAATAATAACACATTAGCAATAATTAATAATAATAATAATAATAATTACAAAATTTATAATAATACATCTTTTTGTTAGTAGGATTAAAAATCTTATATGCTTTAGACCTCTCATCATATCCAATAAAGATCAATTTCAAACTTTTATCATCCAACTTCACATGTCTTTGATCCGGTATATGCGCATATGCTATACTGCCAAATACTTTTAGATGTGACACTGTTGGTTTTATGCCACTCCAAGCCTCTTGGGTGTTATGCCTTCCAAACTCGATGTCTTGCATCAATTTAACAAATAAACTGCACAATCCACCGCTTCCGCCCAAAATTCTATTGGCATATTCTTGCTATTGAGCATACTCCAGACCATGTTGAGAATTGTCTGATTTTTCCGCTCCGCCACTCCATTTTGTTGAGGTGAGTATGGCGTTGTCAAATGACGCCGAATACCATGTTCTTCACAAAATGAATTAAAAATTGACGAAGTAAATTCACCACCTCGATCGGATCTCAAAACCTTGATATAAAACACACCAATCGACTGATCGAAGAGTGAAGATGAGTGTTTAAGCAAAAACGTTTATTCCAGTCGACTATCATCCCTCGACCAGTCGACTAGCATTACATATGATCTGATTCTGATGAAGTCAATTGATATCAAACGGGAAGAAAATCTTCCACAACGTTATGAAGCAATCTTCAACGGCTAATAGATGATCTACAACGTCTATATTGATCCAAAAGCCTGCAAATAAATAGAGGAACAATCAAGAGATCAAGAATGTAGTCATAGAAAAGCATACTGATTTTTTATCATCATTCTGTTGCTCTCAAATTGCTTTTAGCTCATTCAATTCTATCTAGCTGTGCTGAGTTGATGCTGCCGTACTAGATGTAGAGGACTGCGAATAATATGTGTTCCAAATGACCCTAGCCCAAAAATCCTTCCACGACTGTCCCTACCACCCACTGCATCAAAATATGCCTGACTCTCATCAACAGCTTCTGCTCCCTGAGACTGTCGCTGAATTGTTTCTTATGTTTGGTCCTATTAGGAGGCAATGCTTATATTAGTAAGTGATAATTCACAAATAATGTTGGACCCCGAACTTTTGATGAAAAATAGAAATATTAAAATGAATTTTAAATGAGAAAGAAATTGGTGAGAAAATTATGAATTTAAGGAAATTTGATGAAATTAAGAAATAATTTATGAGAAAAGAATTGTTTAATTTTGAGGACTTTGATATTTGAGTGAACTTATATAGATTATGAGAGGAAAGTGGATGAGTTGATTGAAATGAAGTTAAATAGCAAGAATTAAAAAGAAAAAGTGTGAAAATTTGAAGAATTTAGAAAGTTTGACTTTTTGGAGAGAGAATGTTTGACCTTGATAGTTGACTTTTGTTTGAGGCAAAATTTGATAAAATGGTCTTCTGGAAACTTGTGGTTTATGTCAAGATCTTTTCGTAGATATAAAGTTTGATATTTTTCGATATCGGGAGTGAGAGTTATGATCAGTCAAAGTTCGTTTGAAGTTTGACTTTGAGAAAAAAGTTGATTTTTAAATTGAGGCAAAATCCGAGAAAATGATCAACGTGAAACTTGTAGCCTCTGTCGAGAGCTTTTCGTGGACATAAAGTTTGCTATTTTTCGACGTCGGGATTGAGAGATATGAATTTCGAAAGATATGCTTTGTTTTGAAAATGTTATTAAGTATAGATTTGCATGTGCTGTACTTCGAGGCCACTCGTCGTATGGATTTAGTCAGAATTAGAAAAAGTAGCTTTAATGAAAGTTGTAGCTTGTATGTCGATCTTTCCGACGCCATAAAGTTTGTAATTTTTCGATATCGGGGCTAGGAGTTATGAGCGATGAAAAATTAGAAGTCGTTTAGGAAAAGCTGTTTTGGACAAAATCTGTGATTGAGGTTTTGACCTCTTTCGAGACCTAATTTGATTTTGGGTTCTTCAGGGAAGTTGTAGAGCTTCCTTTGATCTTTTTATTGACATCAAATTCGTCAAATTCTGAGTTCGAAATTAAGAGATATGATTTTCGAAAAATTCAGTTATAGGTGGGTATTTAAGGTTTTGTAACTTTTGCTTGAACTCCGACCCTTTTGCAATCTTTTGTTATAAATCTTTCGTCCGACATCCGATTGATTTGATTCTTGAAGCGTTGGATTCCTAAGACAATTACGTTCATTTTTATGAAGAATTATGATTTTTAGGAGATTATATGGAAAGAGATTGATTGAACCAAAGTAAGAGATGAGTTATAGGTTATAAGTTGGATAATTTTCTGAACATGGTTCAGTATTTTGCGATTTTCGGGAGCTGTACAACTCCGATTGAGTTGATTCTTGAGGGAAAATAAAGTTAAGAGATAGGGCTACAAATCATGTGAAGGGATAGAAATTTAATTCCATCCCTAAGATTGTCAAATTCTGGACTGAAGTTATGTTAAAGTTCAGTTTCGGATTTTGTGCAGGTCAGTTAGTAATTTGGCCATAACTTCTTCGTTTTAGATTCGATTTGAGCACTGTTGGTTGCGTTGGATTCGTAAGATCGAGAGGAACAATTTTCATGAAGAAAGTTTGTCCAAATTATTTCGTTTGGATGCTAGAAATCAGGACGCAAGTTATCAGTTTTTCAAAATCCTGCACAGGGGTAATTTTGAAATTAGGCAAATAAGTGAGGGCAAAATAGTCATTTGCCCTCCATTTTTAATGAGGTGGCAGAACACATGGGAGGCTGTCGTTTTGTGTTCTGGAATGCACGAAATTGAAGCAAAATGAAAGAAAGAAAAGATGAAGAAGAGAGAAGAAGGAGAGGGGCGATAGTGGAGAAGGGAGGAGAAGCAAGTTTGAATTTTTTTTCTCCATATTTCTCAAGGGTTATTTTCGTTAGTTTTAAGAGTAAAGAGGAGGAAGAAGAACATGGAAGCTTGCAACATGAAGAAATTTGAAAATTAGAGAGAAAAAGGTAAGAGAGAGAAAGTTTTGATTTTGAAATTTTTATGAGTTTGTTGATTGATTTGGCTTGGAATGGATATGAATTGAGTTTATCTATGATTATTTAAAGAGATTAGACTATGGTTATATTTAATTTTGGTTATGGAAAATTTTAGAGAGAGAAAGCTTAGTGAAGAAGATGATGAATAGTGAAATTTGGAGATTTTTGAAATTGATGATTTAGATAGATTGAATTAGTGATGAATTTAAGATATCCTAAGTTAATTATGATGTTTATTCTTTAGGTGAAGTTTAATTTGAAAATTGGTAAATTTGGAGTTTAGGCCAAATTAGGAATTTTGGGGTTTTTGTGAATTATTGGGGTTTTTGTGAATTAATGGTGTAGAATCATAATTAAGAGTGGGAATTGATGAAATATGAAATCAATTTTGAAGAAATTATGATTTATGACATGGAATTTGGATAAATTGGTTTAGGCCAATTTTGAAAATTGAGGATTTTCAAAATTGGAGATTGAAATAGCTTGAATTTATATGGAATTGGTGTTTTCTAAGTTTAATTTGAGTAAGTAAGTGATTTATGATATTGAATTTGACTAATTCGGTTTAGGTCAAATTTGGAATTTGGAAATTTTAAAAATTCTGGTTTTAGAAAGCTTGGAAAAGCGATGATTATGATTTTCCGATAGTTAATTGTGAGAATTATGCACTTTGTGATGTGAAATTTGGATATTATGGTTTAGGTAAATTTTAATTGAAAGAAGGAAAGAAGCAAGGAGCAATTGGAGCTTGAAATCAAGTTTCTGACAATAATTCGAGGTGGGTAGTATATTTATTTATTGAATTATAAGCTAAATGTGACTTTTTAAAAATTAAAGAAAGCAATTGTTGAAAAAAAATGTTTGAAAAAAAAATGTAAATAGTTGAAATTATGATTTCAAAGGATGAAAATGAGTTTAAGAAATACAAGATTTATGAACTTCATGGGTTTCAAATTATTTGATTTATGATTTAAAGAAATTAGTGCATATTTTGTCATGAATGTGATTATTATGTGATTAATTTGATGCTATGAATTGCATTAGATGATTATGTGAATTTATGTGATTTTATGCTTGTGTCATTTATGACACAATTTGATATTATGAGTTGAAAATATGAAAAATCAAGAGATTTTAAAAGATGCCTTGAGCAATCAATTCGTTTTAGTTATGTGTTAAGTGGGTTTGGTGGTCCTTTTGAGTCGGTATTGTCTCTACTGTTTAAGCCTTCGCCTTTTGCCGCAATAGGCAATGGAGATCCGATTACGGACTCCTTTCACGCTCTACATGGACCGTTATGCGGGAAAGTGTAGACGTCTGTTCTAACGCATACGCACCGTTATGCGGGAATGTGCGAGACGTCTGTTAGGACCGAACCAAACCAATTCGATGTGTTATGTGTTTCTTGTGTTTATAATGTGATGCATTCATATTTAAAGTCATGCATGATTTGAAAAAGGTTCGAGATTTTGAGAAATAAGACAGTAAATTTATAATCATAAAATTTCGGAAGGTTTATGAAAGTTTTGAAAAGTTTGAAAATGAGATTTCGGAAAAATGCTTAAATAGGAAATTTTTGAAAAGTTTGAAAAGTTTAAAAAGGAAAATATTTTTCGCTTATTGTTCGGTTTATAAATGTATTATCCACGAGCTTCCGAGCTCACCCCCCTTTCATCCCCATCTCCAGGTTTCGAGCAGGAGATCGAATGGAAGACGAGTATGATGTCAACCCGATAGTTTTTGTATACTTTGTTTGATGTGTAATGTTGGAGTTTAGTTTTGAAGTTGTAAAAAAGGTTTATGGATTATGTATTGCGTTTGTTTATGGCTTGAAAAGTCATTATGTAAATTTATGATGTATTTCAGTCATGAGTTGTGGAATAGATTTTGTACGTAAATCTGAATTGAGATGGATATAATTGGCAATTGGAATGTATATGAATGACTTGTGATTGAATTGTGAATATTTTGAGTTGAGATGGTTATGGATTGAATTTATGAAGTGTTTAGAATTAAGATTGGGTTTCTGCTGGTGTTTGGATGCCGGACGGGAGGTCCGATGTTGCTTTGTGTTATTGGATGGATTACGATATTAGAAGTGCGTTTGCTTTGTTTTAATTTTTTTGGTGTCAAAATACGATTAGTTATCGCCGAAATTTCAAATAAAATTTCGGTAAAATGGGTTTAAAAAATGAGTTTGAGGATTTATATGAATGTATAAGAAATGATTAAGATGAATGAAGTGAGAAAGAATAGAAATGTAGGGATTGTTTATATGTTGAATGAGTTTGATTAAAGAGAAAAGGAAAGAATAAGAAAAAAAAAAACCAAATTTTAGACCGAGTTAGTCTAAGGTTATCCAACGCGATCAGTTTTCTATACCTTGTATTTCTCCGGAATGTCGAAATCTATTTCAGTTCGATATATTTGTTTTTCTGATTCGCATTCGATTCGGAATTCTGTTTTTCGAGTTTCTCCACTTTGTTATTCGTATTCCGATTCGAAACTTTCCGAGTATTCGTTTCGCTTCGATGATTCGATTTGTTTTCCGATTAGCGATTTCTCGCTTTTCGATTTTTCGTTTTTTTTCGTTCCGTTTTTCGGTTGGGATCCGGTTCTCGGATCGGGTCCCAACATAGATGGTATCGAGCAAAGATCTTATGGTCTTAAGCGGGCACATAAGATTGATGAAAGTGTATAAGGATAAAATCGAATTTGTGAGAATGTCGAGATCGATATTATGATCATACTTGGGCTATAGGTTTGGTAAGATTGAAATTATGAGAATGTGTATAAGTGATATGCATGAGGTTTTGAAAAGAGGTAAATTAATAAGATTAAATAAGTAAGAATTGAGAAATGAAGTGAATGTCCTTGTTATGAATTATATGAAGAACCTAGTGGATGGTTTGATTAAGGTGATGAGTGATGTTTGATTTGAAGAAAGTGTTAATGGACATTGAGAGGAGAATTACATGATGAATTTAGAGGAATTGATTTCGAATATGCATATGTGAGATGCAAATTTTGAATAATGAGATAAATTGATAGAGAAATGTGTATAACAATTCAAAGGATTAAGTGAAATGATGATTTTGATCCATATGAAGAGTCATTACGACGTGGACCATTGACTTGTTTAAAATGTTAAGGAAAAATGTTAAAGAATATGGAGTTGTAGAACTAGTGAGTTTGATATGATGTTGGATGGAGAAATTGATTTAAGAATTGAGAAATTATGAAGAGATTGAGAAATATTTATGAGAAGGAATGAGATAAGAAATATTATATGCTTAAGTGTGAATTTCGAGGACAAAATTCTTTTAAGAGGGGGAGAAATGTTGGACCCCGAACTTTTGATGAAAAATAGAAATATTAAAATGAATTTTAAATGAGAAAGAAATTGGTGAGAAAATTATGAATTTAAGGAAATTTGATGAAATTAAGAAATAATTTATGAGAAAAGAATTGTTTAATTTTGAGGACTTTGATATTTGAGTGAACTTATATGGATTTTGAGAGGAAAGTGGATGAGTTGATTGAAATGAAGTTAAATAGCAAGAATTAAAAAGAAAAAGTGTGAAAATTTGAAGAATTTAGAAAGTTTGACTTTTTGGAGAGAGAATGTTTGACCTTGATAGTTGACTTTTGTTTGAGGCAAAATTTGATAAAATGGTCTTCTGGAAACTTGTAGTTTATGTCAAGAGCTTTTCATAGATATAAAGTTTGATATTTTTTGATATCGGGAGTGAGAGTTATGATCAGTCAAAGTTCGTTTGAAGTTTGACTTTGAGAAAAAAAGTTGACTTTTTAATTGAGGCAAAATCTGAGAAAATGATCAACGTGAAACTTGTAGCCTCTGTCGAGAGCTTTTCGTGGACATAAAGTTTGCTATTTTTCGACGTCAGGATTGAGAGATATGAATTTCGAAAGATATGCTTTGTTTTGAAAATGTTATTAAGTATAGATTTGCATGTGCTGTACTTCGAGGCCACTCGTCGTATGGATTTAGTCGGAATTGAAAAAAGTAGCTTTACTGAAAGTTGTAGCTTGTATGTCGATCTTTCCGACGCCATAAAGTTTGTAATTTTTCGATATCGGGGCTAGGAGTTATGAGCGATGAAAAATTAGAAGTCGTTTAGGAAAAGCTGTTTTGGACAGAATCTGTGATTTAGGTTTTGACCTCTTTCGAGACCTAATTTGATTTTGGGTTCTTCAGGGAAGTTGTAGAGCTTCCTTTGATCTTTTTATTGACACTAAATTCGTCAAATTCCGAGTTCGGAATTAAGAGATATGATTTTCGAAAAATTCAGTTATAGGTGGGTATTTAAGGTTTTGTAACTTTTGCTTGAACTCCGACCCTTTTGCAATCTTTTGTTATAAATCTTTCGTCCGACATCCGATTGATTTGATTCTTGAAGTGTTGGATTCCTAAGACAATTACGTTCATTTTTATGAAGAATTATGATTTTTAGGAGATTATATGGAAAGAGATTGATTGAACCAAAGTAAGAGATGAGTTATAGGTTATAAGTTGGATAATTTTCTGAACATGGTTCAGTATTTTGCGATTTTCAGGAGCTGTACAACTCCGATTGAGTTGATTATTGAGGGCAAATAAAGTTAAGAGATAGGGCTACAAATCATGTGAAGGGATCGAAATTTAATTCCATTCCTAAGATTGTCAAATTCTGGACTGAAGTTATGTTAAAGTTCAGTTTCGGATTTTGTGCAGGTCAGTTAGTAATTTGGCCATAACTTCTTCGTTTTAGATTCGATTTGAGCGCTGTCAGTTGCGTTGGATTCGTAAGATCGAGAGGAACAATTTTCATGAAGAAAGTTTGTCCAAATTATTTCGTTTGGATGCTGGAAATCAGGACGCAAGTTATCAGTTTTTCAAAATCCTGCACAAGGGTAATTTTGGAATTAGGCAAATAAGTGAGGGCAAAATAGTCATTTGCCCTCCATTTTTAATGAGGTGGCAGAACACATGGGAGGCTGTCGTTCTGTGTTCTGGAATGCACGAAATTGAAGCAAAATGAAAGAAAGAAAAGATGAAGAAGAGAGAAGAAGGAGAGGGGCGATAGTGGAGAAGGGAGGAGAAGCAAGTTTGAATTTTTTTTCTCCATGTTTCTCAAGGGTGATTTTCGTTAGTTTTAAGAGTAAAGAGGAGGAAGAAGAACATGGAAGCTTGCAACATGAAGAAATTCAAAAATTAGAGTGAAAATGGTAAGAGAGAGAAAGTTTTGATTTTGAAATTTTTATGAGTTTGTTGATTGATTTGGCTTGGAATGGATATGAATTGAGTTTATCTATGATTATTTAAAGAGATTAGACTATGGTTATATTTAATTTTGGTTATGGAAAATTTTAGAGAGAAAGCTTAGTGAAGAAGATGATGAATAGTGAAATTTGGGGATTTTAAAATTGATGATTTAGATAGATTGAATTAGTGATGAATTTAAGATATCCTAAGTTAATTATGATGTTTATGCTTTAGGTGAAGTTTAATTTGAAAATTGGTAAATTTGGAGTTTAGGCCAAATTAGGAATTTTGGGGTTTTGTGAATTATTGGGGTTTTGTGAATTAATGGTGTAGAATCATAATTAAGAGTGGGAATTGATGAAATATGAAATCAATTTTGAAGAAATTATGATTTATGACATGGAATTTGGATAAATTGGTTTAGGCCAATTTTGAAAATTGAGGATTTTCAAAATTGGAGATTGAAATAGCTTGAATTTTTATGAAATTGGTGTTTTCTAAGTTTAATTTGAGTAAGTAAGTGATTTATGATATTGAATTTGACTAATTCGGTTTAGGTCAAATTTGGAATTTGGAAATTTTAAAAATTCTGGTTTTAGAAAGCTTGAAAAAGCGATGATTATGATTTTCCGATTGTTAATTGTGAGAATTATGCACTTTGTGATGTGAAATTTGGATATTATGGTTTAGGTAAATTTTAATTGAAAGAAGGAAAGAAGCAAGGAGCAATTGGAGCTTGAAATCAAGTTTCTGACAATAATTCGAGGTGGGTAGTATATTTATTTATTGAATTATAAGCTAAATGTGACTTTTTAAAAATTAAAGAAAGCAATTGTTGAAAAAATGTTTGAAAAAAATGTAAATAGTTGAAATTATGATTTCAAAGGATGAAAATGAGTTTAAGAAATACAAGATTTATGAACTTCATGGGTTTCAAATTATTTGATTTATGATTTAAAGAAATTAGTGCATATTTTGTCATGAATGTGATTATTATGTGATTAATTTGATGCTATGAATTACATTAGATGATTATGTGTATTTATGTGATTTTATGCTTGTGTCATTTATGACACAATTTGATGTTATGAGTTGAAAATATGAAAATCAAGAGATTTTAAAAGGTGCCTTGAGCAATCAATTCGTTTTAGTTATGTGTTAAGTGGGTTTGGTCAGTCCTTTGTGAGTCATTTGTCTCTACTGTTTAAGCCTTCGCCTACTGCTCGCAATAGGCAATGGAGATCCGATTACGGACTCCTTTCACGGCTACATTGGACCGTTATGCGGGAAAGTGTAATACGTCTATTCTTTTACGCATGACCGTTATGCGGAATGTGCGAGACGTCTGTTAGGGACCGAACCAAACCAATTCTTATGTGTTATGTGTTTTAATGTGTTTATAATGTGATGCATTCATATTTAAAGCTGTGCATGATTTGAAAAAGGTTCGAGATTTTGAGAAATAAGACAGTAAATTTATAATCATAAAATTTCGGAAGGTTTATGAAAGTTTTGAAAAGTTTGAAAATAAGATTTCGGAAAAATGCTTAAATAGGAAATTTTTGAAAAGTTTGAAAAGTTTAAAAAGGAAAATATTTTTCGCTTATTGTTCGGTTTATAAATGTATTATCTACGAGCTTCCGAGCTCACCCCCCCTTTCATCCCCATCTCCAGGCTTCGAGCAGGAGATCGGATGGAAGACGAGTATGATGTCAACCCGATAGTTTTTGTATACTTTGTTTGATGTGTAATGTTGGAGTTTACTTTTGAAGTTGTAAAAAAGGTTTATGGATTATGTATTGCTTTTGTTTATGGCTTGAAAAGTCATTATGTAAATTTATGATGTATTTCAGTCATGAGTTGTGGAATAGATTTTATACGTAAATCTGAATTGAGATGGATATAATTGGCAATTGGAATGTATATGAATGACTTGTGATTGAATTGTGAATATTTTGAGTTGAGATGGTTATTGATTGAATTTATGAAGTGTTTAGAATTAAGATTGGGTTTCTGCTGGTGTTTGGATGCCGGACGGGAGGTCCGATGTTGCTTTGTGTTATTGGATGGATTACGATATTAGAAGTGCGTTTGCTTTGTTTTAATTTTTTTTGGGCTGTCAAAATACAGTCGTTATGCTGCCGAAATTTCAGTAAAATTTCGGTAAAATGGGTTTAAAAAAATGAGTTTGAGGATTTATATGAATGTATAAGAAATGATTAAGATGAATGAAGTGAGAAAGAATAGAAATGTAGGGATTGTTTATATGTTGAATGAGTTTGATTAAACAGAAAAGGAAAGAATAAGAAAAAAAAATACCAAATTTTAGACCGAGTTAGTCTAAGGTTATCCAACGCGATCAGTTTTCTATACCTTGTATTTCTCCGGAATGTCGGAATCTGTTTCAGTTCGATATATTTGTTTTTCCGATTCGCATTCGATTGAATTACATTTTCGAGTTTCTCCACTTTGTTATTCGTATTCCGATTCGAAACTTTCCGAGTATTCGTTTCGCTCCGATGATTCGATTTGTTTTCCGATTAGCGATTTCTCGCTTTTCGATTTTTCGTTTTTTTTCGTTCTGTTTTTAGGTTGGTATCCGGTTCTCCGATCGGGTCCCAACATAGATGGTATCAGAGCCCAGTACTATGGTCTTAACTGGGCACATAAGATTGATGAAAGTGTATAAGGATAAAAATCGAATTTGTGAGAATGTCAGAGATCAGTATTATGATCATACTTGGGCTATAGGTTTGGTAAGATTGAAATTATGAGAATGTGTATAAGTGATATGCATGAGGTTTTGAAAAGAGGTAAATTGATAAGATTAAATAAGTAAGAATTGAGAAATGAAGTGAATGTCCTTGTTATGAATTATATGAAGAACCTAGTGGATGGTTTGATTAAGGTGATGAGTGATGTTTGATTTGAAGAAAGTGTTAATGGACATTGAGAGGAGAATTACATGATGAATTTAGAGGAATTGATTTCGAATATGCATATGTGAGATGCAAATTTTGAATAATGAGATAAATTGATAGAGAAATGTGTATAACAATTCAAAGGATTAAGTGAAATGATGATTTTGATCCATATGAAGAGTCATTACGACGTGGACCATTGACTTGTTTAAAATGTTAAGGAAAAATGTTAAAGAATATGGAGTTGTAGAACTAGTGAGTTTGATATGATGTTGGATGGAGAAATTGATTTAAGAATTGAGAAATTATGAAGAGATTGAGAAATATTTATGAGAAGGAATGAGATAAGAAATATTATATGCTTAAGTGTGAATTTCGAGGACGAAATTCTTTTAAGAGGGGGAGAAATGTTGGACCCCGAACTTTTGATGAAAAATAGAAATATTAAAATAAATTTTAAATGAGAAAGAAATTGGTGAGAAAATTATGAATTTAAGGAAATTTGATGAAATTAAGAAATAATTTATGAGAAAAGAATTGTTTAATTTTGAGGACTTTGATATTTGAGTGAACTTATATGGATTATGAGAGGAAAGTGGATGAGTTGATTGAAATGAAGTTAAATAGCAAGAATTAAAAAGAAAAAGTGTGAAAATTTGAAGAATTTAGAAAGTTTGACTTTTTGGAGAGAGAATGTTTGACCTTGATAGTTGACTTTTGTTTGAGGCAAAATTTGATAAAATGGTCTTCTGGAAACTTGTAGTTTATGTCAGGAGCTTTTCGTAGATATAAAGTTTGATATTTTTCGATATCGGGAGCGAGAGTTATGATCAGTCAAAGTTCGTTTGAAGTTTGACTTTGAAAAAAAAGTTGACTTTTTAATTGAGGCAAAATCTGAGAAAATGATCAACGTGAAACTTGTAGCCTCTGTCGAGAGCTTTTCGTGGACATAAAGTTTGCTATTTTTCGACGTCGGGATTGAAAGATATGAATTTTGAAAGATATGCTTTGTTTTGAAAATGTTATTAAGTATAGATTTGCATGTGCTGTACTTCGAGGCCACTCGTCGTATGGATTTAGTCGGAATTGGAAAAAGTAGCTGTACTGAAAGTTGTAGCTTGTATGTCGATCTTTCCGACGCCATAAAGTTTGTAATTTTTCGATATCGGGGCTAGGAGTTATGAGCGATGAAAAATTAGAAGTCGTTTAGGAAAAGCTGTTTTGGACAGAATCTGTGATTGAGGTTTTGACCTCTTTCGAGACCTAATTTGATTTTGGGTTCTTCAGGGAAGTTGTAGAGCTTCCTTTGATCTTTTTATTGACACCAAATTCGTCAAATTCCGAGTTCGGAATTAAGAGATATGATTTTCGAAAAATTCAGTTATAGGTGGGTATTTAAGGTTTTGTAACTTTTGCTTGAACTCCGACCCTTTTGCAATCTTCTGTTATAAATCTTTCGTCCGACATCCGATTGATTTGATTCTTGAAGCGTTGGATTCCTAAGACAATTACGTTCATTTTTATGAAGAATTATGATTTTTAGGAGATTATATGGAAAGAGATTGATTGAACCAAAGTAAGAGATGAGTTATAGGTTATAAGTTGGATAATTTTCTGAATATGGTTCAGTATTTTGCGATTTTTGGGAGCTATACAACTCCGATTGAGTTGATTCTTGAGGGAAAATAAATTTAAGAGATAGGGCTACAAATCATGTGAAGGGATCGAAATTTAATTCCATCCCTAAGATTGTCAAATTCTGGACTGAAGTTATGTTAAAGTTCAGTTTCGGATTTTGTGCAGGTCAGTTAGTAATTTGGCCATAACTTCTTCGTTTTAGATCCGATTTGAGCACTGTCGGTGGAGTTGGATTCGTAAGATCGAGAGGAACAATTTTCATGAAGAAAGTTTGTCCAAATTATTTCGTTTAGATGCTGGAAATCAGGACGCAAGTTATCAGTTTTCAAAATCCTGCCTGAGGTAATTTTGGAATTAGGCAAATAAGTGAGGGCAAAATAGTCATTTGCCCTCCATTTTTAATGAGGTGGCAGAACACATGGGAGGCTGTCGTTCTGTGTTCTGGAATGTACGAAATTGAAGCAAAATGAATGAAAGAAAAGATGAAGAAGAGAGAAGAAGGAGAGGGGCGATAGTGGAGAAGGGAGGAGAAGCAAGTTTCAATTTTTTTTCTCCATGTTTCTCAAGGGTGATTTTCGTTAGTTTTAAGAGTAAAGAGGAGGAAGAAGAACATGGAAGCTTGCAACATGAAGAAATTCGAAAATTAGAGTGAAAATGGTAAGAGAGAGAAAGTTTTGATTTTGAAATTTTTATGAGTTTGTTGATTGATTTGGCTTGGAATGGATATGAATTGAGTTTATCTATGATTATTTAAAGAGATTAGACTATGGTTATATTTAATTTTGGTTATGGAAAATTTTAGAGAGAGAAAGCTTAGTGAAGAAGATGATGAATAGTGAAATTTGGGGATTTTTGAAATTGATGATTTAGATAGATTGAATTAGTGATGAATTTAAGATATCCTAAGTTAATTATGATGTTTATGCTTTAGGTGAAGTTTAATTTGAAAATTGGTAAATTTGGAGTTTAGGCCAAATTAGGAATTTTGGGGTTTTTGTGAATTATTGGGGTTTTTGTGAATTAATGGTGTAGAATCATAATTAAGAGTGGGAATTGATGAAATATGAAATCAATTTTGAAGAAATTATGATTTATGACTTGGAATTTGGATAAATTGGTTTAGGCCAATTTTGAAAATTGAGGATTTTCAAAATTGGAGATTGAAATAACTTGAATTTATATGGAATTGGTGTTTTCTAAGTTTAATTTGAGTAAGTAAGTGATTTATGATATTGAATTTGACTAATTCGGTTTAGGTCAAATTTGGAATTTAGAAATTTTAAAAATTCTAGTTGTAGAAAGCTTGGAAAAGCGATGATTATGATTTTCCGATAGTTAATTGTGAGAATTATGCACTTTGTGATGTGAAATTTGGATATTATGGTTTAGGTAAATTTTAATTGAAAGAAGGAAAGAAGCAAGGAGCAATTGGAGCTTGAAATCAAGTTTCTGATAATAATTCGAGGTGGGTAGTATATTTATTTGTTGAATTATAAGCTAAATGTGACTTTTTAAAAATTAAAGAAAGCAATTGTTGAAAAAAAAATGTTTGAAAAAAAAATGTAAATAGTTGAAAATATGATTTCAAAGGATGAAAATGAGTTTAAGAAATACAAGATTTATGAACTTCATGGGTTTCAAATTATTTGATTTATGATTTAAAGAAATTAGTGCATATTTTGTCATGAATGTGATTATTATGTGATTAATTTGATGCTATGAATTGCATTAGATGATTATGTGAATTTATGTGATTTTATGCTTGTGTCATTTATGACACAATTTGATGTTATGAGTTGAAAAATATGAAAAATCAAGAGATTTTAAAAAGGTGCCTTCGGGCAATCTGAATTCCGTTTTCGTTATGTGTTAAGTGGGTTTGGTCAGGTCCTTTGTGAGTCAGCGTTGTCTCTACCTGTTTAAGCCTTCGCCCGGCTGCCTGCAATAGGCAATGGAGATCCGATTACGGACTCCTTTCACGGCTACACTGGACCGTTATGCGGGAAAGTGTAGTACGTCTATTCTATTTAACGCATACGACCGTTATATGAATGTGCGAGACGTCTCTGTTAGACCGAACCAAACCAATTCTGATGTGTTATGTGTTTTAATGTGTTTATAATATGATGCATTCATATTTAAAGCTGTGCATGATTTGAAAAAGGTTCGAGATTTTGAGAAATAAGACAGTAAATTTATAATCATAAAATTTCGGAAGGTTTATGAAAGTTTTGAAAAGTTTGAAAATGAGATTTCGGAAAAATGCTTAAATAGGAAATTTTTGAAAAGTTTGAAAAGTTTAAAAAGGAAAATATTTTTCGCTTATTGTTCGGTTTATAAATGTATTATCCACGAGCTTCCGAGCTCACCCCCCTTTCATCCCCATCTCCAGGTTTCGAGCAGGAGATCGGATGGAAGACGAGTATGATGTCAACCCTATAGTTTTTGTATACTTTGTTTGATGTGTAATGTTGGAGTTTACTTTTGAAGTTGTAAAAAAGGTTTATGGATTATGTATTGCTTTTGTTTATGGCTTGAAAAGTCATTATGTAAATTTATGATGTATTTCAGTCATGAGTTGTGGAATAGATTTTGTACGTAAATCTGAATTGAGATGGATATAATTGGCAATTGGAATGTATATGAATGACTTGTGATTGAATTGTGAATATTTTGAGTTGAGATGGTTATGGATTGAATTTATGAAGTGTTTAGAATTAAGATTGAGTTTCTGCTGGTGTTTGGATGCCGGACGGAAGGTCCGATGTTGCTTTGTGTTATTGGATGGATTACGATATTAGAAGTGCGTTTGCTTTGTTTTAATTTTTTTGAAATGTCAAAATACAATCGTTATCTTTGTCGAAATTTGATAAAATTTGATAAATTGGGTTTTAAAAATGAGTTTGAGGATTTATATGAATGTATAAGAAATGATTAAGATGAATGAAGTGAGAAAGAATAGAAATGTAGGGATTGTTTATATGTTGAATGAGTTTGATTACAGAGAAAAGGAAAGAATAAGAAAAAAAATACCAGATTTTAGACCGAGTTAGTCTAAGGTTATCCAACGCGATCAGTTTTCTATACCTTGTATTTCTCCGAATTGTCGGAATCTGTTTCAGTTCGATATATTTGTTTTTCCGATTCGCATTCGATTCGTAATTCTGCTTTTTGAGTTTCTCCACTTTGTTATTCGTATTCAGATTCGAAACTTTCCGAGTATTCGTTTCGCTCCGATGATTCGATTTGTTTTCCGATTAGCGATTTCTCGCTTTTCGATTTTTCGTTTTTTTTCGTTCCGTTTTTCGGTTGGGATCCGGTTCTCGGATCGGGTCCCAACAAATAAAAATTTCTTTTCCTTTAATACAAGACTTCAAATGCATTCCGGTATCAACATTACTCCTTATTACCACAAGATTAGCATAAAATTTCCTAATCATATCCTCATATATTTCCTCTGTAAAACCCAAAAAGAATCTCAAGCCAAGATTTATAATATTCGTAAACAACTCCAAATATTCACAATTTTGGGACTTGGGGATTTTGAAAATTTATGATTTAGATAACTTGATTATATGTAGAATTGGTGGTTTCTAAGTTCAATTTGAGGATTATGTCATTTATGTAGTTGAATTTGGGTTAATTTGATTTAGGGAAATTTTCAATTGGAAAAAAGAAAGAAGCAAGGGTCAATTGAAGCTAGAGACAAGCTTCTAGCATTGATTCGAGTTGGGTAGTATGTTTATTTATTGAATTTTAAGCTAAGCATGTGTTAAATTTTAAGAAATTATTGTTTATGTTAATGTTTGAAAATTATGATTTCGACAGATATTTTAGAAATGATTTTTAGAAAATGCAAGATTTATAAAAATCATGTTTTTGAATTATTTGAAAAATTTGAGCAATATGCTTTATGAATTCATATATGTTTGATATATGTTTTAAAGAAAATTATTGCATTCATTGTTATGATTTTGATTTATATGTGATTAAATTGATGAATTGAGATTGAATGTGATTGTTACATGAATTGATGTGATATGTGGATATGTGAATGTGTCAAGTATTGACACGGTATGAATATGTGATTTGAAAAAAATGTGAAAATCAAGATTTTCGAAAAGTGCCTTTGGGCAATTCGAATTTTCATTTTCGATTATGTGTTATGTGAGTTTGGTCAGGTCCCATAAATGGGACAAGTGCGTACTTGTTTGTTTTTAAGCCTTCTCCCGACTGCCCGTTAGTGGCATTGGAGTTCCGATCTCGGACTCCCATAAGTCACGGCTACACCGGACTGCTATGCGGGAAGGTGTAATGCGCTCAGTTCCGCAGTGCCGCAGGATCGCTATCTTGGGAATACGCAGACGTTTTGTTTTGGATCGAACCAGACCATTTGATGTGTTATGTGTTTTGTTTTTGTTTCCAAGTGTAATGCATTGCATATTTTGAAAATGTTTAAGAAATATCGACTTTGTTCATGAAATGTGAAAGAAATGTGAAATTTTTTTAGAAATAAACTATTGTAGATTTTCAGCCGAAAATTTATCCTAATTGTTTGGCAATTCTTTGAAAAGTTTAAGAAATAACGAATTTGCCAAATCTTTCTAACATGAAACTTCTGAAATAAATGGCAAAGGTTTTTGCAAATATGTTTTCGCTTATTTTTCAATTTATAAATATATTATCCATAAGCTTTGTGCTCACCCCTCTTTCATCCCCATCTCCAGGTATTCGAGCAGGAGATCGGATGAACAAGTGTCAAGTTCGATATTGTATCATTTGTATTTTGTGTAATTTGGGATTTGGGTATTAAGTTTGTATATGGCTTGAATAGCCATTTATGTATCTTAAGTATTTATTTCAGGATGTATATGATTTATGAAGTTTGTATGTAATTGAGTGTGAAGTATATGAATTCGGGATTTTGGGTGTTGATTTGAGTTATGAATTGAATATGATTATAATTGGTTTAGGTTTGGGATTTGATTTATGAAATTGTTTATGGAATTGAGATATGATTGTTGAGTTGGCTACGGATGTGCTGAATTATGAAATGGTGTTTATAAAAGAGTGTGATGTATTGTAATTCTGAAAATTTTGGATTTGAGATGGATGATTTCTGATATGGGAAGCTAGATATAGGTTTGTGTTTGTGTATGCTGAGATCCTAGAAGGAGGGTCCGGTGGATTTTGATGTTTGTGTGATTGTTTGGGAATTTTAGAAGTGTGTTTTAAACCCTTGCAGGTTTTGGGTTTTACGAAAAGCAGACGTTATGCTGCTAAAATTTTGGTAGAAATAATATGAATATATGGGATTTGTATGGAATTGATAAATTCCAAATTGAAAAAGAGTATTGCTTTGTATGAGATTCAGTAAAATGGAAAAGAAAGAAAAAAAAAGTTATACCGGATTTGATTGTTTTAGATTAGATGTCTTAAGGTTTCCAACGCAAACGTTTTTCTTCGATAATTGTGTTCGGATGTCGGGTTCAATTTTTGTTCCGTCTTTGATTCGTTCGCTTTCGTTTGCTTTGTCTTCTGATTTGTGATTCGATTCATATCCGATTTGATTTCTCCTTATGTTTCGTTTCTTTGCTTTGATTCGATTCATATTCGTTCGCAGTCGTATTTGATTTTGATTTGCTTCCGCTTTCGTTTTGCGTTTCGCTTTGTTCTCCGCTTCTTCCATTCCCGCTTTTTCGGTTGGGATCCAGTTTTCAGATCGGGTCCCAACAGAATCCACTTGTTTTCCTTTTCCCGTAGACTTATGTGGAGCCATTGTAAAGATCTTAAAGAGATTTGAGCAAAAATTGTAGATCTACGAAGTTAGGGTTTTAAGGAACGAAAAATGTGAGATGGAAGGGAGATGAAGACGATTTGATGAAATAGTAAGGGGGTTTCGATTTTTTGGATATAGGTTGATGATTGAAGAGTCGGATTTGAAGAAATTTCAAGAAGCTAGTCGACTAGGGTGAGAAAAATGCAAGGGAGAAAAGAAGAAGTGTTTCGATAATGATAGTGAAAGGAATGGGATTCAGAGAGAGAAATAAATGAATTTGAAGGAATGAGTGAGTGGTGTGTTTTTAAAAGTGAATAGAAGTTGGAAGTGTCGATATTGAGAGAGTTTAAGGAGAGTAGTCGATTAACAGTGAACACTAAAGGTAGAAGATGATGAGATTTTGAAATAAATAGAAGAATGGGTTTTATTTAAAAGACCCGTGTAAAGTGCTAGTCGACTTGTCGTGTTCCAATAGTCGACTGGCACGTCCTTTTGATGCACTAGTCATCTAGCAAACCTCAACATTAGTCGTCTTAAACTCTAATTAGTCGACTGGAAATTTCTAAACCTTAATAAAGTCACTAAATGTAAATCATAATGTTGTATCTCCGATGGAATTGTTTATTTTGCCAGACCATTTTGATATGATAGTGTATGCAGAAAAACATAAATTCAACTAAAAGAATCTCGACAAAAACTTTAAACTTCTTAAAAAGTCCAAAAGCCTCTGATTTTTCTTTCAAGAAATAAACCCATGTTTTTCGAAAAAAATCATCAATAAAAGTTAAGAAATACCGGTTTTCATCAATTGAGCTTGGCTTGATCGGTCCACAAATGTCGGTATGCACCAATTCAAGAGGCTTCTTTGCTTGATATTCCGCCACTTTTGGAAAACTACTCCTTGGATGTTTGCCAATCACACACCCTTCACAAAACTTGTCGAGAGAATCAACGGATGGCAAACCATGCACCATCTTCTTGTCAGCCATTTCTTTTAATCCTCCAAAATTCATATGCCCAAATCTTAAATGCCACAACCAAGTTTTATCTTCTACGCAAGCCTACAAACACTTTGCTTTAATATTATCCAAAATCAACTTAAACATTCTATTTTTCTCCATTTCAACTTGAGCTAGCAAGTTATTATTTTGGTCTCTCAAACGGAGGGGTCGATTTTTCATGAAAACCGAATAACCTTTTTTCAACAATTGTCCCAAACTCAAAATATTGGTTTTCATGTCCGACACATAATAAACATTTGAAATAAACTTTTGTGCACCATCTCTCAATTGAATCAAAATGTTACCTTGGCCCTTTACCTGCACCTTAGAAGCATCACCAAAGGATACATGACCATTTTCTATCTCCTCCAATTCGGTAAACAAATGCTTGTGCCCACACATATGGTTGCTTGCACCCGTATCAAGATACCATACATTCTCATTTTCGGGACCATTAGCCTTATTCGCGAATAGCACCACATCATTATTCTCGGTCTCCTCCTTTTCTATGAAATTCACATTCTCATCCACCTTTTTTTGGGAATAACACTCTCTGGCATAATGACCATATTTACCACAATTGTAACAATCAACATTGTACCTATTTGATCGAACGCCTTTGCCTCGGCCGCGTCCTCTACCACGCGCATTATTGTTATTGCCTCTTTCTTCATTTTCATTTTGTCCACGACCGCGGCCTCTACCACGACCACGACCTCTATAGTTTCCGCGACCTCGACCACGTCCTCTACCTTGATCACCATGGCTCATTTTTCCCTCCTTAAGCGTAGCCTTTGCTTGCAACGCTTCTTCCAGCAATTCTTGCTTCTTCTTTTTTTTTCCTTTGCTCATGAGCCTTAAGAGAACTTGAGAGATCGTCAATGGACATTTCTTCCAAATCTTTGGACTCTTCAATCACACATACAACATTCTCAAAATCATCTGTCAACATCCGTAGTATTTTCTCCACCACTCTCGCCTCGGTAAGAGTTTCTCCATTTCTTTTCAATTGGTTGACTACAGTTTGCACCCTTGTTATGTAGTCGGATACACCTTCGATTTCCTTCATTTTCATCGACTCAAGTTCGCCGCAAAGAGTTTGTAGCCAAACTTGCTTCACACGCTCAGCACCTTTGTACGCCTTCTCTAAAGTTTCCCATACTCCTTTCGATGTAGTAACACTGGCTATTTTTTTAAAACCGGCTTCATCAACCGATTGATAAATGATGTAGAGTGCGATTTTGTCTTGCTTGCGACTCTCCTTCAACGCCTTTAGTTAGGCTGCCGAAAACCCGTTTGTATTTTCCAGCTCGGTGTACCTGCTCTCGACTACTTCCCATACATCTTGCAAGCCAAGCAACGCCTTCATTTGGATGCTCCAATTTTTGTAGTTATTTTTGGTAAGGCGTGGGACCGACATGTGGCCACTCGCTATGCCGGTAGTTGACATGGCTCTTATACCACTTTGATAGAAATAAAAATGACGATTAACAAGAATCAGGAGAAAATGGAAGAGACAATTGGATAATTTCTGTATTAAAGCTTTTGTTTCTCTCACTCTTACGTTTTGCCAACATCATGTATCTCTATTTATAGCCTTAAACACCAAGTTAGACTCCTAGAAAAAAAAGTACAAGAATAAATGCAAAAAAACATAATTCTAAACAACACTCTTAATTATGACGTCTCTTCAATAAACTAGCTATAACTTCTTATAGGGAACTCTAAAAGACCAGGAACTTGAACCATCAAAAACTAGACTTGAAAGCACCCCAAATGCATAGGTCATACATTAAAAATAGATAACGTTTGCCCCTTCAACTTCTTATTTAAAACAGCCTTAAAATCTGTCCACTAGCTGTTACGGCTGTTACGAATTTCACAATTAAGTTTAGTCATCAACAATAAGAGGGCCATGAAGCAACACAAGCTGGGGAGGATTTAAGCGCAAATAGAACGTTGGACCAATGGATGGGACACAAAATTGTCCCATCACGCTACAGTGTAGGGGCGTGACCTAGCAGCTAGGTGAGGAGGCAGCAGGGGCGTGAAGAGGGCTGGTGCCTGGTGGTTGCGGCTTGGCTTGAAGAAATCAATGAGAGGGGCGGCAACTAGCATGGGGTGAAGCAGTAAGTTGTAACCCCAAGGTTAATTCGTGACGTCAAGCAGCAGTGAGGATGCTATAATAAACAGAAGAGGGCTGCGCAAGAGGCAAAAACCAAGGAGATTTCGGATAGGGATTGGAACGGGGACTGGAATATTTTTCCGAAAGAGACTTATAAAAGGGTGACATTTCAATGTTAGTTCGGAGGTGACATTGACACCGACAATCCAGGTTAAGTATTTTTTATCATTTTGTTGTTTTTTTTCTCTCATTAGGAATTAATTGTGTTATATTACGTTAATTGATTTAGGTTTTGCGTATGGATAATCAAATTTTCATTATTATTCAATTATTTATGTATGAACCCACTGGGTATTGTGAGATGATGTTTGTAATATGTTCATTGAATCGTTAATTACAAACTCATTGCTAGAAGTTTGATATAATCTGTAATTGTTATGTTGAAATTCATAAGTAAAGACTAATGATTCGCAATCATTAGGTATAACATGACCTAAGTTAAATGACGCATCGTATGTGGTTGTTGCCTTGATTAATCGGATTTTCTAGTTCGTAATGCTACTGCCTAATTAAATCTAGAGATCGTATCCTAGGTTGTTTGATAGTTAGGTTTAATTAACGATTGTATCTTGATTAAACAAAACCTATGGGAAAACTTGGGTTAATTATTAATCCACGATTAATAGTTGCTACGAGAGGTTCAAGAACAACAAATTAATAAAATATGCTTAATTAGGGTATAGTAGAGATTGAACCAAAGAACCGGGTCCCTATTGAATTCCCCACTTTTATCATTTTTTGCATATTTTCTTTAATTCGTTTTTATTAATTAGTCTCATTTTATTTTCTTCTTTCAAAAACTCAAAACCCCTATTTCCTAAACACCGGTAAATTTCATTCTATAAACTTTACACACACTCTCTGTGAGATCGACCTAGACTTACCACTGCTATAGTAGTAGTCTAGTTATTTTATTTTGACTAACGTAAAGATGCGCAGTTAGTAACAAACAAAATTGACTTTGTAACTCTATTGGCATTGATGGTGGCTCAGGTGTCATCAATAAAACATAGCGCATAGCTATGTTTCTTTATCGGAGGTAGGGAAAGTTGAGCTTGGCCTTCTCGTCTCGGATGCGCTTGGTGGGTTTTATCATAGGTGCGTGTAGCTTCCTTCACCACCTATTTGCCCCACAGCCTTTGCCTTATTCCTTTTTTTTCTGGTTCATCTCTTGTTCACTTCCTCATCTACTCAATGAACATAACAAGAATCAACCAAAAAAAAAGAAACTAATTAGTTAAAAGATACATACTTTATCGTTATTTTAATCCACAAATTGCTGAAATAGAGAGCTTTTGTGAATGTAAGAACTTATTGCACTAGCAAAACTGGAAGAACTCTTATTCTATTGAAAACAAACAACTTCGGCTATTAAATAGCTTTACATCAAACCAGAAACGTGAAATAGCAACCCACGATTATACAATGCCTAAAATCGTGGTAAGTAACTAAGTTAAAACTAAAAAACTTGTCCCTCAAGAATATGAGAGTTATTTGCACATTCAAAAAATAACCTTGGATTAAAGGAATCCTAACAGCTAGACTTCTAACGACTTCAACATCCTCCCTTAAACTGAATACTATTGATATTCAGTTTATTCTAGGTGTTCACGAACTCCCATTACTTCTCGCTTCTTTAAAAAAACATTAAACTTCAACTGCTTAGTCATAATATTTGTAATTTGCTCTTGTGTAGAACACCGCAGATTTTGAAGAAAATGAAAACAGACGTCTATATGCTTGCTCCGACCGTGCATTACTAGATTATTCGAGAGTTTGATGGTTGAAATGTTGCCACAGTACACCACTTTAGAATCATATTGCACATTACTTAAAATTTTCAAAATTCTCCTTAACCAAACAACTTGACACGCACTCAATGTTGTGGTGATAAACTTAGCCTCGATGGTAGAAAGAGTAATCATTGGTTGTTTATTTGAAGACCATGATACTGCACTTGAATTCAACATAAAGACATAGCCTGATTTACTTTTTCTGTCATCCTGATCTCCAACATAGTCGTTGTCCATGTGACCAAATAGCTTTTCATTTCCTCCTTTCCTATAAAACACCCAAAAACTAGCTGTTCCACTTACATACGCTAGAATTCTCTTTGCTACCATTAAACGAGACTCAGTGGGACGTGTCACGTACCTGCTAATTAGACTTGCAATAAACATCAAGTCAGGACGCATGGCTGTCAAATGCATGAGGCTTCTAACCGTTTGCTTGTATATAGTACCATCGACACTCATTCCTTCTTCATCCTTTGTGAGTTTGAAAGAACCATTGGATTCTGCACCGAGTTACACTGACTTATATTGAATCTTTCAAGAACTTCTTGAGCATACTTCCATTGGCTTATAAAGGTCCCACCCTCCTTTTGCAACACTTCAATCCCCAGAAAGTATCTCATCATTCCAAGATCATTCATGTTAAATTCAACCATCATAGACTTCTTAAATTGTTCGATCAACACTTCATCATTCCCAGTAAAAATAAGATCATCAATATATAAACAAGCAACCAATATTTTACCTCCATTTTTTGTTTTAGTGAACAAGGTGTGTTCGTGGGGGCATTTGTTGAATCCTTCTTTGACAAAATATGATTCTATGCAACTATACCAAACTCAAGGATCTTGCTTGAGTCCATATAATGCTTTCTTGAGTCGATAGACCTCAGATTCTTTTCCCTTCCGTTCATAACTTGGAGGTTGATCAACAAACATTTCTTCATTAATTTCTTCAAGTAAAAAGGCCGATTTGACGTCAAGTTGATAAACCAACCAACTTTTTTGTACAGCAAGAGAAAGGACTAGACGAATTGTGTCCAATCGAGCCACTGGTACAAAGACTTCTGCATAATCTACTCCATATCGTTGGTTGTGTTAGAGTAGTGCCCTAAAGGCAATCGCCTTTAGCGCATTTTGTACAAATTTGTGTACAGTTTTTATGAATAAATAAAGAAAGGCATATTTCATTAATTTGTTGTTCATTATTTATGAACTGATATAGATCTGTAATCAAATTAATGAAGTCCATGATATATGACATAGCATGAAGGAAATTATGATGTGATCATACTACTGAGATTCCTATCATGTGCAATTATGTCAGTATCTAAATCATCCCTAGTCATAGGATTCTTGAGACTGGACATGGTGTCCGGAAAGACTAGCACATCTCATGCTCCTTGATTTGATCAGCGGTGGATCTCGTAAAGCTGTAAATATGAGATATTTAGGGTTGAGATGTGGATGCTTACTAGAGGTAGTAAGTACATTGGATGACCTGCTATGAGATCATCACATGGATGTCCTAATGTCAGTGATAATCTCATCATAGCAATGGTGCAAGTATCCTTAGACTTGAGGTGCTCAAGGATATCTTAGATACTGATTCTGTGCTTTGACTCCATTCCTTGTTGCCTTACAGAGGTTGCTCATAGGGTGGTGATTGGGTACAGCTTGAGGTATTTACTTAGAGGATTCACCACTTCTGTGATAGCAGAAGATGATACCCATGGCCTCTTTTCAGGGTCATTATTTAGAAATCTCTGGCCAGAGTATGTATGTCGTGAAGAGTGTCTTCAGTGACATATAAAGTAATGAGTCCCAGGACAAGAACTGAAATCACTTGGACTAGATTTGACGTAGTCAGTCTAGGAAGAGTTGACACTTTGCCCATACTCATAACCAAGTGGGGTATAGCATGGTGAAAGGACGAATTGCACGGTAATTGTTTATGGAAAGGTTCGTGATATGGTTCCTGATGAATATATGTTCATTCGTCAAACCAATTACTTTCCGGTCAATTGGGGGTCATGATGTGTTGCTAGATACCGCTCATGACTTGCTTAGATTAAGTGTTAATCTAAGTGGCCAACATAACCGGGAACCTAATGGGTCACACGCATAAGAGTGTCTCGGAGAACTCGTAAAATAGTTTTGGACAGAGTTCCAATATATGGAGAGCAAAAGGATTAAATGGATCCCGATGAGATCGAGATATGTCCCGATGAGATCGCGACATCGATATTGCTGAAAAAGATTTCCGGGAGTTTTTCCCATACCGGGACCCGGTAAGACCGACCCCAGTGTGACTGGACCACTTCAGTAATATATATACATATATATATATGATTAATTAATTAAATAATTAATTAATATATATATATATGTTGAAAACGTGGAAAGGGAATGGAAGATTCCATTCCATGCTTAGTCATCACTTTCATTAATGACTAAAAGACAAAAGACTAAAAGGATGATGGAAGATGAAGTATGATCGTTGGTTTTGAATAAAAAGAAAGAGTTTCTTTGTTAATTGACAAGTGAGGATCGTGGCTTTCAAAAAAAAAAGAGGTTTTGGAAACCTTCTGAGAAACTTGTTCTCTCTCCATCGATCATCATATTCTCCTTCATCTTCAAGCTTCTTCAAGTCTTCCTCTTCATCTCTTCTCCATCTTTGATCCAAGCTCTCCATAGAACAAAGGTAAGATCTAGCAGTCTTTAATTTGTTCTAGTTATTCCCGCGTTAAAGGGTTTGTCCCGGTTAGGTTTTCCGATCTCTGCGTGGATACCGTTAGAGACGGTCTCCTTTGGTCGTTCGGTTTGAGTTTGTTATATATACACATGAATCCTGGCTTTCGGGAAGGTCCCGGAATAAAAAATTTTGTTTTCCGCACCGTGGGCATGTGATGCTCACACCGAGATTTTCCTACAGTGGTATCAGAGCCACTTGTGTCGTATATAACAACGAAACCATGACTAGGTCGGAGTTGCTATAGCTTGTGATGATGATGCATGTTGTATGTGTTGAATTTCGAATTCAGTATGAGATATAGTTTTCGAAATTTTCTTGCCCAGATATATTCACAAAATGTTGTTTCATATGTCTGTGGAAGCCCGGAATTTATCAATGTGATTTGATATGGTCTTGCTAATTTATTCCCTAATGTGCTAGGTGCTGTCTTTGTGCACATTCACTGAACAGGCATGCTTATAAATTCGAGAATAAATTGTAGAAAAATGTTTTTTCGTATTTTCTTTCACCTAAATGTCCCTAAGATGTTTATGAATGTCTATGTGGATGAAAAAATGTTTTTGAGGTGATTTACTATTTATTTGAGAATTTATTGTGTGCTGCTAGGAATAGCTGTGTTAAGGAACACAGATTTTGCATTGGCTTTGTTTCTGAGGTTGAATGAGTTTTTGATGGAAATAAATCCTGAAAAAATTCATGGAGCATGTTTGGAACATGTAGTGACCTCTGTAATTTTATCAGAATTTATTGAAACTGTTTCAATGGGTTTTTCAAGAAAAACATAGAGCTTGGCAGTTTTGAGAAAGTTGCTAGAGCTGTTTTGTTTGGAATGATAAATTGTGTAATTTTCAGTTCCAATGCCTTGGATCATTTTTAATGTGATTAAAAATGTGTTATATTGATTTTGTATGCTTGCCTAAATGAATTTTTTGAAATTAGGTTTCCAAATAATTTTCGGATGTCAAATGTGTCTCATTAGCGTCTCGTTAGTATATTCCCTTATCTTGATTGTTTTGGCCGTCACAAATTTTGTGACATGTGCCGAAGTAGTCTTGATAAAGTGTTGACTACCTAGAGATACTTAGGGTGATAATTTGATATTCTCGAATTATTTGGAAATCCAAGTGAATTACAGTGTATTCACTGATTTCAAATTCTTCATGTATAGTTTTGACTATATATGGTGAGCAAGAATGAAAGTGTTTCATTGGTACATCAAGTTAAAGTGTATTACACTTGGTATTGTGAATTTGAACTACACGAATTGAGAAATTAGCCGACTAGATAGCAATTCCAAATGCACAAGTCGACTTATACGTTCATAACTCGACTTGTTTGGTGCACTGTAGACGCATAAGTCGACTTGCACAATGGTACAAGTCGACTTGTTCGTGTATAGCTGCATAAGTCGACTTACACATGCATAAGTCGACTTACACAGAGGCATAAGTCGACTTATACATACACAAGTCGACTTATAACATGCAAAGGAGGGATGATGGATGATTTTATGTATAAACTCAATGTGATTGATCATATGCCCTAAATCATTCCATATAGTCATAGTGACTATAATCCTACGGCTTGGAGAAGAAGAAGATGAGACCTGAAAACCCTCAAAGAATATGAAAACTAACGCCTTCCATTAATATGGGGAGAACCAGAGTTCTTATAGAGTTGGGTTGTTGGGCAAACCCAAGCTCACTCTATACGGATATGTTCGAACCATGAAAAATGAGATTTTCGAATTAATGGGTCGGTTTTCACTAGAAGCGTTGATTTGTTAAGCAAACTCAAGGTCAACGTGGACAGAGGCGAAATTGGGTAGTGTACATCAGATGTACACGCATCAAGAGTTGATAACCCAATGTGTGTGCATACATCAAAAGTTGATAGCACTAGTCGATAGTTGCACCTAAGATGGAAATGGTATAATTGATACCTGCCGATTGAACTAAGGTGGCTTGTTGGGCAAACCCAAGGTCATTTTAGGAATGTCGGATGTCTATCTATGATGCAATTGGTATGACCGATACCTACCGATTGAACTAAGGTGGCTTGTTGGGCAAACCCAAGGTCATTTTTAGGAATGTCAGATATCAACCCACTAGGACATTTTGTCATAATGTTTCTTGGATTCGTATTGAGGGCTATGGATTCTATGAAACTAGTGGGAGCCATATGCATGTCATGCAAGTCCTTATGATCATGCATGTAATTCTATTCTAACATTCTTTCTCTCTTTCCCTAAAGGTTATTGAAAATGACTTCCAGTGTGAACTTGCGTTCACTTATGGACTCGAACAAATTAAATGGACCAAATTTTCTCTATTGGTTGAAAAATCTGAGAATTGTTCTCAGATCTGAGAAACTGGGATATATCCTAGATATTCCACTTCCTAATCCACTTGCTGCTGATGCTTCTGATGAAGATCAGAAAGCATATCATAAGCAATCTATCAAGAAGGATAGTAAGCAAGTGCTTATGGTGGCTTCTTCTTCTGGTTCAAAGAAAAAGAATCTAAAGAAGAAAAGGTCTAAGAAACCAAAAGGAAGTGCAGCCAAGAAGAAAACCAAAGAGATTGCACCAAAAGGAACTTGCTTCCATTGTGGCAAGACTGGCCACTGGAAGCGAAACTGTAAAGTCTATCTGGAAGAAGTGAAGCAGGAGAAGGCATTAGATGCCTCGACTTCTTCAGGTATGTTTATCATTGAGGTTCATACTGTTTCTGACCATAACATATCGGTATTAGATACCGGTTGTGGCTCACACATATGTAATGATATGCAGGGCCTCATGGACAGTAGACAGCTCATGAAGGGAGAACTAGACCTACGTGTGGAAATGGAGCAAGAGTTGCTGCATTAGCCGTAGGCACTTACTTTTTGTCACTCCCCACCGGGCTTGTAATTAAATTGGATGATTGTTATTTTGTACTGTATTAACAAAGAACATATTATGCATTTCTTGTTTAAATAGAGTGGTTTCCATTTGACTTTTAGTAACAATGGTTGTTCTATTAGTTTGAATGGAATGCTTTATAATCTTGGTACTTTATGCAATGGAATTTACATATTAGATATGTCACATCCAATTATGAATGTCAATGACACGAAAAGACATAAACGAGATAATTTAAAATCAACTTACTTATGGCATTGTCGCCTTGGCCATATAAATGAGAGACGCATAGCTAAGCTCCATGAGAATGGAAGTTTAGGGTCATTTGATTATGAATCATATGACACATGTGAATCTTGTTTATTAGGCAAGATGACTAAATTACCCTTTAAGGGAAAGGGTGAACGAGCGAATGGAGTATTAGACCTAATACATTCAGATGTATGTGGTCCGATGTCCATCCATGCCAGAAGTGGTTGTCTTTACTTCATTATCTTTATCGATGACTATTCTCGATATGGGTACTTGTATCTGATGAGATACAAATCTGAAGCATTTGAAAAGTTCAAACAATTCAGAAATGAAGTAGAAAACTAACTTGGGAAAAGTATCAAGTCATTACGATCTGATCATGGTGGGGAATACTTAGACCAACAATTTTTGGATTATCTCAGAGATAATGGGATTTTATCTCAATGGACTCCTCCTTACACACCACAGCATAATGGTGTGGCAGAAAGGAGAAATCGAACCTTGTTAGACATGGTACGATCAATGATGGGCTTTGCAAAGTTACCAAAATCCTTTTGGGGGTATGCAATCGAGATAACTGTTTACTTGCTAAACAGAGTCCCATCAAAGACAGTTGATGTTACTCCATATGAGATGTGGACTAACAAAAGACCCTATCTTACTCATTTGAAAGTTTGGAGTCATCCTGCTTATGTGAAGCGGACACGATCGGATAAACTTGATGCAAAGTCCGACAAGTGTTTGTTCGTAGGATATCCTAAAGAAACAAAGGGATATCGCTTCTACTTCGAGGAACAAAAGGTGTTTGTTTCAAAGCATGCTGTCTTTAGAGAAAGAGTTTCTTTTACAAGAAGACAGTGGGAGCAAAATTGAACGAAGAAGTTCAAGATGCGTGAACAGACGCAGATCAATCGCTCGAACTCAAAGCGTGACTCATACAGATGAAGTAACAGTTCAACCTTCTACAACACACAAAATTGTAGGTCACGTAGGATACGCCTGTTCTCGAGAGATATGGATTTCGTGAATGAACAGAATGACGATTGCTCATAGAAGATAATGAGCCTACCACCTATGAAGAGGTTTCAAGAGTTGAGTCCGAGAAATGGCTTCAAGCCATGAAGGCTGAAATGGATTCCATGTATGAAAACCAAGTATGGACTTTGGTTGAGGCACCCGAAGGAATCAAATCCATAGGGTGCAAATGGGTTTTCAAAAAGAAAACCGACATGGATGGTAATGTGATTACCTATAAAGCAAGGCTTGTGGCTAAAGGTTTTCGTCAAAGACAAGGAGTTGACTACGATGAGACCTTCAGCCCAGTGGCAATGCTTAAATCCATTAGGATACTCCTAGCCATAGCCACTCATTATGATTATGAGATATGGCAAATGGATGTGAAGACAACTTTCCTAAATGGAAATCTAGCTGAGGATGTGTATATGACACAACCTGAGGGCTTCACCTCCTATGATGGCGAAAAGGTATGCAAGCTTCGTAAATCCATCGTGGATTGAAGCAAGCATCCAGAGTTGGAATATCCGTTTTGATGAGGTAATCAAAGAGTTTGGTTTCTCAAAATCCGGATGAATCTTGTGTGTATAAGAAGGTCAATGGGACTGCAATCGTATTCCTTGTGCTATATGTGGATGACATATTATTACTAGGAAACGATGTCTCTATGCTGCAATCAGTCAAGATTTGGTTGTCCAAACAATTTGCCATGAAAGACCTTGGTGAAGTAACTTATATAAGGATCTATAGAGATAGATCAAAAAGGTTGCTTGGTCTTTCACAATCAACGTACATAGACAAGATACTAAAGAGGTTTAGCATGGAGCAATCCAAGAGAGGGTACCTTCCCGTGACTCATGGGATAACACTCTCGAAATCTATATGTCCTAAGACACAAGATGAGAGGATGCGCATGGATATGATCCCGTATGCATCAGCGGTAGGATCTATCATGTATGCTATGCTATGTACGAGACCCGATGTATCATATGCTCTAAGTATTACGAGCAGATACCAATCGGATCCTGGTGAGGGTCACTGGGTGGCTGTCAAGAATATCCTTAAGTACTTACGAAGGACTAAGGATGTTTTCTTGATATATGGGGATGGAGATCTCCAAGTGAGCGGGTATACAGATGCCAGTTTTCAATCTGATAAGGATGATTCCAAATCTCAATCAGGTTATGTATTCACACTGAACGGCGGGGCAGTCAGTTGGAAGAGTTCCAAACAAGAGACGACTATCGATTCAACAACCGAGGTAGAGTACATTGCCGCTTCAGAAGCAGCAAAGGAAGCAGTTTGGATCAAGAAGTTCATTACTGAACTTGGTATGGTTCCTAGCAGTGATGGGCCCATACAGTTGTATTGTGACAACAATGGGGCTATTGCGCAGGCGAAGGAACCAAGGTCTCATCAACGATCCAAACACGTACTCCGCAGATATCATTTGATAAGGGAGATCATAGGACGTGGTGATGTCCAGATCGAGAGAGTTCCCACCGAGCAGAATATTGCTAATCTGTTGACGAAGCCATTGTCTCAAAAGAGTTTTGATGCTCATGTACTCGCCTATGGTATTAGATATCAAGGCGATTGGCTTTAGATCAAGTGGGAGATTGTTAAAGTAGTGCCCTAAAGGTAATTGCCTTTAGCGCATTTTGTACAAATTTGTGTACAGTTTTTATGAATAAATAAAGAAAGTCATATTTCATTAATTTGTTGTTCATTATTTATGAACTGATATAGATCTGTAATCAAATTAATGAAGTCCATGATATATGACATAGCATGAAGGAAATTATGATGTGATCATACTATCGAGATTCCTATCATGTGCAATTATGTCGAAGATTCAAATCATCCCTAGTCATAGGAATCTCGAGACCGGACATCAGAATCCTAAAGACTAGCACATCTCATGCTCCTTGATTTGATCAGCGGTGGATCTCGAAGCGTAAATATGAGATATTTAGGGTTGAGATGTGGATGCTTACTAGAGGTAGTAAGTACATTGGATGACTGCTATGAGATCATCACATGGATGTCCTATTCTAATGTCGGTGATAATCTCATCATAGCAATGGTGCAAGTATCCTTAGACTTGAGGTGCTCAAGGATATCTTAGATATCTTGATTCGTGCTTTGACTCCATTCCTTGTTGCCTTACAGAGGTTGCTCATAGGGTGGTGATTGGGTGCGACTTGAGGTATTCAAGGTAATTGAGTAGCCAATAGAGGATTCACCACTTCTGTGATAGCAGAAGATGATACCCATGGCCTCTTGTCAGGGTCATTACTTAGAAATCTCTGGCCAGAGTATGTATGTCGTGAAGAGTGTCTTCAGTGACATATAAAATAATGAGTCCCAGGACAAGAACTGAAATCACTTGGACTAGATTTGACGTAGTCAGTCTAGTAAGAGTTGACACTTTGCCCATATTCATAACCAAGTGGGGTATAGCATGGTGAAAGGACGAATTGCACGGTAATTGTTTATGGAAAGGTTCGTGATATGGTTCCTGATGAATATTGTTCATTCGTCAAACCAATTACTTTCCGGTCAATTGGGGGTCATGATGTGTTGCTAGATACCGCTCATGACTTGCTTAGATTAAGTGTTAATCTAAGTGGCCAACATAACCGGGAACCTAATGGGTCACACGCATAAGAGTGTCTCGGAGAACTCGTAAAATAGTTTTGGACAAAGTTCCAATATATGGAGAGCAAAAGGATTAAATGGATCCCGATGAGATCGAAATATGTCCCGATGAGATCGCGACATCGATATTGAAAAAAGGTTTCGGGGTTTTCCCATACCGGGACCAGTAGGACCAACCCAGTGTGACTGGACCACTTGATAATATATATACATATATATATGATTAATTAATTAAATAATTATATATATATATATATGTTGAAAACGTGGAAAGGGAATGGAAGATTCCATTCCATGCTTAGTCATCACTTTCATTAATGACTAAAAGACAAAAGACTAAAAGGATGATGGAAGATGAAGTATGATCGTTGGTTTTGAATAAAAAGAAAGAGTTTCTTTGTTAATTGACAAGTGAGGATCGTGGCTTTCAAAAAAAAAAAAGAGGTTTTGGAAACCTTCTGAGAAACTTGTTCTCTCTCCATCGATCATCATATTCTCCTTCATCTTCAAGCTTCTTCAAGTCTTCCTCTTCATCTCTTCTCCATCTTTGATCCAAGCTCTCCATAGAACAAAGGTAAGATCTAGCAGATCTTTAATTTGTTCTAGCTATTCCCGGTCAAAGTGGTCTGTCCCGTTAGGTTTTCCGATCTCTGCGTGGATACCGTTAGAGGCAGGTCTCCTTTGGTCGTTCGGTTTGAGTTTGTTATATATACATGGATCCTGGTTTCGGAAGGTCCCGAACACAAATTTTGTTTTCTTTGACTGTGGGCATGTGATGCTCACACCGGAATTTTCCTACAGGTTGTACCCCTTTATCAACTAGTCGTGCTTTATACTTGTCTACTTCCTCACGCTCATTAAGTTTTGTTTTAAATATCCACTTCACTCAAACATTTCCTCCTCCATAGGGCAGATTTGTTAGTTCCCATGTCCCATTCCTTTCTATTGCCTCAATTTCTTTATCCATCATATGTCTCCATTTTTCGCTTTTTACTACCTCTTCATATGTCATTGGGTCATTATTAGTGAACAAAACTAGACAAGCAAAATTCACACCTTCTCATCAGAGAGACCTTAACCAATCTCATAGTCCCTCATCCATGCAAGAGGTCTTCTTGTTCATCCTCTTGGTCGTGAGCCATCGATGTTTGAAGTGTCTCCTTCAGGAAAATTGTTGCTATCTGACCCATTTTCCTCTTATTCTTCAACTGCCTCAAATTGATCTTCATTGCTTTCCTTTTCTGAACTCGTTTCTTCATCAACTTCCAATTTTAAATCAGCCAATATAGCTTGTTTATGGCCATCATCCAAACTCCACTATTGGTCTTCTTCAAAGATCACATCTCTGCTAATAATTATCTTCTTTAAGATGGGATCAAACAGACTATAAGCTTTAAATTCTTTGCTCACCCCTATAAATATGCATTTGAGACTTTTGGCATCAAGCTTCACTCTTTTGTTGTCAGGTACATGAGCATGTGATATACAACCAAAAACTTTGAAATGCTCCACTGATGGTTTAAGTTTATTCCATGCCTCTTCAAGTGTCTTTCTCTTCACGGCAAGTGTTGGGACTTCTATTCAACACATGCACAGTCCAATTCATAGCTTCAGGCCAAAAGGTTTTAGGGATTTGCTTCTCTGATAGCATACTTCGAACCATATTCATAATGGTCGAATTTTTCCTCTCGTCAACATCATTTGGCTGGGGAGTGTATACAGCGGTCAATTGTCTATATATCCCATGCTCATTACAAAAGTTTGTGAACTCTTGTGATGTGAACTCGCCCTCTCGATCTGTTCTTAGACTTTGAATGAATGCTACAATTTCTTTCTCCACCCTTGCTTTATAGATTTTGAAAGTAGCCAAGGCTTTCGACTTTTCTATCAAAAAATAAACTTTTTCTAATAAAATCATCAATATAGGTGATGAAATAACTTTTGTTTCTGTTTGAAACTGAATTTATTGAACCACATAAATCAACATGTACCAACTGAAGTCTTTTGGAAGCCCTCCAAATGCTTTCCTTTGAGAAGGGATCACGATGTTGTCTTCCTACAAGACAACCTTCACATATTCGTTGAATAGCTTTAAACTATGGTAGCTCTTCTACCATCTTCTTTTGTTGGAGTACCTTGAGTCTATTCCAGTTGAGGTGTTCATATCGTTGATAATAAAGAGTGGCCTAATCCGTGGTCAGAAAGGAGAAACACTTTGTCTCTCTTAGTGATGGGCAGTGAGCGACCATAACGAACATTCTATTCTGAGTCATCTCAGTCTCGATGATTAGACCTTTCTCAGGATGAAAGATCTTACATTTCCTTTGTTGAATGAGCACAACGAGTCCCTTTTCTTGTAGTTGCCCAATCTTAACAGATTGTTCTTCAGTTCTGATGTAAAGAAAACACTTGTGATCACGTGAACGATTCCATTCACTTCGGCTCGAACCGTGCCTTTGCCTTGTACACGAGGGTTTGAAACATTTCCCATCTTTATTGATTCTTTGAAATTGTTATCAAAGTCAATAAATATATCCCTCTTGCCCCACATATGGTTGCTACACCCAGAATCGAGGAACCAAATGTGCTTAGTTTCAGCTTCTTTGAGATCAATATGCGCCATCAATAACATCTCTTCTTTCATCTCTGTATAGTTTGCCTATTGATCGTTTGCTTACTTTGGGCACTCCCACTGAAAATGCCTGAGCTCATGACAATTATAACACTCTAGGGTTGATTTGTCAATCCCTAATCTGCCCCTTCCTCTTCCTCTTCCATGATAGGTACTTCAACCTCCACCCCGTCCACCTTGTTGGGCTCCTAAAGTGACTTGTTCTGCTTGTTCTTCCACTATAACATGGCGACTAATCCTTTGTTCATGCACCAAAAGACTACTTTGAAGTTCATTGATTGACAAAGTGTCCAAGTCATTTGATTCCTCAATAGAACATACAACGTAGTCATATTTCAAAATCGTAGACCTTAAGATCTTCTCAATAATTACCATATCCTCCATGTGGTCTCCATGAATCCTCATCTTATTAGCAATGGTGAGTGTTCTTCCAAAATAATTGTTGACCGACTCTCCAGTGTTCATGCGTAGTACTTCAAATTATTTTCGAAGAGCTTGTAATTGGGCATGTTTTACATGTGTTGTTCCTCGATATTTCTACTTCAAAGAATCCCATATATCTTTCACAATGTCCTTCTTCAATGTTGTTCGCAGGATTGAACGATCGATGGCTTGAAACAAGTAGTTCTTGCACTTCAAGTCTTTTAATTTCTGATCTTCAATCACTTTCTTTTGCATGTCGCTTGAATCAGCTCCTTCTTCTGTAGTGATTCCCATCTCCACCAAGTTCCAATATTCCTTTGGACGTAAAAAGTTTTCCATCAGCATATTCAAATGATCATAGTGTCCATCAAATCTTGGGATGGCAGATTGCATGAAACTACTTCAGACAACACATCTTTGATCCTTCACGCTAGTTACTTTGTTGCAAGATTTGATTAGGCCTCATGGTGGGGCTCTGATATCAAATGTTGAAACAGAGGGCTTTTGTGAATGTAAGAACATATTGCACTAGTAAAACTGGGAGAATTCTTATTCTATTATAAACAAACAACTTCGGTTATTAAATAGCCTTACATCAAACAAAAAACGTGAAACAGCAACCCATGATTGTACAATACCTAAAATCGTGATAAGTGACTAAGTAAAAACTGAAAAACAATTTGTCTCACAGGAATATGAGAGTTATTTGCACGTTCAAAAAATAAATCTTGGAATAAAGGAATCTTAACAATTAGACTTCTGACTACTTCACCATAAATTACAACCCATATGCACAAAATTCGATCTCCAAGTACCCAGATCTTTGTGATTGTCATCTTTGTGTGGTTACTGGTTTGGGCATCATCTTTGTGCATTACTAATTTGGGTATTGTCTTTGTAAAGTTACTGGGTTGTGCATTGTCTTTGTGCGTTACTAGTTTGGGCATGATCTTTTTGCGGTTACTAATTTGGGCATCGTCCTTGTGCAATGTTAGTTTGGGCGACGAAGACTCTTTTGGTTCTTCATAGTTCAAAGAAAACCAACTGGTTTATTATTTAATCGGCCGGTTTTATTAACGAATGATAGAAATAAAAACCAAACCAAAAACTAGTCTAGTTCGTTTGTAACCTGATTGAACCGACCAACCGGTTCGATTTTTACATCATTAATATTTTGTTCTTGTCTAATTTCATCAATTTTAATACAATTACTTTTAATTTAATAACAAAAAACTTTATGGCGACAACTTAGAGCTTCATGTTTGCCTTCAGTTCTCGTACCGATATATAGAATTATGCCTAGTAAGTAGGAACGGTAATTGAGCTTTTTTAGGCAAAAAGCACAAATTGTGTTATTTTATTAATATATTAAAGAGATTTAACAGTATTTTAGTTAATTAAAATAGATTATATTAAAATTCGGAATACTCATTAAACAAAATAACATTATTTTATTAAATTTAATAAAATATCATTGTTAAACGATCTTCGGACCAACCAAAAAAGGCGACTTCGGTTCGAGTCCAATCAAAACAAAATTTAACCCAAGCTTGTCAACGTGTAATTGTGTGCTCTCGAATTGACTAGTGATTACCACTAGTTGTTAAGAGCACATCGACTGCATTCTCCAATCTGAATGTCTCTCAGTTACGGTCAATGCAATACTAAATTTTCAACTTTTAAACATAAAATTTAGTAACTAAAACGGAAACATGATATACCATTAAGTCGAAAGACTGAAAATATCTCTATCTCGTCGATGCATTCCGATCCAAACTCTAAACACTTGGCTTTGTTCGGTACGAGAAGCTGAAGCCATGCTCGACAGCATTTTTGATCAGTAAAAGGATCAAATTGCTTCAATCTAATCAAAGGCAGAGCAAAGCCATAATGAAGATAATAGTTTCCACCCAGAAAAGCTTGAACAGATAAGTGATAGTAACTGTATATGTATATGCTATAAGACGCGCGGGATTACTTTGTTGAAGAAAAAATGTTACTTCCAAACTTTCATTGCAACTAAGCTAACAAGGTGTATATTAGTTTCAGTTGCCTTCATATTTTGGATCAGCCATCACATAATGGTAGGCGATTACTGAAACAAATATGAATATACCGAGGAAGTTGGCGAAAAATCCCAGATCTTGATCGTCAAACATCTGCAGAAGCCAAAAGAAAAAGAAATCATCAGCTTCACATCCCCCACCGGAAAAGTTCTAAATGCAATTCATTATGATTGTATGATGAAGCTCATTTCGTTGTACCTGACAGGTTAAGAACATTCAATGCTTACTAAAAGGTATAAATCGATTACTACAGCTACATAGACACAAGTGCAGCATGCTCAATCCGAAAGGTAAAATGCATTTTGACCGCCGAGCTTAGGCTTCACAACCTAGACCAACCCAAAGCAGCTCGAGTGGTTGAAAAAAGTGAATTCGAAGCTCGATCATACTTCGGGCCACCTGTCGGCCGAAAGAAAAATGGATCCGAGACCCAACCCAACCTATTATCATTCCTACATACCATCGTTCCAGCTGTCTACAGACTAAAATGGCAACACTTCAACTCAACTAACCTCAACTATACTACTGCAGATGTGATTCATCTCCTCCATGAGGACACGACCAAGGACATGAATGTCTTCTTCATACATTTGTCAAAAGAAGGCTTCCGACTACCTAGTGTCAAACTTAAGTTACAAAACATAACACAACAAGAACGACGATAATTTAGGTCTGCTTCAATGCTGCTAATATTTTGGTCAGCAAACGTAAAACAAAAAACAGACACCGATCGATCGCAGTGGGATTCGAACCCACGACCTTTAGATCCGGAGTCTAACGCGATATCCACTCCGCTATGCGATCATTCGGTACAACATCATTCTACACCTGAGAAATTTCACAACATACCATACGTACCAGAAAACAAACAAAAACATTTAAGAACATCGAATTATATTACAGAGCAAACAACCAACAAATGAAACCTCTAGGATTTTCGATAAAAACTTTAGTAATACTCCGGATCCATACGTTTGCAACTCTGATATATGCCAGAAAGTAGAGAGCACTGAAGGAAAAAAGGAGAGGAAACGAGAAGAACGCATGGAGACGTACCTTTGAAGCAGAATGTGAGTACAGAACGGAGATTGGATCTGAAAGTCGCGACACTGATATGCTTTCACTTTCAGACTCTCCGGTAAATCCTCGTTGAGAAGTTGGCCCCCACCAGGGTTTTGAAACCCGGACCGGACCGGCCGGTCCGACCGGTCCGACCGGTGACCGGTCGGTGGTCCGGTCCGGTTCATACCCTAAAACCGGTCCTTAATTGGACCGGTGTGAACCGGTCAAAACCGGTCAATTTGACCGGTTTTGACCGGTCGGACCGGTCCGGTTGGACCGGTTCGATAATTTTTTTTTTTTTTTTTATTTTTTTATTTTTTATTTTTTATTTTTTATTTTTTTATTTTTTTTTATTTTTTGAATTTTTTTATTTTTTTTTATGAATTTTTTTAAATTTTTAATATTATATAATTAAATATAATTATCAGATAATTATTACGTCATTGGATTCGAATAGGTAGTTGAGCCAATCGAACCAAATTCGAACCCAGAATCAAGTAAATATGCGGTTCGATTTGATCTATCCGGATTTGAAACACTGGCCCCACGTTAGCTGATCTGACCGCTAGCTTAGGGTTTTGTAGTGAATTCTGAGAGATCTTAGAGAGCATAAATTGGAACTGTTTACTGCGTATGGACCTGAACTTATCCCGAGATCGATATTCGAGCCCTAACATGTCTGTTTAGGCTCGGAAGGAGTTTTCTTTTTGGATCTATTAGCTTCTTTTTCTATAACATATTTAAGCGAAAATAAAATCTTAAAAAACTGAAATGAATTATTTTTATTAATACCACCAGACCCGGCCCTAATCAAGGTCTACTCTAAAGAATAAATATGACTGACTCTTGTAAGAAACAAAATAAGATTAAACAGACCCAATTTTTATATTTATAAAAATAAAATGAGATAACATAAGGTTTAACTAACTTTAACTTTAATAAAAAGTAAAATAAGGTAAATCTTTTACCTCTCTTTTTATATTTTTATTTGACTTTTTCGGTTGATCTCTTAATTTTAATTATAAAATTAATGCAACCTTTTAAGCAATTGTATTACAACAAGTAGCTTAAAATAGTCTACTTAATGATGAAAATATGTTTTAAAATTTACATATTTATATATTTTTAATTTATCGATCCTGTAATTTACTTTGCAAAATTCCTATAAAATGTTAAAAATAATAACCTAAGTGAGAGAACAAAACGTATTGATATTGTGTGGCTGCTGGGATTCGAGCCCAGGTCTCCACGGCCACAACGTGGAATTCTTACCACTAAACTACAGCCACAAGTTGCTCCATGCATCGATATCACTCTAAGAATCAAAAATAATTGGATGTCAAATTTTCTTCTAGCTTTTTTTTAAACTAAAAAATAGGAGGTAAAATTGCTAAAATTTTCTTTTTAGATTCAACCTGGAATTAAAAGCCTTGTTCAAGGATTGTCAATAGGAATCAATAAAAAATATAACTTTTATGATATATTATATTTTACTTAGTTATTAATAGAGTGAATAGATCTTTCACTCTTTTTAAACATCTCTTCAGTTAAGCACTTTTCGCGGATAGTGACAATTGAACCCATCTTACGATTCCAGGAGAACTGGAATTGTACCTCCGCTTCATTTTCATCGAATAGTTCCTATCTGTTTTTATGCTCTTTTGAGAATTAAAAATAATTAATAAATTCCTTTTCTTAAGAATTCATACAAGATGCGTCACTAAAAAATTCATCATTAACTAATAATTTTCATAATAATAAACAAAAAGATGACGATAATTTTAATCCAAAATAAATGTTTAGTAGTAAGTTAATTAATTATATTAGATAAATTATATATATGTATATGTGTGTAAAAAAGCCTTTTAAATAAATTATTTAATAAATTAGTAAATTTACATAAAGTTTAAGCAATTAGATAAGAAGTTTAAAGTTTAAAAGGTTATATAAAATGATATAGAACTAGCTAAAGATTGAATAAAATTGAATAATTTAAAATATAATTAAATAATACTCTCTTTACTTAAAGAAGAATTTAATATTCAATTGAAAAAATATATGATGAAAATTAATTAACTTTTATATTTAAAAATGATTAAATTATAAAATCGACCTTTTAATTAATAATTCAATTTATTTTAACAATAAATATTATTAAAGTAAATCAAACTAGAAAATAAAAATTAAACCAAATAATTATTCAATTCAAACTTTTTATAATTAAATCGGTCTAATCGTTTGATTCTTTTTAACCATTTATTTAACTATTCATTTTAATTAATATTTATAGATTTAATGAGAAGTCGATATAAATTGTTAAAAGATAATTTTTTAATTAAGTGTGTTATTATTTTTTGAGGTAATATACTAAATAATACATTTTACAACTTGTTATATGATATGAAAAATATGAACGAAAGTAGAAATTTTAATCAAAAGATTCAAAACAAGCATCTTTCCGCTGCTTGTGGTGGATGTGACTATATAGTTTACAAAGAGTCCTAGCTGATAGCTTTATCCGACCTAATACAAGCCACTTGTCCTTATACAATGCCTAAATTAGTTTGTAGTTAGTCATCAATCACGTAACATAAGCAACATATGGTCTTGTGAATAAATAAATAATTAAATTCCAACCCAACCATAAAAATCTATCGTTAGAATTCAATTGTAGCTATTTATTCAAAACAAACTTTGACTTCTTAATTGATGCCTCAGGGATTCCATGTTCCGACCCAGCGGTCATCCGAGCCCTTGCCAAAGGCTTCTTGGAAATCCTTTACACTATTGAGATTTCTTCCCTCGTTCACCCGCTCCTCCGCTGGGGTTTTCCCCCCTCCCTCGTCGAGCTATTTTGGACCTAGTACGTCCTATCCTTCCTGACGAGGTCTAGACGGCTTTCTTCTCCGTGGCTCCCAGCAAGGCACCAGGGATTGACGGTTTTGTAGCTTTATTCTTTCAATCCCAATGGGACACTTTAGGGCCCTCCCTGGTCCGTTCCATCTAACAAATTTTTAGGCATGAAGTTTGGGAGAACGATTTGAACTCACCATCCTGGTCCTGATCCCCAAACAACCTTCCCCTATGTCTATCACTCAATTCCGGCCTATTGCGTTGTGCTCTGTGATTTATAAAGGCCTTAACAAGATCCTCATCAACAGATTGAAACCGTTTCTTGACAACCTGGTTAGCCCAAATCAATGCAGTTTTGTCTCGGGCCGTTCCATTACTGACAACATTATCATTGCCCAGGAATTTATTCATACAATGCGCAGAAAATCGGGGAAGAAGGATTTCATTGCCATCAAGATTGATCTCGAAAAAGCTTATGATCGACTCTCTTGGGACTTCCTCCAAGATACTCTGATTGATATTGGACTACCTGGTTCTTTCATCTCTCTTATCATGAAGTGTGTTTCTTCGGTCTCCATGCAAGTTAACTGGAAAGGCGTGCTAAGCGAGACATTCCACCCTTCCCAGGGCATTCGTCAAGGTGACCCCCTTTCTCCCAATCTCTTCGTCCTCTGCATAGAAAGACTGGGTCACCTCACCTCTCACGCAGTGAGCCAAGGTCGCTCGCAGCTAATTCGACTTAGAAAAAATGGTCCCCCGTCTCTCATCTGTTTTTCGCCGATGACTCCATTTTATTCACAGAAGTCACTACCAAACAAGCTCAGGTCATTCAGGACATTTTATCTTCGTTTTGTAGTGCTTCAGGGCAAAAGGTTAGCCAAGACAAGTTACGTTGCTACTACTCCAAAAATATTCCCCTTTCCACAACACGCCAGTTGAGCCGTGTGTTGGGTTTTAAGCTGACCATGGACTTAGGGCGTTACCTTAGAGTTCCTCTGCTTCATGACCGCGTTCACAAAAACACTTACTAGCATCTTCTTGATAGAGTCCAATAACGCCTCTCGGGCTGGTCGGAACATCTGTTATCCATCACTGGTCGTACCATTCTCATTAAATCAGTCATCTCCGCTCTTCCCACCTATATTATGCAGACTGTTTGCCTCCCTCGTCGCCTCTGTGACGACCTGGAACAGATGATACGCAACTTCCTATGGGGTTTTTCCTCGGGTACTCAAAAACCTCACCTCGTTCAATGGGATCAAGTCTATCAACATAAGGAACTGGGGGGTCTGGGCATTCGCAAACTTCACGAATCGAACAATGCATTGTTAATCAAGCTTGGGTGGGCCCTTCTCTCGTAGCCTCACGCATTATGGGTCAAAATTTTGACTGCTAAATACATGCTGGATGTTCACAACCCGCCCACATCCCTTGAGGCGTCCGACGGGTCCAGACCTAGAGGAGCATTCAAGCTATATGGCCCCATGTCACTCGCGGCATGAAATGGGTGATCTATGATGACTCTCAGGCCCGCTTTTGGTTGGATCCTTGGATGGAGGACCAAGGGCCCCTTCTCACGCATATTCTTGGCCCCATCTCCCCCTCCTAGCTTTCTTGTCGTGTTCAGCATTATGTCAACAGCTCAGGTAACTGGCTATGGCATGAATTTCAATTCTTACTTCCTCACACTATTTGGATGCTTATTGTAGGTATTCTCCCGCCTCAGCCTCACTCTGGGCCTGACAAGCTGACTTGGGGCCGATCGGGGATTGGCAAATTTCCTACCACCGCGGCCTACTCCCTGCTGATGGAGCACGACACACAAGCTACTAGTGGCCGATGGATGCCTATTTGACGATGGGCCGGCCCACCATGTATTCGGTCCTTCCTCTGGCTCGTCGCTCAAGATAGACTACTCACCAATCAACAACGGAGACATAGACGCCTCACCTCGATTGTGTTAGAGTAGTGCCCTGAAAGCAATCGCCTTTAGCGCATTTTGTACAAAACTGTGTACATTCTTTATAAATAAATAAAGAAAGACATTTTTCATTACGTTGCTGTTCATTATTTATGAACTGATATTGATCAATAAGCAAATTAATGAAGTCCATGATATATGACATAGCATGAAGGAAATTATGATGTGATCATACTATTGAGATTCCTATCATGTGCAATTATGTCAAGATCTAAATTATCCTAGTCATAGGATTACCGAGGCTGGACATCGTAATCCGGAAAGACTAAGACATCTCAAGCTCCTCGATTTGATCAGCGGTGGATCTCAAAACTGTATATATGAGATATTTAGGGTTGAGATGTGGATGCTTACTAGAGATAGTAAGTACATTGGTTGACTCTTATGAGATCATCACATGGATGTACTATTCTAATATCGGTGATAATCTCATCATAGCAATGGTGCAAGTATCCTTAGACTTGAGGTACTCAAGGATATCTTGGATACTGATTCTGTGCTTTGACTCCATTCCTTGTTGCCTCACTGAGGTCGCTCATAGGGTGGTGATTAGGTACAGTTTGAGGTATTCGAAGGTAATTGAGTAGCCAATAGAGGATTTACCACTTATGTGATAGCAGAAGATGATACCCATGGCCTCTTGTCAGGGTCATTACTTGGAAATCTCTTATCAAAGTACATATGTCATGAAGAGTGTCTTCGTTGACATATTAAGTATTAAGTAATGAGTCCTAGGACAAGAACTGAAATCACTTGGACTAGATTTGACATACTCAGTCTAGTAAGAGTTGACACTTTGCCCATACTCATAACCAAGTGGGGTATAGCATGGTGAAAGGACGAATTGCACGGTAATTGTCTATGGAAAGGTTCCTGATATGGTCCATGATGAATATATATTTATTCGTCAAACCAATTACTTTCCGGTCAATTGGGGGTCATGATGTGTTGCTAGATACCGCTCATGGCTTGCTTAGATTAAGTGTTGATCTAAGTGGCCAACATAACCGGGAACCTAATGGGTCACACGCATAAGAGTGTCTCGGAGAACTTGTAAAATAGTTTTAGACTGAGATCCAATAAATGGAGAGCAATCGGATTAAATGGATCCCGATGAGATCGAGATATGTCCTGATGAGATCGCGACATTGATATTGCTGAAAAATGTTTCCGGGGGTTTTTCCCATACGGGACCGGTAATTTAGTAGGACCAACCCAGTGTGGTGGACCACTTCAAGATTTATTTATATATATATATAATTAATTAATTAAAGAATTAGTTAATTAATATATATATATATATATATGGTGTGCGTGGATGGAGAAGGAGATGACTTGCTTTATATATATATATATATATATATATATATATATATATATATATATATATATATATATATATATATATATATATATATATATATAAGCCTAACGTGGAAGGTGTTTCCACTTTTGCATTGAATGAGTCTTTAATGAGTTAAAGACACATGGCAAGTGCAGGAAGAAGTGGGCATGCTCGTTGGTTTTAAAGAGGAAAGAAGGAATTCATTTGTTTTTGAGTTAGAAGAAGTAAAAGGCTTTAAAAGAGTTTCAAGCTTCCTCTCTTCCTCTCCAACGATTCTTCTTCTCCAATCTAGTCTCCTTCATCCTTCTCCATCATTTTCCAAGCTCTCAAGGACAAAGGTAGAAGCTAGCACTCTTTACTTTGTTCTAGCTATTCCCGGGTCAAAGGGTTTGTCCCGGTTAGGTTTTCCGATCTCTGCGTGGATACCATTAGAGACGGTCTCCTTTGGTCGTTTTGGTTTGACTTTGTTATATAGTCACATGGATCCTGGCTTTCGGGAAGGTCCCAGAACAAAAATTTTTGTTTTCCGCACCGTAGGCATGTGATGCTCACACCGGGATTTTCCTACAGTGGTATCAGAGCCACTTGTGTCGTATATAACGAAGAAACCATGACTAGGTCGGAGCTGCCTATAGCTTGTAACGATGATGCATGTTGATTGAGTGAATTTCGAATTCAGTATAGAGATCATGTTTTCGAAATTTTCTTGCCCATATATGTTCACAAGATGTTGTTGCATATGTCTGTGGAAGCTCGGGATTTATCAATGTGATTTGATATGGTTTTGCTAATTTATTCCCTAATGTTCTGGTTGCTGTCTTTGTGCACATTCCTTGAACAGGCATGCTTATAAATTCGAGAATAAATTGTAGAAACTTTTTTTCTGATTTTCTTTCACCGAAATGTCTCTAAGATGTTTATTATTGTCTGTGAGAAAGGAAAAATGTTTTCGAGGTGATTTACTATTTATTTGAGAATTTATTGTGTGCTGCTGGGAATAACTGTGTTGAGGAACACATATTCTACATTGGCTTAGTTGCTGAGGTTGAATAAGTTTTTGATGGAAATAAATCCTGAAAAAAATCATGGAGTATGTTGTGAACGTGTTGTAACCTCTGTAATTTTCTCATAATTTATTGAAATTTTTTCAATGAGTTTTTCAAGCAAAAGGAAAAGCTTGGCAGTTTTGAGAAAGTTGCTGGAGCTGTTTTGTTTGAAATAAGAAATTGTGTAGATTTCAGTTCCAATGCCTTGGATCATTTTTAATGTGATTAAAAATGTGTTACATTGATGTTGCATGCTTGCCAGACTGATTTTCTTGAAATTGAGTTTCCAAACAATTTTCGGATGTCAAATGTGTCTCATTAGCGTCTCGTTAGTATATTCCCTTATCTTGATTGTTTTGGCCGTCACAAATTTTGTGACCAGTGCCGAAGTAGTCTTGATAAAGTGTAGACTACCTAGAGATTCTTAGGGTGATAGTTTGATATTCGCAAAATTATTTGGAAATCTAAATGAATAAGAGTGTATTCATTGATTTCAAGTTTTTCATGTATAGTTTGACTATATATGGTAAGCAACAATGAAAGTGTTTCATTGGTACATCAAGGTAAAGTGTAATAGACTTGGTGTTGTGAATTTGAACTGCACGGATTGAGAAATTAGCCGATTAGATAGCAATTCCACACGGATAAGTCGACTTACACATGCATAAGTCGACTTGTCCGTGCACTGTAGACGCATAAGTCGACTTGCACAATGTTACAAGTCGACTTGTTCGTGCACAGTTGCATAAGTCGACTTATACAGAGGCATAAGTCGACTTATACATATACAAGTCGACTTAGAACATGCATAGGTGGGATGATGAATGATTTTAGGTATAGATTCAATGTGATTGATGAATTGCCCTAAATCATTCCATATAGTCATGGTGACTATAATCCTATAGCTTGGAGAAGAAGTAGATGAGACCTGAAAACCCTCACACCTAATATGAAAACTCACGTCTTCCATTAATATGGGGAGAACCAGAGTTCTTATAGAGTTGGGTTATTGGGTAAACCCAAGCTCACTCTATACGAATATGTTCGAACCATGAAAATAAGATTTTCGGATTAATTGGTCGGTTTTCACTAGAAGCGTTGATTTGTTGAGTAAACTCAAGGTCAACGTGGACAGAGGCGAAATTGGGTAGTGTACATCAGATGTACACGCATCAAGAGTTGATAACCCAATGAGTGTGCATACATCACGAGTTGATAGCACTAGTCGATAGTTGCATCTATAAAGTAATCAGTATGATCGATACCTACCGATAGATCTAAGGTGGCTTGTTGGGTAAACCCAAGGTCATTTTAGTAATGTCGGATATCTAAGATGCAATTGGTATGACTGATACCTACCGATTGACCTAAGGTAGCTTGTTGGGTAAACCCAAGGTCATTGTTAGTAATATCGGATATCGACCCACTAGGACATTTTGGCATAATGTTTCTTGGATTCGTACTGAGGGTTATGGATTTAATGAAACTAGTGGGAGCCATATGCATGACATGCAAGTCCTTATGATCATGCATTTAATTCTATTCTAACATTCTTTCTCTCTTTCTCTTTAGGTTGATTGAAGATGTCTTCAAGTGTGAACTTGCGCTCGCTTATGGATTCAAACAAATTAACTGGACCAAATTTTCTCGATTGGCTGAGAAATCTGAGAATTATTCTCAGATCTGAGGAACTGGGATATGTCCTTGATGTTCCACTTCCTGATCCACCTGCTGTTGAAGCTTCTAATGAGGATCAGAAAGTTTATCGAAAGCATCTCAAAGACAGTGACATAGCAACCTGTATTATGCTTGCCTCGACGTCACCAGAGCTGCAGAAGCAGCATGAGTCTATGGATGCTCATACCATAGTGTTTCATCTTAGAGAGTTGTTTGATGAGCAAGCTCGGTCTGAAAGGTTCGAGACCTCGAGGTTACTCTTCACTACTAAGATGACTTCAAGTTCATCTGCAGTGCAGTATGCACTGAAGATGAATGGGTATATTGAGAGGTTGGCCGTCTTAGGTTTTGTTATGGATTATGAATTAAGTATTGACTTAATTCTAGTTAGATTGTCTGATAGTTATTCACAGTTTGTGTTAAACTATCGGATAAATCAAATATCCATGACAATCCCTGAGTTGATCAATCTGCTCAAGACAGCAAAGCAAGCTATCAAGAAGGATAGCAAGCAAGTGCTTATGGTGGACTCTTCTTCTGGTTCAAAGAAAAGAAACTGAAGAAGAAGAGGTCTAAGAAACGAAAGGAAGTATAGCCAAGAAAAACCAAAGAGATCGCACTAAAGGAACTTGCTTCCATTGTGGCAAGATCGCCCTTTGGAAGAGGGCTATAAAGTCTATCTGGAGGAATCGAAGCGAAGAAGGCATCGATGCCTCGACTTCTTCGTATGTTTGTCATTGAGGTTAATACTTTTCGATCATAACATATGAGTATTAGATACCGGTTGTGGCTCACATATGCAATGATATGCGTGGCCTCGAGGGACGATGAGACGGCTCATGAAGGAGAACTAGACTGCGTGTGGGAAATGGAGCAAGAGTTGTTGCATTAGCCGTAGGCATTTACTTTTTGTCACTCCCCTTTGGGCTTGTAATTAAATTGGATGAATGTTATTTTGTACTGTATTAACAAAGAACATATATGTCTTTCTTGTTTAAATAAATTTGGTTTCCATTTGACTTTTAGTAACAATGGTTGTTTGATTAGTTTGAATGGAATGCTTTATGGTACTGATACATTATGCAATGAAATTTACATATTAGATATGTTACATCCAATAATGAATATCAATGACACGAAAAGACATAAACGAGATAATTTAAAATCAACTTACTTATGGCATTGTCGCCTTGGCCATATAAATGAGAGACGCATAGCTAAGCTCCATAAGAGTGGAAGTTTAGGGTCATTTGATTATGAATCATATGACACATGCGAATCTTGTTTATTAGGCAAGATGACTAAGTTACCCTTTAAGGGAAAGGGTGAACGAGCGACTAGAGTATTAGACCTAATACATTTAGATGTATGTGGTCCGATGTCCATTCATGCTAGAAGTGGTTCTCTTTACTTCATTACCTTTATCGATGATTATTCTCGATATGGGTACTTGTATCTGATGAGATACAAATCTGAAGCATTTGAAAAGTTCAAACAATTCATAAATGAAGTAGAAAACCAACTTGGGAAAAGTATCAAGACATTACGATCTGATCGTGGTGGGGAATACTTAGACCAACAGTTTTTGGATTATCTCAGAGATAATGGGATTTTATCTTAATGGACTCCTCCTTACACACCACAGCATAATGGTGTGGCAGAAAGAAGAAATCGAACCTTATTAGACATGGTACGATCAATGATGGGCTTTGCAAAGTTACCAAAATCCTTTTGGGGGTATGCACTCGAGACAACTGTTTACTTGCTAAACAGAGTTCCATCAAAGACAGTTGATGTTACTCCATATGAGATGTGGACTAACAAAAGACCCTATCTTACTCATTTGAAAGTTTGGGGTTGTCCTGCTTATGTGAAGCGGACACAGTCAGATAAACTTGATGAAAAATCTGACAAATGTTTGTTCATAGGATATCCTAAAGAAACATTGGGATATCAGTTCTACCTTGCTGAGGAAAAAAAGGTGTTTGTTTAAAAGCATGCTGTCTTTTTAGAGAAAGAGTTTCTTTTACAAGAAGACAGTGGGAGAAAAATAGAACTTGAAGAAGTTCAAGATGCGAAACAGACGCAGATCAATCGCTCGAACTCAAAGCGTGACTCATCTGGATGAAGTAATGATTCAACCTTCTATAACACACGAAATTCATAGGTCACGTAGGATACGCTCTGTTCCCGAGAGATATGGATTTCGTGAATGAACAGAATGACGTATTGCTCATAGAAGATGATGAGCCTACTACCTATGAAGAGGTTACAAGAGTTCAGAGTGCGAGAAATGGCTTCAAGCCATGAAAGTGAAATGGATTCCATGTATGAAAACCAAGTATGGACTTTGGTTGAGGGCTCGAAGGAATCAAACCCATAGGGTGCAAATGGGTTTTCAAAAGAAAACCGACATGGATGGTAATGTAATTACCTATAAAGAAGGCTTGTGGCTAAAGGTTTTAAATCAAAGACAAGGAGTTGACTACGACGAGACCTTGACCCAAGAGCAATGCTTAAATCCATTAGGATACTCCTAGTCATTGCCACTCATTATGATTATGAGATATGACAAATGGATGTGAAGACAGCTTTCCTAAATGGGAATCTAGCTGAGGATGTGCATATGACACAACCTGAGGGCTTCACCTCCTATGATGGCAAAAAGGTATGCAAGCTTCAAAAATCCATCTATGGATTGAAACAAGCATCCAGGAGTTGGAATATCCGTTTTGATGAGGTAATCAAAGAGTTTGGTTTCTCACAAAATCCGGATGAATACTGTGTGTATAAGAAGGTTAGTGGGACTGCAATCGTATTCCTTGTGCTGTATGTAGATGACATATTATTGCTAGGAAATGATGTCTCGATGCTACAATCAGTCAAGATTTGGTTGTCCAAACAATTTTCCATGAAAGACCTTGGTGAAGCAACTTATATCCTTGGGATATGGATCTATAGAGATAGATCAAAAAGGTTGCTTGGTCTTTCACAATCAACGTACATAGACAAGATGCTAAAGAGGTTTAGCATGGAACAATCCAAGAGAGGGTACCTTCCCGTGACTCATGGGATAACACTCTCGAAATCTATGTTTCCTAAGACACAAGATGAGAGGATGCGCATGAATATGATCCCGTATACATCTGCGGTTGGATCTATCATGTATGCAATGCTATGTACGAGACCCGATGTATCATATGCTCTAAGTGTTACGAGCAGATACCAATCGGATCCTGGTGAGGGTCACTGGGTGGCTGTCAAGAATATCCTCAAGAACTTGCGAAGGACTAAGGATATTTTCTTAATATATGGGGATGGAGATCTCCAGGTGAGCGGGTATACAGATGCCAGTTTTCAATCTGATAAGGATGATTCCAAATCCTAATCATGTTACATATTCACACTGAACGGCGGGGCAGTCAGTTGGAAGAGTTCCAAACAAGAGACGACTGCTGATTCAACGATCGAGGCAGAGTACATTGCCGCTTCAGACGCAGCAAAGGAAGCAGTTTGGATCAAGAAGTTCATTACTGAACTTGGTGTTGTTCCTAGCAGTGATGGGCCCATACAGTTGTATTGTGACAACAATGGGGCTATTGCGCAGGCGAAGGAACCAAGGTCTCATCAACGATCCAAAAACGTACTCCGCAGATATCACCTGATCAGGGAGATCATTGGTCGAGGTGATGTGCAGATAGAGAGAATTCTCACAGAGCAGAATATTGCTGATCCGTTGACAAAGCCATTGTCACAGAAGAGTTTTGATTCTCATGTACTCGCCTATGGTATTAGACATCAAGGCGATTGGCTTTAGGTCAAGTGGGAGATTGTTAGAGTAGTGCCCTGAAGGCAATCGCTTTTAGCGCATTTTGTACAAAACTTTGTACATTCTTTATAAATAAATAAATAAAGGCATTTTTCATTACGTTGCTGTTCATTATTTATGAACTGATATTGATCAATAAGCAAATTAATGAAGTCCATGATATATGACATAGCATGAAGGAAATTATGATGTGATCATACTATTGAGATTCCTATCATGTGCAATTATGTCAATATCTAAATTATCCTAGTCATAGGATTACCGAGGATGGACATCAGAATCCGGAAAGACTAGCACATCTCAAACTCCTTGATTTGATCAAGCAGTGGATCTCAAAAACTGTACATATGAGATATTTAAGGTTGAGATGTGGATGCTTACTAGAGGTAGTAAGTACATTGGTTGACCTGCTATGAGATCATCACATGGATGTACTATTCTAATGTCAGTAATAATCTCATCATAACAATAGTGCAAGTATCCTTAGACTTGAGGTACTCAAGGATATCTTGGATACTGATTCTGTGCTTTGACTCCATTCCTTGTTGCCTCACTGAGGTCGCTTATAGGGTGGTGATTGGGTACAGTTTGAGGTATTCGAAGGTAATTGAGTAGCCAATAAAGGATTCACCACTTCTGTGATAGCAGAAGATGATACCCATGGCCTCTTGTCAGGGTCATTACTTGGAAATCTCTGATCAGAGTACATATGTCATGAAGAGTGTCTTCGTTGACATATTAAGTATTAAGTAATGAGTCCCAGGATAAGAACTGAAATCACTTGGACTAGATTTGACATACTCAGTCTAGTAAGAGTTGACACTTTGCCCATACTCATAACCAAGTGAGGTATAGCATGGTGAAAGGACTAAATTACTGCAGTAATTGTCATGGAAAGGTTCGTGATATGGTCTATGATGAATATATATTTATTCGTCAAACCAATTACTTTCCGGTCAATTGGGGGTCATGATGTGTTGCTAGATACCGCTCATGACTTGCTTAGATTAAGTGTTGATCTAAGTGGCCAACATAACCGGGAACCTAATGGGTCACACGCATAAGAGTGTCTCGGAGAACTTGTAAAATAGTTTTGGACTGAGATCCAATAAATGGAGAGCAATCGGATTAAATGGATCCCGATGAGATCGAGATATGTCCCGATGAGATCGCGATATTGATATTGCTGAAAAATGTTTCCGGGGGTTTTTCCTATACCGGGACCCTAGAGGTAAGTAGACCGACCCAGTGGATTGGACCACTTGACATTTATTTATATATATATATAATTAATTAAAGAATTAATATATATATATATATATATATATATATATATATATATATATGGTGTACGTGGATGGAGAAGGAGATGACTTGCTTTATTATATATATATATATATATAAGCCTAACGTGGAAAGTGTTTCCACTTTTGCATTGAATGAGTCTTTAATGAGTTAAAGACACATGGCAAGTGTAGGAAGAAGTGGGCATGCTCGTTGGTTTTAAATAGGAAAGAAGGAATTCATTTGTTTTTGAGTTAGAAGAAGTAAAAGGCTTTGAAAGAGTTTCAAGCTTCCTCTCTTCCTCTCCAACGATTCTTCTTCTCCAATCTAGTCTCCTTCATCCTTCTCCATCATTTTCCAAGCTCTCAAGGACAAAGGTAGGAGCTAGCACTCTTTACTTTGTTCTAGCTATTCCCGGGTTAAAGGGTTTGTCCCGATTAGATTTTCCGATCTCTGCGTGGATACCGTTAGAGACGGTCTCCTTTGGTCGTTTTGGTTTGACTTTGTTATATAGTCACTAGGGGTGTTCAAAAAAATCCGCGAACCTGTAAACCGGACCTGAACCGCATGAACCAAACCTATAAATAAGGTTATCCAACTCGAGTTCAGTTTGGTTCGAACCAACCTAAAAAATCAGTTCATGGTTCAGTTCAAGTTTCTAACTCAGGGTTTTAGGTTAACAGAACCTAACTCAACCTATAGCAGGTTAACCAAACCAAACCTAATTTATAGGTTTAGGTTTAAACCTGAACCTAAAACACCCAAAAACTTATTACATATTTAGATATAATTTAGATATCATTTACAAAAATATTTTATTATTAACATTTTATTTGATAATTTATTTTTAAAAATAATAAATTGAGTTGCGTCTTTAGATCTATTATGTATTTTAGCATATTAGCATGATATCTAATTAATCTTTTATCAAATTATCAAGAAGTTGAAAGGTTTCATAAATGAATCTTTTCAAAACCCTTAGCTAGCTCTCGCGTCTGCATAAGTGCACATTGACGTCGGTCTAGCTCCCTATCTCATAGTTCATATCGCACATTGCCATCGCTCGTCGCCGTGGTTACGCCAGAGAGATCATTGTTAAAGGTTGTTAAAGGTAAGTGCAACATCTAGACAAACAACACCGTTAAAGGTTTTTCTATTACCGTATTCGATTTATTGTAGCTTTGCAAAATAAGAAACAAAACCGTAAGAAATGAATTACCGTAGGTCGTAGCAATTGACGACACCGTCGACACGTGTATTTGAAGAACCGAGACCGTGAGAATATGTTAATGTTATGTAGATTGAAGAGTAGACACATCGTCAGTCCATGGCTCCAGCGTCAAGCCTCCATGCATATATTGATATATAATATGTTTAGATGTCTTTTCATCTTTAAGTTTGGTTGTCGTCCATGGCTCCAAACTTCCGGTGTCCAAACCTCCATGCATATATTGATATATAATATGTTTAGATGTCTTTTCATGTTTAAGCCGTGAGACGTGGCAATAGGGAAGACTCTTATCATATTATATACTCATAACAATAACATACAAAGCTTTAGTATCTTACATAGCAAAGAGCTTGAGAGGGAATTATACGTGAATTAGATAGCTTAGATAGCTTAACATTACTTGTTGGGCCCCGAACTTTAATTGGATGTCAGAATTATTAAATGAGAAATTAGTGATATTAAATGTTTATTTGGGTAATGTGAATTGGAGAAATTTTAAATGATATTTGGGGGTTAAAGCGTGAAATGGGTTTTTGTGTATGTTGTATTATGGGTAACATCTTTATAATTGAAAAAGTAAGTTTGTATAGTTACTATTTATGTAACTTCTTTGAAATTGCAAATTTTGAGACTTCGATTTATTGGGGCTAGAAATGCCCACTAAAGCTTTGTAAAGAACCTTTATTGTGTTACGCCAATGCTTGTTCAAGTATGACCTTGCATTGATTTGAAAATGTGCCATAAGTTGTGTATATGAACTTTGTGAATGAACTTTGTGTGATATGTGGTTGCTTTCAAAATTTATTCTAAAAGTATGTATTTTGTGGCTTATGGATGATTTGAGAAATGGCTTAATGTTTGTCATAAGAATGTGTTGAATGAATTGTATATGGAGGATTTAAGTATGGAAAGAATGAGTATTTTGTATATGTATTATGTTATAGATTAAGTTGTGAAGATTGAATCGTGCTTGAAGTAGATTGGACGAAGAGTATTGTGGTAGTGAGGAAAATGTGAAATCAAGATGGAAAGAATGGATTGGTCTTGATGACTTTGAGGCTTTAAAGAGATATGTATATGTTATGAAATGTCGAGTGAATATTATGAGTTAATGAAAGTTAAAATGAATGAGTTGATTAAGATGATTGAAATGGAAGTTGAAAGGTAGGAAATAAAGATTGAAAGAGTGAGAATTGGAAGAATTAGTGAAGGTGTGAAAATATGAAGAATTATGAAAGTTTGACTTTGGGGATGAATAGTTGACTTTTGATTTAAGTGAAATTTGATAAAATGATATTCATGAACATGTAGTGCTTGTTGAGGGCTTTTGGTAGCCATAAAGTTTGCGAATTTTCGATATCGGGCTAGAAGTTATGATAGATTGAAGTTTTGATGTTGTTTAGGTGATTGAAAACTAGACGATGATCGTAGCAAAAACCAGACGAGCAATCAGAAGCAAAAACAGACGATGTCGTATGTAGCAAAACCAGCTGATAGGAAAAGTGGACGCTACAGAATGTAGGAGATAGAATCAGCCTTTGTAGTCTTCATGAGAGTTATAGATCTAGATGTCTACTTTCTAACCGTCCAAGAATGAAGTCATTTCGACACCTATAGAGAAAGTTATGACATTTGCGCCAAAACATGTCTGATAGAAATCAGATGATGGAAAACCAGCTGATAGAAAAACCAGCTGAAGCAAAAGCAGACGATATGGACTTGATATCGATAGATTTCGACAAAATTTCCTTCTTGAAAGTTGTAGATCTCTTTTTCTATGAGATAGATACCAAGTTTGCCCAATTTGGATATCGGAGTCAAAAGATATGATCTATATAAGTGGACGTGTTTGGATAGAAAACCAATGATAGGAAAACCGTAAGATGCAAAAATCAGACGAAAGATTAATTGAGACATTTGACCCTTTTAGAGACTGAATTTGGATTTAAGTTCTTCATGAACATTGTAGATCAGTCTTTTCTCTATGAAATAGACATCAATTTTGTCCAATTTGGAGTTCGGAGTTAAAAGTTATAAGCGTTTGAAGTTTGGAGGAAAATCGGTGATGAAAATCAGTCGATGCAAAAATCAGTGATGGAAATCGGCTGATTCAAAAATCAGCTGATGCAAAATCAGCTGATGGAAAAGTCAGATGAAGGAAATCAGGCGATGAACAGTAAATCAGGCGATAGAAAATCAGGCGATGAACAGTAAATCGGGCGATAGAAAATCGATGATGAGCAAGAAAGCGAGATGGAAGGAAAACGATCTGCACACAGATCATTATTTTGAGGATATATGAAGCTACAGAGCTCGGATTGAGGTGATTCAAATTGGAGATTAAACTAAAGTTATAAGGCTACAACTTTGATGAAGAACCCGATCAAGATGGAGCCTCTAAGACTGTCGGATATTGGAATGAAACTCGGTGCGATTGTGCAGTCTCGATTTTTATGCAGTCCGATAGTATTTTGGCCATAACTTCTTCGTTTTCGATCCGAATTGAGCGTGGTTTGTTGCGTTGGATTAGTATGATCGAGGAGAACATTATGAAGAAGAAATTTTTGTAAAATTCCTTTATTTACCTGATCAGAATTTGGAGCCAAGATATCAACTTTTAAGGGCAATTTTGGAAGAACACTTAAAGAGTTAAGTTAGTAGGCTTATAAGGAGGGCATGAGAGTCTTTCCTCATTCATTAAATGACATGGCATGTGGATGTAGTATAAATAGAGGAGAAGCAGGCTGTGGTCGTGAGAGTTAGAGAAAGAATAAAGAGAAACAAAAGAAAGAAAGAAAGAAGAGAGAAAAGAGAAGAGTGGGTTTGGTGGAAGGAGAAAAGAAAGGACAGCAGCTAGGGTTCGATTTTGTGAGCTTTCCAGGAGGATTTGAACATGCTCCAAGAGGAAAAAGATGAAGGATGAAGAGAGCTCTAGGATGAGCTAAGAAAATCCGAAAATGGTGAAGAGTGAGGTAAAGCCGATTTTCAAGCTTCAAGCTTTTCTTAAAATTTTTGGTGTAGAATCATGGAAAATATTATGGTTTTGTAGATTATGAAATTAGTTGTGATGTCTATGCTAAGATGGTGGTTTAATTTTGGATTAATGTGAGTTAGGGTTTATGCCCAATTTTGGAAATTGGGGCTTTTGTAAATTGATGCATTAGATAGCTTGGAAATATGTTGGAATTGGGTTTCCTATAGTAAATTTTGAGGGTTATGGTATTTATGATGATGAATTTGGATGATTTCGGTCTAGGAAATTTCAAAGTGGGCAAAAGAAAGAAGCTTCGAGAAATTAGAGCTTTGGACAAGTTCTAGCATGGATTCGAGGTGGGTATCCGTTTATAATAGAATTTATAAGCCATTACCGCTTTCTTTAAACAAAGAGATTTTCGACTTAAATTGCATCATAATTGTTGCATCATTGTATAAATGATTTGAAAATCATTTTGATTCGATACATGAAATTTTGATGAATTGCAAAATACATTGTGTTATGCCTTGAAAGACTTCATGGTATGTATATTCGAAAAGAGCATTTGATAAATTGATTTGAGCATTATATGTGCTTTTGTGTGGGCGAGAGAGTAACGTTGTGATAGTCTCGCACGAGACAAAAATAATGTGATAGCCTTCTCCGGCTGCCGCCAGGGCCTACGAGATCCAAAATGGACTCGTTGTGTTTCCAATAAACTTCGGTTTATTTGGCGTTTTCTGAACTCTCTAGCCATTTGTGTGTGCATTGCTTACGTGAATTGCCAAGTTGATGCATTCATATCTTGTGACCTATGGATTTGTGGCTGAAAGCCTAAGACGTATCTGATTTGTAAAATGTGATTTTGATTCTGAAGAAAAGAACTTCTTCAAAATGTGCTTTACTGATTTCAAAGAAATGTTTTCTAAAACCGTAAAAGAAAAAGATTTCAAGAGTTTTGCTTATTGTTTTGTTATAAACTGTTACCCATTGAGCGTAAGCTCACCCCTCATTACCATCCACGGTAATGAGAAGAAGATCCGTGAGCGAAAAAGAGGATTTTGTATCTTTGTATTTGCATTGGATTTTTTATATATTGTGATTGTATTGTGGCTTGAAGGCCATTAAAATTTGTATATGATTATGGGATGGGATTATGTAAGTGAAATAGGGTTAGTATTTATGAATGTGAATTATGATCATGACTTGAGATATGACCGAGAATTATGGAAGTGTTTAGATATAGGATTGTAAATGTGTATGATGGGATTAGGACGGGAGGTAGAAGATTTGTGTGATGGGTTGGAAATATTGAAGTGCTTTTGTGTATGGATTTGTGTATGGACATGATATGGAAATTATGTATGAATGGCGTGAGATGGATTGATGAAATTCAAATATTTGGTAATAAGCGAAATTGGGATAAAGAGAGATATGATTGTAGCGAATGATAAAATGTTTTCGAATCTAACGCGATATGATCGAATATGAAGGATTCAAAGGATTGAGGAATTGATGAAATACAAATTGAAATTGAAACTACTTTGAACAATGTGTAAGTGGAAAAAAAATGAAGCGATATTAGTTTAAGCTGTGATTCGATTCGTTATGAGTTGGGTTCAAAAGGTCCCAACATTTATGGTATCGAGCGCCCAAGATATGATCTTACATGGGCATATGTGTATGCGTTAGACGATAAGAAATTGTGAAAATTTTGAGGTGATAGATCTAATAGAAAAATGATGATACTACGATATGAGAAAAGGAAGTTGTGGATAAGTAGAGGCAATTATGGTAGATACGGATTCAATGCCATTATATTGGAAGTGTCGAAAGTCTTTGGTTGAGAATTTGAGTCTCGGATCGTTAAGTTGGCGTCCTTAACGGTCGATGATTTAGACCTCGATCGAGTACTTATCGACATTCCTTTTGATGGTAATCATTCGCATTAAGAAGAGATTAGTGGAATTGAGGTCAAAATTTCATGATGAATATGTATCGATAATTTGAATTGGATGAGAAATAAAGGAGTAGTGTGCCACCTCGTAATGAGGATACGAGGAGTTTTGCAAGGATCGATTATACGATTTCGCACCTTAAAGGAGGGCACGAATGAGTATAGAATAAGTCATATGTGTGAACTGTTGCTAAATGTTTGGACTATGAGAGACAATAGGAAGAAGGGTATTTTGTTAGAATATAAGGCAATGAAAGTGTGGCTAATTGGAAATAAGAATTTTCGTGTCCGATATGTTAGACATGAATTCAGTATTTATGGATATGTCGGTGACTTCGTAATGGAATTATCTTTGCGGTAAGTGTTTGAATCGATATGGATATATCATTACCGAGAATTGAATGAAAGGTAGTATGCAAGCAAAGTGGGAACCGGTCGAAGCGGATAAGTTAGTGTATGACTAGAGAATGCAGGTCTTCCTTGACCGAAGAGTCGGGATTATAAGCTCTTACCTCGATTCAACAATGGAATTTGGTAATTCTTCCATAGTCCAGAGGACAAGGACCCTGGTATGGATCAACCAGGTTGCTTGAGAAAGGAACCGATAAACGAGGAGGAAGTTTGAAATGAGATGATAGATTTCTAGGAGTTGTGATGTGAATCTCATACTCCTTTTGGATCGACTTCGTAAATAGTGGACTCGGAAATAAATTTCCAAGAGTAGCAACCAGTTATTGAGAGTGCATCTTTGATCATGTGATTGAGTATATGAGATCTATTTTCAGATATAGCTTATGGAGTCATCTTTGATCCCTTGAGTTAAGTTATGAAATGAATCGAGAACCGAGATAAAGTATGGTATAGATGATTTTCTTTGGAAAGGTAAGCTGCGATGGAGCGTAAAATTTGAATAGAGGTGATATTCAGAGGTTATTCGAATTAGTATGATTGGTATATCGAGAGCATAAGATATGAATTGGTGATATGCCGAGATATAAGAGTAAGCGAATGTGTCTCTTATATCATAGGGTTTGATCGTAAAGGCTATTGGATTAAGCAAATCAGACGGTTTATTTCAAGGATGATCAATGAAAGGACAAGTCAAGAAATGAATATGTAATAACTTCGACAAAGAAGTATTGGAGTCCTGTCTCTAATGGAGACTCAAGTAAAGGGTGGAATAAACCGCGAGAAGGTATGCATTTCGTTTGATGTAAAGAGAAGTATGTGTAAGTATGTTTGGAGACTCAAGTATGCCTTATTGAATGTGTTTCAATCACAAGCGATTAAGTGTGCGTTGAAATTGCAATGTGGATGTAAGTTTGTATGAATGAGCAAACATGAAAATAAGCCAAGGAGTGTTAGTAGTGTGCCTAGGCGATAAACATTTGTGATTCATGTATTAACATTATGATTTGTTAATAATATATTATGAGGTATTCATTTTATATATGCATGTATTTCATTTATGTAATGTGAGTTACATTCCATGAATGGTATTAAACTTATGTCATCAAGTATGTGACTTGATAGTAAAACCATAAGTGTTATAATACTATTCTAGATCATCCCTAGTCGATCATTATTGGTGGAACAATAATGAATTAAGGCTAGTATGTGTTACGATTGATGATCACGTTTTCTCGATCATGGATATGAGATATCAAATCGAAACATAGATATATGTTAGAGAACATATATTGGATCGACCCAAAAGAGAATACTACATGGTTTCATGTCATTAGTGATTCTCAATATGGTTTGACTTTAGTCCTTTGACTGAAGTCATCATGGTTCCTACATGAGGAATTTAGTGTTTTGATATTAGACTAAGTTATTTTTAACCGAATAACAAATAGTCTTATGTTGGACACTAAATGAATCATGCGGAGGATGAATGACATAGGCGGATTTGTACCTCTCTTAAGTGAGAGAGATATCATTTGGGCCTCTTGACAAGTGTGGTGAAGAAATGCATGGCCGTGCTCAAATGAATTGATGAAGAGTCATCAATGTCATTTGTTATAATCATCAACTTGCGGATCAAGAAACTATGATTAATCAAAGGTTGACATGTACCATGCCTTGTGATTAATCTTGATATCGTGTTACAAAAGGGTGAGCTTATAATCATGATTACTGAGTTAAATCGGATTATCGATCCTCATTTGATTTAGGTAGTCATAATGTCTTGCTAGAGGCGCTTATGACTTATGCGCTGAAGTGTAATCAAGCCCATTGCCAACATCAAATGAGCTTCTGGTCGCATACAAAGAGTGATGTGATCCGGCTTATTCTCTTGGGCCTAATTTATTAGGTGTTAAATAAATATATTTAGATATATTTATTGGGCTAGATTTAATTAAGTTGTCGGGCTTTTATTATATATATGATATAATGGGCAGAAACTTAATAGGGCCTGAATGAGATTAGGGTTTTCTATAAATAGAAGCTTAGGTCTCATTAGGTGAGCAACATGCTTGTCAAGAAACCCTAGCCGCCAAGAGAAAGATCGTATGCGTTCGAAGGTTTTCGAGGACGTCTAGAACACTTCTGACCGCATGCCCGGATCGTGCATGCTCGTGTGGATACCGGTAGAGGACATTAGCGATTTGCAGTGTCTTGGAATCCGAAAAGAAGCAATCCATCCACGAAAATAAGGTATTTTCATTAATCCTCGTGTTTTCGATTATACTTGATAATTTTGTATGGTCTCTTCCGCAGCGTATTGTGAATACTCGGACCATATGCGATCTAACAGTGGTATCAGAGCCAGGTTTAATCGTTAACTTTGGATTTAGAGGCTTGATTATTGTTGTTGATTTGTGTTTAATGATTCGGGAAAGAACAAATAACATTGGTGAATGTTTTTTTTTTGTTAAAGTTTGGAACTTGTTTCCCGATGCTGTTTTGGAAATTGTTTCCCGAAGGCTTGAAATTATTTCTGTCTGATTTGTTTTAATCGTTTATGCATTGATCTGGAAATTTCATTCTGTACGCATATGCGATGATAAATGGTTTTCTGTAAAAGCATGAATGGGTTTTATGTGAGTATATGTTTCTCGGTTTATGCAGTAGATCTGGAAATCGACAGTCTAGGGATTATTGTTTTGAAATCTCTAATTTTACTTACCCTCATTTGCGATTTTGGTTGCCGTAAGTGCTTGTGTTTTTGGTTGAATCACATGAGCTTCTGGGTAATTTGTTGACTGTTAAATCAAATACTCGTTGTTCTGCCTTTATGGTTTCTGATTTGTGAATTGCAAATAATGCATCTGCGGTTTCCCTCTCCTTTGCGTATATGCTTGCATTTGAATGAATCACATGCTTAATTTTCTGGAAATTGTTTCCAGATTGTTCGTATGAAAACTCCCTTGTATTTGCGTTTTTCTGGCTTCACCTACGTTTTTCCCTTCTCTTGCGATTGTGCATGTTTTGCCATGTTTAGATGAATTTCTGGAAAAATCGATGGGTGATGAACACCCATCGACTGGCGACGCAACACCATCACTAGAAGATGGTGTCGCCGGCGTTGATGGCGTCTCCGATGACGCCACAAGATGCGAGAACCGTCGGGTGGAGACCCACGGTTCAAGCTTCACGTTTTCCTTGGAGATTCAACGGTTGTGCGTGTGACGTGGGAGATTGGAGATGGAAACGTGGGAGAAAATGGAAAAGGAAAAACCAGAAGAGAGAAGAAAGAAATCGTGGAGAGAGGAGGAAGCTTGGGGAAGACGACAGGCGCGTGTCCCACACGCGCCTGCGTCTTCCAGGAGCGTGGACACGCTCCACGCGTGTCAGCGCTGGCGCGTGCGGTGCACGCGCCAGACGCTGCCCCCTTCCATTTTTTTTTAAATTTTTTTAAAATTGTTTTTAAAATCCTAATTTAATTAATTTAATAGAGATTAAATTAATAAATATTCCTAATAAAATAAAATGGTATTTTATTAAATTTGAAAATTGTTTTCAAAGGATTACTTATTAGGAAAAGGTTTTTGGAATTTAATTTAATTTTTCAAGAGTTGAATTATTAAGTTAAATTTTTCAAATCAACAATTAGAATCAAGCCAAGGTTGTAACAAGTGTTTTGTAATCTTCCATAATTCTTAATAAGGATTAATTTTTCGGTTCGGGCGCCGCCCACACCCATAATGGCTTCCCTTGACCTCCGCCCGCTAACCGGCTAGCGGGACCGCCGTGTTCGTTACGTGTGTTAGTTCGTTGCGTGTCATTTATTCTTGGTGGTTTTACATATGTTTATTTATATTTTTGAATATTTATATTCATGTGTAAATTACTATTCTATGCTTCTAATATATATATACTCAAGTATGTTGTAGTATAAGATTAGAACTAGCATAGTACAAACAACCTTACTAATAGGATTAGTAACCGAATTACCCTCATGATAATTTCAAGTTTATATGCCTTCCATAAATCTTTACCAATGTTTATCTCTAGCTTATCCTTATATGGGTTTTTGCCAAAGCAAGGCATGTAGGGATCATCTAGGGAAGACATTTGAATAATGGTGCTATTCATAGGTAAAGTATGGTTAAACTTGACTAAGCTATCAAAACGGTTTTGGGCTTAGGGCATAAGATTGGGTTTATACATACATGCAGTACATAAGATGTATTTTAACATAAGCCCATCAAGAGTTACATGTGATGTAATTGAAAAGAGTTTTCTACCTAAATAACTAAGTTTTGAGTGTTAAGCCAAAGCTTTCTTAGGACTTAGTGAAATATGGATCTTGTTTCTCCCATTTTTCAATTGAGGGTTATTTATTTGAGTGGGAGCTAATACCTCATAATATATGAATGTTGACCCTGTTGCATATTTTTGTAGATTATGGCTACTCCATCCACAAACACATCTATGCGGATTATCGTAGAGAAAGAAAAGTTTAATGGAACAAATTTCCTAGATTGGTATAGGAACTCGAGAATTGTTCTCAAGCAAGAAAGAAAGGCTTTCAAGAAGAAGGGCACAATGAAAGGACAAAGGTAAAGTACCTAAGTCCAAGCCCAAGCCCAAACTAAGACTAAGGCACCCGAGGAGGAGTTTGCTTCCATTACAATGAACTGGTCATTGGAAAAGGAACTGCAAACTCTATTTGGAAGAGTGAAAGAGAAGAAGAATAGGCGACTATTTCTTCAGATATGTTTGTTATAGAAATCAATTTTACTCCTTCGCATCTTGGGTATTAGATATCGGAGCTGCAACTCACATTTGTACTAATGTGCAAAGTCTAAGAAGGACTAGAAGATTGATGTCCGTGAGATCGACTGCGTGTGGGAAATGGAGCAAAAGTTGCTGCTTTATCCGTGGGGACTTATGATCTTATTTTGCCCTCTTGGACTCATTTTGGAACTTAAGAATTGTTATTATGTACCTACTATGAGTAGGAACATTATTTCTTTTAGTTGTTTAGAGAATGATGGATTTAAATTTTCTATTGAGAATAGAAGTATTTCCATTTATAAGAATGACGTTTTATATGGTATTGCACGTCAATTAAATGGAATCTATACTCTGAACACCGAGTCTCTAACAAATGAGCCCATCTATAACATAAATACCAAGAAGTTTAAATCTAACGATTTGAACCCAACATATCTCTGGCATTGTCGTTTAGGCCATGTAAACTAAAACGCATTTCAAAACTCCATCAAGATGGATTCATTGATTCTTTTGAATCTTTTGAGACATGTCATTCTTGTTTCTTGGGTAAGATGACAAAGGCCCCTTCACGAGTAAAGGGAAAGGGCCGATGAGCTATTGGACCTTATACATACCGATGTATGCGGTCCTTTAGCATATCGTGAGAGGAGGTTATTTGTATTTCATTACTTTTACAGATGACTTGAGAGATATGGGTATGTCTATTTAATGAAGTACAAATCTGAATCTTTGAAAAGTTCAAAGAGTATAAGAATGAAGTACAAAATCAACTTGGCAAGAATATTAAAATCCTTGATCGATCGAGGAGGTGAATATTTAAGCCAAGAGTTTGATGATTATCTTAAGGATTGTGGAATCGTTTCACAATTGACTCCTCCAGAACTCCTCAATGGAATGGTGTTTCGAAAGGAGAAATCGAACTCTATTAGATATGGTTCGATCAATGATGAGTCAAACTAATCTTCCAAAATACTTACAGGGCTATGCTTTAGAAACCGCACATTCATATTGAACCGTATTCCTTCAAAGGTCAGAAAAGACACCTTATGAGATATGGATGGGAAGCGTCCCAATTTATCTTTTCTAAAGATTTGGGGTTGTGAGGCTTATGTGAAGCGTCCAATTCTTGACAAGTTGGCACCCAAATCTGAAAATGTTATTTTGTGGGATATCATAAAGAAACTAAAGGATATTACTTTTACATCCCATCGAGAGAACAAAGTGTTTGTTGCTCAAATGGTTTCTTCTTAGAGAAGGAATTTGTTTCAAAGGAAGCAATGGGGAGTAAAGTACAACTTGAAGAAATTCAAGTTTCACAAAATGACATTGAGCTGCAAAGGAGATTGAAGCGAGCTCCTGGTTGTTGATGGCGGTTTTCAACAACACAAGGCCTACGTAGATCGATAGGATTCGTCATGAACCCGAGAGATATGGATTTCTAGTTCTCGATGATGATAATGTGATGCTCATCGATCATAATGAGCCCACAACCTATCAAGAAGCTATGGAAAGTCCGAATCGCTAAATGGTTAGAGGCCATGAAAGCGAGATGCAATCCATGTATGACAATCAAGTTTGGACTTTGATTGATCCGTCTGATGGCTTGAAGACCATTGGATGCAAATGGGTTTTCAAAAAAACTCGACATGGATGGAAATGTGCACACTTATAAAGCAAGACTTGTTGCTAAAGGTTACAAACAAGTTCATGGAATTGATTATGATGAGACATTTTCTCCAAATGGTCATGATCAAATCCATTAGAATTCTTATTGCCATAGCTGCATACTATGATTATGAGATATGGTAAATGGATGTCAAAACGGCTTTCCTTAATGGAAACTTACTTGAGGATGTATATATGATACAACCCGAGGGTTTTGTCCATCCTAAGAATTCGAGAAAGGTGCAAGCTTCAGAGATCCATTTATGGATTGAAGCAAGCATCAAGAAGTCGGAATCTTCGTTTTGATGAAGTTGTTAAAGAGTTTGGATTCATCAAGAATGAAGATGAACCTTGTGTTTACAAAAGGTTAGTGGGAGTCTTGTTGTCTTTTAGCTTTATATGTTGATGACATATTGCTCATTGGAAACGATATTCCGACCTTACAGAGTGTCAAGATTTGGTTAAGGAAACGTTTCTCAATGAAAGACTTAGGTGAGGCTGCCTATATTTTAGGCATTAAGATCTATAGAGATAGATCAAGAAAGCTTATAGGCCTAAGTCAGAGTACATACATAGATAAGATCTTGAAAGGTTCAGTATGCAAGATTCCAAGAGAGGATTCTTGCCTATGTCACATGGAATCAAGCTTTCTAAGAAGGATTGTCCTACTTCAGATAAAGAGCTTGAGCGCATGAGTAAGATTCCATATGCATCTGCAATTGGATCTATCATGTATGCCATGTTATGTACTCGACCAGATGTCTCATATGCTTTGAGCATAACAAGTAGATACCAATCTAATTATGGTGAGAGTCATGGATAGCGATTAAGAACATCCTTAAGTACTTGAGAAGAACTAAGGATATGTTCTAGTCTATGGAGGACTTGAAGGAGAGCTAGTTGTAAATGGTTACACCGATGCTGGTTTTGATCGACATAGATGATTTCAGATCGCAATCGGGTTTTGTGTTCTGTTTGAATGGAGTGCAAAGTGAGTGGAAAAGTTCAAAGCAAGACATTTATTCTTGATTCTACAACTGAAGTCGAGTACATTCTTTGCCTCGGATGCGCTAAGGAAGCTGTTTGGATCGGAAGTTCATCACAGAGCTTGGGGTTGTTCCTAGCATTGCAAATCCTATAGACCTTTATTGTGATAATAATGGGGCTATAGCAGACAGCTAAGGAACCAAATTCGCATCATAGATCCAAACACATACTCAGACGCTTCCATCCGATCGAGAGATCATTGCGAGAGGAGACGTGAAGATATACTGAGTGGGCACAGATGACAACATTGCCGATCCACTTACTAAGCCTCTTCCATGCCCTAAACATGAGAGTCATACGAGGTCTACGGTATTAGATATCGATCGATTGGGCTAGTGCAAGTGGGAGATTGTTAGTAGTGTGCCCTAGCCAATAAACATTTGTGATTCATGTATTAACATTATGATTTGTTAATAATATATTATGAGGTATTCATTTTATATATGCATGTATTTCATTTATGTAATGTGAGTTACATTCCATGAATGGTATTAAACTTATGTCATCAAATATGTGACTTGATAGTAAAACCATAAGTGTTATAATACTATTCTAGATCTGTCCCTAATCGATCATTATTGGTGGAACAATAATGAATTAAGGCTAGTATGTGTTACGATTGATGATCACGTTTATCGATCATGGATATGAGATATCAAATCGAAACATAGATATATGTTAGAGAACATATATTGGATCGACCCAAAAGAGAATACTACATGGTTTCATGTCATTAGTGATTCTCAATATGGTTTGACTTTAGTCCTTTGACTGAAGTCATCATGGTTCCCTACATGAGGAATTTAGTGTTTTGATATTAGACTAAGTTATTTTAACCGAATAACAAATAGTCTTATGTTGGACACTAAATGAATCATGCGGAGGATGTGAATGACATAGACGGATTTGTACCTCTCTTAAGTGAGAGAGATATCATTTGGGCCTCTTGACAAGTGTGATGAAGAAATGCATGGTCGTGCTCAAATGAATTGATGAAGAGTCATCAATGTCATTTGTTATAATCAGTCAACTTGGATCAAGAAACTATGATTAATCAAAGGTTGACATGTACCATGCCTTGTGATTAATCTTGATATCGTGTTACAAAAGGACCGAGCTTATAATCATGATTACAAAGTTAAATCGGATTATCGATCCTCATTTGATTTGGGTAGTCATAATGTCTTGCTAGAGGCCGCTTATGACTTATGGGCCTTGAAGTGTAATCAAGCCCATTGCCAACATCAAATGAGCTGCTGTGGTCGCACACAAAGAGTGATGTGATCGGGCTTATTCTCTTGGGCCTAATTTATTAGGTGTTAAATAAATATATTTAGATATATTTATTGGGCTAGATTTAATTAAGTTGTCGGGCTTTTATTATATATATGATATAATGGGCGAAACTTAATAGGCCTGAATGAGATTAGGTTTCTATAAATAGAAGCTTAGGTCTCATTAGGTGAACATACATAACTGTCAAGAAACCCTACCGCCAAGAGAAAGATCGATGCGGCGCTCGAAGGTTTTCAGGACGTCTTAGCACACTACTGTACCGCAGCCGGATCGTGCATGCTCGTGTGGATACGGTAGAGGACATTAGCGATTTGCAGTGTCTTGGAATCGAAAAGAAGCAATCCATCCACGAAAATAAGGTATTTTCATTAATCCTCGTGTTTTCGATTATACTTGATAATTTTGTATGGTCTCTTCCGCAGCGTATTGTGAATACTTGGACCATATGCGATCTAACAGGGAGGTATGAGGAAATTCAAGGAATGGAAACAATCATTCGAAAAAGAATGTCAATTGGAAAATTGAAAAGAAAGTGTGATAATGTACCTTAACGAGGAATCGGTTATTTAAGGAACCGCGAGGACTAATCAAGAAGCACGGAATATGATAATAATTGAGGTGTTAACCAAAGGACCGATAACACAATAATATTGGAGACCAAGTGATCAAAGAGTAGATGATGTATTAAAAGTATTGATTTAATTGAGAGACTAGTGAACACGTGAGGAAAACGTATGAAACTTATGATAAATGGAAGGAAGGAGAATTTTGAAGAATGATTTTAATGAAAATCAAGCGCATGAATTTGGAAAGTTTGTCGTATGCACCGATGTTGTATAAGAGATTTGGATAAAATCTAATGGAGCATAATGAAGTGATTGCATATCTGTGAGCAACTAAGGTTCTATGAGTTAAGGAGTTGATACATGTTTAAGAGTGCTACACTAATGATTACTTTAAAGCTTGGAGACAGATGAATAAAAGAACATCTTGGAAGTATTTATGCAAGTACAGATCGTAAAAGCGGGACAATCATTGAATTGAGAGCATGGAATAGGAATACAAAAGATTTTGATTGTATGAATGAGAAATTCCTATTAAGGCTAAGTATTTTTTAAATGCATAAACAGAAAATTCGATATCGAGGTTATTGGAACCAAGAGCAAAAAGGAAGCATAACATGTAGGGGCTTGCACGTCCGAATTAAGGATCAAGAAATTGTGAATCGCTTTGAGAGGTTGAAAACAGATCTGAAGTTTGAGTTCGAATAGAAAGAGGGCTACATGGTGATTGTAATAAGAAGAATGTGAAATTAATAATGATGGTCGAGAAAGGAGAATTTGCTATGTTCGATATGAATTAATTAGTATGGAGTCTTATGAGATAGTGTTACTAGCAAAAGATATCCCGGATTCAAATGTGATTCGTGAGTGTGTTTGAATTAGATGATATTAGTATTATTGTCACAAGAAGTTGGAAGTTGTGAGTGATCTGAACTAGAACGAGGAACCAATCAAGAAAGTGATATGAATTTCGAGGACGAAATTCTTTAAGGAGGGAGAATTGTTGGGCCCGAACTTTAATTGGATGTCGAATTATTAAATGAGAAATTAGTGATGTTAAATGTTTATTTGGGTAATGTGAATTGGAGAAATTTTAAATGATATTTGGGGTTAAAGCGTGAAATGGGTTTTTGTGTATGTTGTATTATGGGTAACATCTTTATAATTGAAAAGTAAGTTTGTATAGTTACTATTTATGTAACTTCTTTGAAATTGCAAATTTTGAGACTTCGATTTATTGGGGCTAGAAATGCCCACTAAAGCTTTGTAAAGAACCTTTTATTGTGTTCTCGCCAATGCTTGTTCAAGTATGACCTTGCATTGATTTGAAAATGTGCCATAAGTTGTGTATATGAACTTTGTGAATGAACTTTGTGTGATATGTGGTTGCTTTCAAAATTTATTCTAAAAGTATGTATTTTGTGGCTTATGGATGATTTGAGAAATGGCTTAATGTTTGTCATAAGAATGTGTTGAATGAATTGTATATGGAGGATTTAAGTATGGAAAGAATGAGTATTTTGTATATGTATTATGTTATAGATTAAGTTGTGAAGATTGAATCGTGCTTGAAGTAGATTGACGAAGAGTATTGTGGTAGTGAGGAAAATGTGAAATCAAGATGGAAAGAATGGATTGGTCTTGATGACTTTGAGGCTTTAAAGAGATATGTATATGTTATGAAATGTCGAGTGAATATTATGAGTTAATGAAAGTTAAAATGAATGAGTTGATTAAGATGATTGAAATGGAAGTTGAAAGGTAGGAAATAAAGATTGAAAGAGTGAGAATTGGAAGAATTAGTGAAGGTGTGAAAATATGAAGAATTACGAAAGTTTGACTTTTGGGGATGAATAGTTGACTTTTGATTTAAGTGAAATTTGATAAAATGATATTCATGAACATGTAGTGCTTGTTGAGGGCTTTCGGTAGCCATAAAGTTTGCGAATTTTGATATCGGGCTAGAAGTTATGATAGATTGAAGTTTTGATGTTGTTTAGGTGATTGAAAACCAGACGATGATCAGAAGCAAAACCGACGAGGCAATCAGAGCAAAAACCAGACGATGTCTTGTAGCAAAAACCAGCTGATAGGAAAAGTGGACGCTACAGAATGTAGGAGATAGAATCAGCCTTTGTAGTCTTCATGAGAGTTATAGATCTAGATGTCTACTTTCTAACCGTCCAAGAATGAAGTCATTTCGACACCTATAGAGAAAGTTATGGCATTTGCGCAAAACATGTCTGATAGAAATCAGATGATGGAAAACCAGCTGATAGAAAAACCAGCTGAAGCAAAAGCAGACGATATGGACTTGATATCGATAGATTTAGACAAAATTTCCTTCTTGAAAGTTGTAGATCTCTCTTTCTCTATGAGATAGATACCAAGTTTGCCCAATTTGGATATCGGAGTCAAAAGATATGATCTATATAAGTGGACATGTCTTGGATAGAAAACCAGGTGATAGAAAAACCAGTGATAGGAAAACCGAAGATGCAAAAATCGACGAAAGATTAATTGAGACATTTGACCCTTTTAGAGACTGAATTTGGATTTAAGTTCTTCATGAACATTGTAGATCAGTCTTTTCTCTATGAAATAGACATCAATTTTGTCCAATTTGGAGTTCGGAGTTAAAAGTTATAAGCGTTTGAAGTTTGAGGAAAAATCACCGATGAAAATCGGTGATGCAAAAATCGGTGATGGAAATCGGTGATTCAAAATCAGCTGATGCAAAATCAGCTGATGGAAAAGTCAGACGAAGGAAATCAGACGATGAACAGTAAATCAGACGATAGAAAATCAGACGATGAACGATAAATCGACGATAGAAAATCGATGATGAACAAGAAAGCGAGATGGAAGGAAAACGATCGCACACAGATCATTATTTTGAGGATATATGAAGCTACAGAGCTCGGATTGAGGTGATTCAAATTGGAGATTAAACTAAAGTTATAAGGCTACAACTTTGATGAAGAACCCGATCAAGATGGAGCCTCTAAGACTGTCGGATATTGGAATGAAACTCGGTGCAAATGTGCAGTCTCGATTTTATGCAGTGTCCGATAGTATTTTGGCCATAACTTCTTCGTTTTAGATCCGAATTGAGCGTGGTTTGTTGCGTTGGATTCGTATGATCGAGGAGAACATTATGAAGAAGAAATTTTTTGTAAAATTCCTTTATTTACCTTATCAAAATTTGGAGCCAAGATATCAACTTTTAAGGGCAATTTTGGAAGAACACTTAAAGAGTTAAGTTAGTAGGCTTATAATGTAACATCCCACCCCCTCCTGGAAGGGTAAAATAGTAAAATTGGTATAGGATGAGACTAATAAGGAATAATTAGAACTGTTCATGCATAATAGGATTGATACACAGTATCAATCGTGTACATGGAATTACAGTAAATGCATTCATGACATTCCCGGTAATTGGGCCTAACGGTATTTTATTGTGATTAACGGGGTTATGGGATTTGAAAAATTATTCTGAGTGCGCTTTGAAGCGTTTTAGATTTTAAGGGATTTTCAGAAATTTTTCTAGAATTTTCTGGAGAAAATTCTCGGACCGGTAAAATCGCCGGTAACTGGCCTAAACATGTTTTGCGGTAGAAAAGGTAATTGTTGTGATTGAAAAATTATTTGGAGTGCACTGTTACATGTTTTATAATATTAGGGAATTTCATTAATTCTCAGAAAAATAATTCGGGGAAATTCTCGGACCGGATAAAATGTCAATTGGCGAACCGGTCGTTTCTCGGTAGCAAAAATCGCTACCCACTGGTACTGTAATATTGGGTATTTTATTTTGGGACTGAAAGTAGGGTCATTGGAGTTAAATGGAGTAAAATTTTGGACTGGATTAAAGAAATGATATATTGACTTTTCTTTAAATATGTGGACCAATCATAATTTGCCATTTAAAAGGCAACATTAAATGCCTCTCTTCACTCTCTCTCGGATATGTATGTGTTTAAAGGTAAGGAGAAGATTGATTTTTTTTAGGCTTTTGTAAAAGCCATCCGAAACACATACACTCAAACACAAAACAAGCTCTTCATTTGCAACCATCGAATTTTTCCCTTTTACTCATCTCTCTTTGCAACTTTAAGCTACCATCTCTTAATCCATCAAAGTTAGATGATGAGGAGATGCATGCTTGGTCTTGGTGGGATTAGTTTGAAAGTATAGGAAAGAATTGAAGAGAAGAAGTGAGGATTGGAAGCTAATAGGTAAGTAAAGGAATTTAAGTTTCATATGATGTTTGATGATGTTTTTACATGGAATTAAATGCCATGATAGTATGGGGTAGTTAATAAAAGGATTTCAAGCATGTATTAGGTTCATGTAGACATTAAAGTGATGATTATTGTGATTTGAAGAAAGGGGTATGAGGCTAGGTGAAGATGCATTAAAATTTATGATATGGTTTGATTTAGAATTGAATGGGGATAATTATTTGAGTCTTTGAATTGAGGAATTTAAGGCTGCCAATTTTTCAGTATTAACCCTAATATATGTATGACTGTATTTATATTTAATTTGTATTTATTTTGATGTCTAGTGATATGAAAAAGGCATTGGAAGTGATTGAACTAAGGTTAACATTGAATCTGGGAAGTTGGAATTATAAGTGATGTTACTGTTTTATTCATAACTTATTGTGTAAAAATGCAAATGAGGTGAGGTTAGTGGCCACTGAAACTTTGGGATGTTGGCTCCATGAAATAGGTGTTGTTGAATTCCAATGATAGAAGGGTGAAATTTTGCATGGAAAGTTCTGTTCCATTGTCTCGTGAACGAGAATCGCAACCATGACATCTCGAGTTTTGTTGATTTTATGAATTAATTGAGATGGAATTAGGAGAATGGTCTTCATGGAAGTTGTAGCATATTTGATTATCTTTCCATTGCTACTGATCTTGCTATTTTTAGAATCGTGTATTGGGAGATATGAATTGATTACTAATGACTGGTTTTGAACAGTTTGGATGAAGCTTAGCTTAAGTGTGATTTTGTGAGTTTACTGATTAGAGGCAATTTTAACATTTTAAGTGGACTGAACTGGTGTGAGTAAGCTTCTGAAAAGTTGTAGAGGAAGAGATTACCTTGAAATTGATATTTGGTATGTAATTTTTAGAAGTCAGAATTGGGAGATATGATTTTCAAAAACTGATCCTACATTAGGTTATGAATGGTCGATGATAACAGAAACTTCCATAACAGTTTTTAAATTGTTAGAGATCGAATTGGATGTTGAGTGCTTCATGAAAATTGAAGTGTGAGATGTTATCTTTTCAGGGATATAAAGTTCTGAATTTATTGACTTGTATACTGGAAGTTATGCCTCTTGTAAGGTTACTGCCCAAATTGAAGGGTTTCAGGGACAGTGACATTGAATGAATTAATTGACTAGTTTAGAAATAGAATTTGATTTTGGGTTGTTCATGAAAGTTGTAGAGGACATTGTGAACTTATTAAGCATATTTTTGTGGTAATTTATTACTAAGGAATCAGTGAGTTATGAAATTGTAAATGTACTGCCCTGTGTTGAGGGAAATTGTGAAGGCAGAAGGTTTGATGGCTTATTTGACACCCTTAGGGTTGGAATTGATTTTTATGGTCTTCTTGAGAATGGTAGAGCTTTTCATAAGCTTTCCAATGAGGTATAGTGGGTATTTTTCTGATTTGTGTGTTAAAAGTTAGAGTGATTGGAAATTGGGATTTTAATTTGGAAAGAAGGAGGGCAGGGCAGAAGGGCCCCTCGCGAGGGCGACATGTCGCCTCGCGGAGGCGAGACAGGCTCGCCGTCTCACGAGGGCGACGTTGCGCCTCGCGAGGGCGAGATTTAAAAGAGGCTGGTCTCGAGGCGACGCCTCGCCTCGCGACGAGAGAGTGAAATCGCCTGAGCGCGGCGTCTCGCCCATGCAAAGCGATATGGAGATATATATATATATATTATTGTTTTGATTATTATTTGGCATTATTGATCCAATTGTTCTTTTGTCAATTTCTTTCCCGTCCGACGTCCGATTGACCTGATTCTAGAGGCATCGGATTCGTTGAATATTTAATTTCATATTATGAGAAAACGGAATTTTAGACGGAAATTTGACGTAGCCCTATCGATTGGAACTCAAACACTGCTTTATTTAATTGAGGACCTATTGAGGTCCGAATTGCGCACCGTCAGCGCCTATGGATTTCTAATTTTTGATAGAATTTTATTATGGGAAAATATTGAATTAGGACCGGGAATTCATGAACATGCATATCTCATCAACATGAGCACAAATTTCATATTTAGTGACTCGTACTTTTTCTGATTCATATAGAGGTCCAATTGGAGCGTCGATTGACCGGCGTCACAGAGGTTTTCCGGCATTAGCTCGGAAGTAATAGGTGAGTAACCTAGTTGATTTCTCAAATTTCTGGTTGTTTACATGCTTAACGTGAATTACGTGCAAAGGTGAATTGTATGAGCACTGTATGACTACTGGCATGTATGAGATTGTATAGTATGATTTTACTGATACTGATACACTGGGCTTTATAGCCATATTGTGGATTGACTGATACACTGGGCTTTATAGCCATATTGCGGATTGACTGATACACTGGGCTTTATAGCCATATTGTGGATTGACTGATACACTGGGCTTTATAGCCATATTGTGGATTTATCGATACACTGGGCTTTATAGTCAAATCGATATTTACTAAATCTCGCTTTGCATACATAATTGCATGATCGATAATGGACGTGCCCCAAGTTCTTATTATTATCGATAAGAGCTTGAGCTCTCATATTATCATCGACCGCCACGAGCCCAGGGGAGAAATCTCGACGCGTCCCCATCGAACACCGATCGAGCACTTGGGCACAATACTGAATAACTGGAACGAGTCACATATGCATTGCATTCGCATAAATGATTGTTTTGTGATAAGTACTGCTTTCGTGATGGTATGTGTTACTGTGAATGGTTTACTATTACTGGATATGGTTATTGACTGCTTATTGGTAATTGATGATTATCAGATTGCATCAGACGCCTACGGGCGTAATGCATGATTTGAGTGAACCATCGATGATGGTTTCTCACCGAGTTCGCAAAACTCACCCAAAATTTGCATCTATTTTTCAGTCTGAAGAATACCCCGGTTGACACGGAGTATGTCTCTCGTAGACGAGTAAAGGTTAGAGGTCGGGATCGGTTCAGGTTATGCGCATTAGTGTTTTAGTAAATTGTATTCATGATCACCGTATAACAAGGCATTGTATTTTCTTGAGCCCTTGTGGTATTAATGTTTTATTGCATTGGTGATTGTAATTATTCTTGGATGACCGTAATAATCAAATCGGTTTTATTAAACACGGATTTTATTTACTTACTGTGTTTGCCGTGTGAACGTGGAGTTAATGGCTGCAAAAAGAAAAGAAAAAAAAGTGTATACTGAATTTTAAATCGACTGATGTAGTACGCTACTCTCGTGGGACACGGACTCAGATATCACCAACGATATCGGGTTCGGGTCTTACGGGTGTGGGGTGTTACATATAAGGAGGGGCATGAGAGTCTTTCCTCATTCATTAAATGACATGGCATGTGGATGTAGTATAAATAGAGGAGAAGCAGGCTGTGGTCGTGAGAGTTAGAGAAACAGAATAAAGAGAAACAAAAGAAAGAAAGAAAGAAGAGAGAAAAGAGAAGAGTGGGTTTGGTGGAAGGAGAAAAGAAAGGACAGCAGCTATGGTTCGATTTTGTGAGCTTTCCAGGAGGATTTCGAACATGCTCCAAGAGGGAAAAAGATGAAGGATGAAGAGAGCTCTAGGATGAGCTAAGAAAATCCGAAAATGGTGAAGAGTGAGGTAAAGCCGATTTTCAAGCTTCAAGCTTTTCTTAAAATTTTGGTGTAGAATCATGGAAAATATTATGGTTTTGTGGATTATGAAATTAGTTGTGATGTCTATGCTAAGATGGTGGTTTAATTTTGGATTAATGTGAGTTAGGTTTATGCCCAATTTTGGAAATTGGGGCTTTGTAAATTGATGCATTAGATAGCTTGGAAATATGTTGGAATTGGGTTTCTATAGTAAATTTTGAGGGTTATGGTATTTATGATGATGAATTTGGATGATTTCGGTCTAGAAAATTTCAAAGTGGGCGAAAGAAAGAAGCTTGGAGAAATTAGAGCTTTGGACAAGTTCCTAGCATGGATTCGAGGTGGGTATCCGTTTATAATAGAATTTATAAGCCATTATCGCTTTCTTTAAACAAAGAGATTTTCGACTTAAATTGCATCATAATTGTTGCATCATTGCATAAATGATTTGAAAATCATTTTGATTCGATCATGAAATTTTGATGAATTGCAAAATACATTGTGTTATGCCTTGAAAGACTTCATGGTCGTGTATATTCGGAAAGAGCATTTGATAAATTGATTTGAGCATTATATGTGCTTTTGTGTGGGCGAGAGTAACGTTGTGATAGTCTCGTGCACGAGACAAAAATAATGTGATAGCCTTCTCCGGCTGCCCATTTGTGGCTCTGAGATCCAAAATGGACTCGTTGTGTTTCCAATAAACTTCGGTTTATTTGGCGTTTACTGAACTCTCTAGCCATTTGTGTGTGCATTGCTTACGTGAATTGCCAAGTTGATGCATTCATGTCTTGTGACCTATGGATTTGTGGCTGAAAGCCTAAGACGATATCGATTTGTAAAATGTGATTTTGATTACAGAAGAAAAGAACTTCTTCAAAATGTGCTTTACGGATTTCAAAGAAATGTTTTCTAAGATCGAAAAGAAAAGATTTCAAGAGTTTTGCTTATTGTTTTGTTATAAACTGTTACCCATTGAGCGTAAGCTCACCCCCCTCATTACCATCCACAGGTAATGAGAAGAAGATCTGGTGAGCGAAAAGAGGGATTTTTGTATCTTTGTATTTGCATTCGGATTTTTATATATTGTGATTGTATTGTGGCTTGTAAGGCCATTAAAATTTGTATATGATTATGGGATGGGATTATGTAAGTGAAATAGGGTTAGTATTTATGAATGTGAATTATGATCATGACTTGAGATATGACCGAGAATTATGAAAGTGTTTAGATATAGGATTGTAAATGTGTATGATGGGATTCCGGACAGGAGGTCCGAAGATTTGTGTGATGGGTTGGAAATATTGAAGTGCTTTTGTGTATGGATTTGTGTATGGACATGATATGGAAATTATGTATGAATGGCGTGAGATGGATTGACGAAATTCAAATATTTGGTAATAAGCGAAATTGGGATAAAGAGAGATATGATTGTAGCGAATGATAAAATGTTTTCGAATGCGAATGCGAACGCGATATGATCGAATATGAAGGATTCAAAGGATTGAGGAATTGATGAAATACAAATTGGAAATTGAAACTACTTTGAACAATGTGTAAGTGGAAAAAAAAATGAAGCGATATTAGTTAAGCTGCGATTCGTTCGTTATGAGTTAGGTTTCGAAAACGGGTCCCAACATTACTAAGGAGCTTGTCAGTGTACAATATGCGCTCAAAGTGAATTAAATGCTTATTTGCAAGCTTTTTTATTATTGCTATTTCTTGCAAGCTTTTTATGTTATGAGACATAAGGGTGAGGTGTTCTACTTATGTTGGTAAATCTTTACCACCTAATTGATTATCTAAATATATCTAAAGTTTTAAACGTTATTACAAAGTAATAGAATAAAAGGGTCGATCATTAAAAAAATTACAAAATTTGTGCAAAACTTCAATCTAAAGCAAACTTTAGTTTTTGATTAAAAATATTTATACTTTGTAGAATCTTTTCTTTTCAATATCCCAAATTATTCTTTTTTTATTTTACATTAAATTTACAACTACAAAAGCTTTAATTTTCTTTATTTTTTTGATCAGGTGTCAACCTCCATGGACTGCACTAGCAATGCACTATTATTGACTGACGAAACGGAACTAATGGAGATATTTCTCACTTCTCAGAGCGTTGATGGTGTTGACATGGCTTCTATAACAACTTCTGGTAATCCTCAAACACCTGATTCTAATGCATCAAATCTCCCTAAGCTTACTACCACCTCTTCAAACAAGAAACGATCTTGGGTTTGGGAACACTATATCAAGTCAGGTGAAGCTAACGATAGGGTTGGTGTATGTCAATACTGTAAGAAATCTATTGCTTGTAAAAAAAATAATGGTACTAGCAGCCTGATCAATCACTTGAATAGATGTGTTAAGTATCCATATAACAAGCACAAGGAACCCAAAAGTGGACAAAAAACTATAGAAGGAGCAATAGTAGAAAAAGGTGAAGATGAAGATGGCACATCACGTAGAATGATAACATGGATGTTTGATCAAGAAAGATGTAGGAAGGCACTTGCTAGAATGATTATTGTTGATGAGTTACCTTTTCTTCATGTAGAGCAAGAGGGTTTTCGTGATTTTTGTGCACATATCCAACCAAAATTTAAAGTTCCTTCTCGCACTACAGTGACTAGAGATTGTTATGCACTTTACTTAGAAGAGAGAACGAAGATGAAGGACTTGTTTAAGAAATTGCCTTCCAGGGTTTGTCTTACTACAGACACTTGGACATCATGTCAAAATCTCAGTTATATGTGTCTCACGACACATTTTATTGATGACTACTGGAAATTATGCAAAAGAATTATAAACTTTTGCCCAATTTCTGGTCATTCAGGTGATACAATTGGTAAGGCTATTGAGACTTGTTTGGTTAGTTGGGACATTGAAAAAGTATTCACTATAACGGTGGATAATGCAAGTTCAAATGATGTAGCTATTCAATACTTAAGAAAAAGAATTAATAGTTGGAAGGGTGGTGTATTGAAAGGTGAGTTCATACAAATGAGATGTGTTGCACACATCTTAGGTTTAATTAATGAAAGAGGAATTTGTTAGAATTGGGTGATTCAATCATTAGGATTAGTAATGCGATGAAATATGTTCGGTCTTCTCCTGCTAGAATGGCAAAGTTCAAGTCTTGTATAGAAAAAGAGAAAATAGACAGCAAGAGTATTGTTTGTCTAGATGTTGAAACAAGATGGAATTCTACTTATTTAATGTTAAAGTCAGCTTTGAAATTTCAGAAAGCATTTGATTTATTGGAGAGTCAAGATTCTAAGTATGTTGAAGACCTTTCTGAAAAGAAGAATAGCAGAGGTGAGAATAAAAATAATAAAGGTGTTCCTAGTGAAAGTGATTGGGAGTACGCACGTAACTTGCTGCCTTTTCTTTCTATCTTTTATGATGCTACTTTAAAATTGTCTGGCTCTCATTATGTAACTGCTAATGAGTACATGAAAGAAATTTTTGGCATTGGGATGGTAATTTCAAAGAGATGTGGACTTGGTGATTTTAGTGCAAGAAATATGGCTTTGAGGATGAAGAAGAAGCATGATAAGTATTGGGGAGATGTTAATATCAACTGCATGTTGTTTATTGCTGTCGTTCTCGATCCACGTTGCAAATTGAAGTATGTGAACTTTGTGATTGGTAAAGCATATGATGATGTCAAATCTGAGCAGTTGTGTGAGAAAGTAAAAATTACTTTAGATTTGATGTTTGATTTCTACCGATCCTCCATGTCTTTTCCTGTTGCACAATCAAGCGTCCAATCTCAAGCTTCAAGTGATATGGAAGTTGATAACGTCAAGGATGTTGCAGCATTTTTGGATAATATTTTTGAAGAGCAGGAGGCTAGTCAAGCAAGTGGGGAAACCAAAAGTGAGCTAGATAAATATTTAGCTGAAGATTGTGAACCCAAAGATAAGACTTTCAATATCTTGAGTTGGTGGAAATTAAATTCTATTAAGTATCCAGTGCTTGCTTCAATGGCTCGAGATGTTTTAGCTATGCCTGTATCTACTGTTGCATCTGAGTCGGTTTTTAGTACAGGAGGTCGAGTGCTTGATTCATTTCGTAGCTCTCTTACTCCCAAGATGGTGGAGGCTCTTGTTTGTGGACAAGATTGGATGAGAAAATCACAAGGTTCTCTTTACGTGGAAGAGAGACTTGAAGAACTTGAGCAAATTGAATCAGGTAATATAATTTACTTTATCTTGCTTTAATATACAAATATATAAAAAATTCTTTTTTCAATTAAAAAAGAAATAACTAGTCTAACTCTTTTTATTCTTTATTTTCTACAGATGTGGCTTCATGTATAACAGTGGATCATCCTACCATCCTATTCGAAGAATAATTGTTTAATAATTTATCTCTTTTTTCCTAGTGTGGATCTTTTATAAGACATTGCTTGACTTATTTTTACTTTGCTTGGGTTTAACATAGTCGATTAATCTTTGATGGATTTTATATGCACACTTTTATGAATAATTTGTATCTGTTTTTACCAAATATTTTATAATTTTTGTCATATATATTGATATGAATAGGTTCGTTACCACAGGAACCAAACTCGAAAATAAAGTTAACCGATCCTATAGGTTTTTAGGTTCGAGTTCGAGTTCGTGTTCGTGAAATTATCGAACCTGACATTTAGATTCAGGTTTAGGTTAGTTATGAATGGGTCAGGTTATCCTACCATGAACACCCCTAATAGTCACATGGATCCTGACTTTCGGGAAGGTCCCGGAATAAAAATTTTTGTTTTCCGCACCGTGGGCATGTGATGCTCACACCGGGATTTTCCTACAGATTGCAGACTATCTACACTGTCCAACAAAAGAATCCTCTATTCATGTTATGCGAGATTGCCCCCGTGCACGATGCGTGTGGCTCGCCTTCCCGCGCAAAGCCCTCCCTCCTACTTTCTTCACCACTAGGGCTCCAGATTGGCTTTTCATTAATCTTCAGCGACACCAATAGATTTGTGGCTTTGACTGGTCCATCATCTTCGAGACTGCTTGTTGGTTTTGATGGTCCTGGCGGAATCGGGCCATTTTTGACCTACAGTTCACTTGGCCATCATCTTCGGTCTATTGCATCCTCCAATATGTCCAGCAGATTTCTACAGCTTCGGTCTGGCAAGCTCGCACAATTCCAGGTTGTCGATCTCGATAGGAACAGCACATAGGATGGACTAAACCGATTCAAGGGTGGGTGAAACTCAACACGGACGAGATGAGCAAAACCAACCCCTACGTGGCCTCTGTCGACGGCCTACTCCGCGACAACATCGGGACCTAACTTGGAGGCTTTGTCCAGAACTTGGGCTGGTGTTCTTCGTTCACTGCCGAGTTGTGGGGTATCTTCTCTGGCCTGCATCTTGCTTGGGACTTGGGTTACCGTCGGGTGGTCTTTGAAATTGACTCTCAGGTGGCGCTGAGCTATTTTTCAGACCCCGCCTCCCGTACTCACTTGACCAATCCACTCATCTTTGGCATCAATGAACTACTCAATCGCAACTGGACAGTCCTCCCCCGACACACATACAGGAAAGGCAACAGGAGCGTTGATTGGTTAGCGAATTTTGCTGCTCATTTTAATCTTGGGATCACTACTTTTGTAACTGCGCCTCCAAGGTGCCTCTCGATCTTCCTCGAGGATATCGTCGGGATTAGCTTCCCACGACTTGTTATGTAGTTGGTACTTTCCCTTTTATGCAAAAAAAAAACAAGTTCTTTTAAATCATTCATGACAACAACTACGATAATTAACATGAACCCTGCTGATAAGCAAGATTTGAAAAGTTTAATAGTAGACTGTCTTATCTCTAATTAATAAAAATGTTATTTCTAAATAACCCACATAAAAATCTTAAATAATTTATAAGTGAATTAAAATCAAATTTAGATATAAAAATAACTAAATAATGCATTCTGATAAAAGTAACTAATAAATATAAATCAGGAGTACTTGGTTGATATGTTTAGAACGGAATTAATAAAAAATGAATGAAAGTGGGTGGTTGGTTGTTGATTATCATTATAGGGATAATAGTTTGATATTATACTTTTGGAGAATCTTCCATACCTCCATTTAATAGATGAATGAAATTTATTCCTTAGTAGTACTATTTTTAAAATATTTTAATATTAATTAGTTAAATACAATTAATTAAATAAAATATAATTAATTACAATAAAAGTAGTTAAAATAAAATAAAATAAAAATTAATTAATTACATTATAATTAATTATAATTTAATTAATTAATCATATATTATAATTAATTAATTAAAATATAATTCATTGATTAGTTAAAATATTGTAATTAATCAATTACTTAAAATATAATTAATTAGTTAAAATAAAATAAAATAAAATAATTAATTAATTAATTATAATTAATTAATTATATTATATTATAATTAATTATAATAATATTATTAATTAAAATATAACTAATTAAAATATAATTATTCATTAATTAAAATATTGTAATTAATTACAATATTATTATTAATTAATTACATTATAATTAATTAAAATAAATACATAATTAGTTACAATATAATTAATTAATTAATATATTGTAATTAATTTTTACAATATTTTTACAAACCATAATTTTTACAATATTTTTACAAACCAACCACTATCAATGATAATGAAATTCATTCATTTTTCTTAAATAACCATCATAATTATAGTGATAATATACATCGTCATTCCTCACTATATTCATTATTATTCCTATTACCATTCTCCCATGTTAACCAACTGGCTCCTTAATTCATAAATTTATTCTATACAAGATTAAATACTTACATGTGAAATAGTTAGTCTTAGTCATTCATCATATTTAAATAATAAATATAAAAAAAATATAATAATTTATTTAAAAATTAGAAGAAGTGCTTCATTTTATATGTTTAAGCTGTAAATAATCGTTCTCTTATAGATAGATATAGGTATATATATATAACAAAGCATATCTTATTAGATTTCCCGGAAACCTTAGACCGGAAAGTGAAACTGATTCGCAAACAAAGGGCATGCACAGAGACAGGAGCATGACGTGTCATGCTGTGATTGCAAGGTCCTCAAAACGATACCGTTTCTCTCCTCAAAAGCTCCCTCCACCAGACTACAACGTTGTTTCAGTTCTCTCTCATCAAGAACTAGACCACTCTGAACAAGTAGAATCTAAACTCATAGATTTATTTTTATAAATCTATTTTGATATATCAATCTACGCTAACAATATCTATCTATCTATCTATATACACACACACACACATATGATTCATTGAGTTTAATCTATTAAAATTCAAACATAGAATTAATTTCTGGTGAGTGTCTCTGGTAAATTTTCTGCTTTCACTGTTTCTTGTAATCTTGCGTGTTTTTTTTTTTCTGGTTTCTTGGGAAACGTAATGATTGTTGAGATTCAGATCTTAATTAATTGGTTTGGTGGGTCGGAGTTGCTTTGAGTTGAAGCTTTCTTTACAACTGTTCTTTTCGTAAATTTGAAGGGTTTGATTAAATTTCTCCTGTCCCTTTCCGTGATAACCATTTGGTACTGGTCTGCTTAGTTTGTTGTGATCTTCTTCTGTTACCTTTTTTTCATAGCCAAAATTTTAATGCCCATTTGGTGGGTGTTGGTTTTCTTATATAAAGCTTCAATCTTTCAGTTTCCATATACCACAGTCAGATTTTCTTATTGTGTTTTGACTGAAGTTTGTGTATTCTCAGGTGATCTGATCTTAGTTGAGTATTCACATTCTGTAGTTGGGTTTTTGTTTCTTTGAAAGTTGGAAGTTTGTGGGATATTTTAGGTTTCTGATTTTTGGTGTCTCTGTCATTGACTTCTAGCTTCGACGTTGAATTTCATTGGTCATGATTCTTTGATCTTTTCTTTCTTGCTGTTGTGAGATTCAGATCTGAAATTCCATGTTTCTCTTGTTTGATGGGTCACAGTTTAGTTACATTGGGCTTTTTTCAGTACTGTACTTTTCGTGGTCTTGAAGATTGGTGATTTGGTTACTCTCATTAATCTCTTATCACTAAGTTGGTACAAGTTGATTCTGATGATGCTGTATTTCTATTGGTGTTAAGAATTTGGATTTGGTTGATTGAATTCAACTGGGTTTCTTGTATAGACCTTTAGATCTTTTTGTTGCCGTGTTCCATGCCAATACTGAGATTTCCTGATTTTGTTGCCGTGTTCCAGGCCAATACTGAGATTTCCTCTTTGACAACCTTTTTCTTATCAACCTATAGTTTCACATTCTTTGGTAATTATTTCTTCTTTTCAGTTACAGTTGAAGTTTATGTGACAATCTGTTCCATGATTGAGTGTTCTTGTTCTTGTTCCTGGATTTTTGTTTTATTTATGAATTTTGGTGGTAGATCAAGTTGTCTAGTTGTCACAAATTATATTTCTTGGTATTTAGGAAGTCAAGAACTATGGCTAAGGAAATGACCAACGGTGATCACAGCTCTTCAATAAAACCACCTCCAATGCCATCTCCTTTAAGATTCTCCAAGTTCTTTCAGGTACAATTAGTACATGTTGTGTCTCTTTATCTCTTGATCCTTATTCAGATATGGATGCTCGATAATTGGCAAGTTTATTCCCATCTTAGTCTTTGTTTCTTATTGGTAGCAGCATGAATAATTGAACATGCAGTTCCTGCTCTTGTTGATATTTTGTATGCCTACATCAATAAATCCTGATAATGCGCTTTTATATTTATTGCGAGCTTCAGAAGCGCTGATTCATGTTTTGAGTGATGCAACCAAAACAAATAATTAAAACATGAAATTTGTGTGATTTTCATAAATGTTGTTACTGAACATATTGTGACTGATATTGAATAACTAAGACTGTATTATTATCCTTCCTGAAGCATTTTCCATGCAGATTCTACAGAGTTTTTTTAGTTTCTTCTGTTCTGTATTGCTAATTATTATAGAATTTTCAGTCACCTTGCCCTCGACACTTATCTTGACCAATTGTATACTTTGCTAGATATTATTTTCTACTTCATTGTCTTGAAGCTTGCTGCAGTTTGTTGACAGAAGTCATGGATATATGTGCTTCCTGTCCATGATCTTATATAATATGTTGCTTTGGTGGCAGTCCAATATGAGAATTTTGGTCACTGGAGGTGCTGGGTTTATTGGCTCTCACCTTGTTGACAAGTTGATGGAAAATGAAAAGAATGAGGTAATCACCTTTTTCGTTTAATTTAGAAAAGCAGCACGGTCTTGTGTATTTGGCACTTTTTCTTTGGCTATCAGATTGTGCAGAAATTCTAGATGAAAATTAATAAAAATTAAACAGAAGTATAGCATACTAAATTCCATGCTGCGTTGTACACTTTAAAAGAAAATTATATACGGGGCTATCATAAAGTTCTAATCTCTGTTTTTCCATGTTGCAGGTGATTGTTGTGGATAACTTTTTCACTGGCTCAAAGGACAATCTGAGGAAATGGATTGGTCATCCCAGATTTGAGTTAATTCGACACGGTAAAACCTTTTTTAAAGGGCTCAATAGGCTTCTCTACTCTTTCTCCTCAAGAGTTGCTAAAACTCACTGGTTTTTATATGTGACTTTCTGTTGATTCTTCTATAGATGTCACTGAGCCATTGTTGGTTGAGGTTGATCAAATTTACCATCTTGCTTGCCCTGCTTCTCCTATCTTCTACAAATACAATCCTGTAAAGGTATGTTTATCTGTGAATTGTTCTCCTGTTCGTTTCTCATTCTCCCCGTAGTGTTAGCTTTCATGTGGAAGCAGATATTGAAGCTTTTACCTTGTTCTGATGATGTTGGCCATTTGGTCCTTTGACAGACCATAAAGACAAATGTGATTGGTACCTTGAATATGTTAGGACTTGCCAAGAGAGTAGGAGCAAGGTTTGATTTTAATCTCTATGTTTTCTATTGTGGCCTTCAACATGCTCTTATGCTACTGATACCATAACAAATAACAACAGGATTTTGCTTACATCAACTTCAGAGGTGTATGGTGATCCACTAATCCACCCTCAGACTGAGAGCTATTGGGGAAATGTCAACCCTATTGGTAATTCAGTATTCAAAACGTTGAGGATCATATTTTAGTCCACAGGATGGCTTATGGATCACGTTCACTGCTATGGAATTCATTGTTTGAAATGGAAGTTCGATTTTGCAAGCTATAAGTACTACATGTTAGCATGCTGCATAATTTTCCATTGTTTGTATTATGAGTAATTCTACGACAACCAGTGTTACAAGGTACTTATCACCGGTATTGGAAATATCTTGCAGGAGTTAGGAGTTGTTATGATGAGGGAAAGAGAGTGGCTGAAACGCTAATGTTCGATTATCATAGACAACATGGGATAGGTGGGTGGCTCCTTTCCCTCTCTAATTTTTGGGTCTATTTTCTGAAGTCTGAATGACATTATGAATCATCATATGTTTCTCATTTGTTAAACTCGAACCATCATTTCACATGTTTTCTAAATGCTTGATGCTGTCTCAGAGATCCGGATTGCCAGAATATTCAACACTTATGGACCCCGTATGAACATTGACGATGGGCGTGTGGTCAGCAATTTTATTGCGCAAGCAGTCCGGTAACGAATTGAACGAACCTTTAATATTGACAATGTAGATCTTCTTTTATCAGTTTGCTATTCGTTTGGTTTCAACTTATTCTTGCTCTGTCAATAATACAGTAATGAGCCTTTGACTGTTCAAGCACCTGGAACCCAAACCCGGAGTTTCTGTTATGTGTCTGACATGGTAATGCAAGAAATTTGACTTGACTTTTGATTGCTGCCACAAGTTCCTTGAAATCATAATCACTTCTCAAGTTCTGATTTTGATTGATGAAGGTTGATGGCCTTATTCGACTTATGGAAGGAGAGAATACCGGACCGATTAACATTGGAAATCCGGGTACTGAACTTTAACCTATGTTCTTCTTCCAAGATATTCATTTGGAAAACAGAGAAATTAGTACGATTATTAACTGAGGCACTGGTGTTTTAGGTGAATTCACTATGCTTGAACTTGCAGAGACTGTCAAGGAGGTTAGTATTGAATTGCCTGTTAACTCCATTCATATTATTTTTCTTTAAAACAAGGTTACTGAATAGAAGTTTGATGACTTTCCATTGGCAGCTTATCAATCCTGATGTGGAGATAACAATGGTGGAGAACACACCCGACGATCCTCGTCAGCGAAAACCAGACATCACGAAAGCAAAGGAGCTTCTGGGATGGGAACCAAAGATCAAACTACGCAACGGGCTTCCCCTCATGGAGGACGATTTCCGGCTGAGGCTCGGAGTCCCTAGAAGAAAGTGAGAAGGGGGGTTGTTTCCATTTCTAATTCTCTGAAAACTCAAGTCATACGCAATTGGTTCTTGTGTCCATTTCATAGTCTCCTTTGGTTCTTTTTCCCTGTATTTTCCTGCTACTGCTTGATGATCCAAGAATAATCTTATATACCATCTATGCTGGATTTCGTTATTATAGGGAGAAATACCTTCATCCCAAGTCATGATCAAGAGTTTTGTATCTGAGTACTTTTTTGGGTTACATCTCAACTTCTCAATAGAGTTTCTTTGGGATTGTTTTTGGACTTTTTGGTTCTTTATATAGTTTAATTAGTTTCCTGTTAGTTAAGAGATCAATAAATCAAATATGCGTTATTAGTTAGAAATGTCAAAATTTCTTATAGTTATTCGAAAATAACCTTTTTACTAGTTATGAGTAAAACTATATATACTAGACCTTTCTAGCATTTAGCATAATTTTTTATTGGGTCATTATTATTGTCGTATCGTGGTTAGAAATGTCAAACTAATTTCTAATTTTGTACTGACCTACGGCATGGCTAGAGATGGAAAGTTATCTCAGATTCAAATTTGATTTTATTTTTTTGAATATGATCAATAATAATAATTGTTCTTGAGTTTGACCTAAATTTAACATATAACGTATAATTAGATTTGAGAAAGTATCTGGACCATATTCATATTCATTACATCGTTGCATTAACAAGAACTCGTTGAATATCTTGTTAATGTTGCCTGATTAAGACATGACTAATGTAATATTGCCAATGATCATGCGCGTGAATTATCGGTGGGTACCACGTCAATCCTAATCATGATTGTTAATGTACAGAACAGGTTTGGTTTTGCTTATTCCTCTGTTCCTGTGTCTTTGTCCTGATTTAGTCCCGTCAACCGTTTTCTCGATTTCCTCTTTTCTTTATCACCTTTTTTTTTTTTTTCCTCATTATCATTGACGATTCGATTACGTCATGAAAACAAGTTGTTGGTATGATTAGCATCCTGTTTTTGAAAACCCATTTTCATGTGCAATATTAAATGGGATTTAATGTATCAAAACCTGTTGCTTTCTTGGGCACTCTCATGTTCTTCGAGAAAGTGGCAGAACATTTGAAGAATTGTTCCACTTGTGTCCCCACGCGGGCTCACTGACTTTGTACACAACTCTCAGGTGGGTCCATGTCAATTGTACACAACTCTCAGGTGGGTCCATGTCAACCGCTGCCTCAAAAAGGCTGTCTCTGCTCTTCTCTCTCTTTTGCAGAGCATAAGCAAATCTCAAACCTGAGTCCAGTTCACGCTCACTTCGACATCAGATTACAGTAACGTACAATCCTGAGCTTGAGATTCATATTTGGGCAACTGGTTTGTTACTGTTTTTGTTGTTTGGCCTCTCTTGCACCTGAAGTTGATGAGTACTCACAGTGTCAGCAGCTTAGACGTCGTCTTGGTTGAAGAAGCCAAAGTCCCCGGCGACCCATCTGTCGTCACCGTGAATTGTCCTGACAAGGCTGGCCTGGGTTGCGATCTCTGCCGGATCATTCTCGAGTTTGGTCTTCGAATTTCTCAAGCAGGTGCACACTCGTTTATGTAATCAGAAGTTGTAAAGCTGTCATGTTTAGGTTTTTTCAGATCTTTTTCGAATGTGGGTCGATTAGTGTGTCAAAACTTATTTCGAATGTTGCAGACTTTTCAACTGATGGAAGATGGTGTTACATGGTATTCTGGGTCGTTCCTTATTCTGTTACACACACAATTCGTTGGGAAAGCTTGAAGAACAGGCTGTTTTATGCTTCTCCTTCATGTCTGGGTTCGTTGTGTTTTGATCAAAGGCACAGTGATCCTTCGCCAAACGTACTGTACTTACTGAAGTTTTGCTGTCTTGACAGGAAAGGATTGCTTCACGGTAATTGGGAAATGGCATTAAATTCGATCTTGTTCTTGTTTTGTTTGTTCAAAGAGAAAAATACTAATGTGGTTGTGTCTTTTTTCAGAGGTTACAAAGGTGATTACTGAATTAGAGTTTACAATTGAGAAGGTAAAAGTGATGTCAACACCTGATGGCAGAGTTGTGGACTTGTTTTTCATCACAGATGGCATGTGAGTATTGTTCACTTATTTGGTGGATTCTCATTCCTTTTTTCTTTCAACCTTGTTTTGTCTGCAATTCTTCTTGATTCCTACAATTTGGAAATTTTTGTGATTTTATGAATTTTAGTGTTCTGAATTCACTGTTTCATTATTTCCTTGAATGCTATATCTGCCCCTATTCTCAATGATTAATGTTTGCCTGTTGTGTTGAACTTTTTTCAAGTTTCCAACTGAAAGGATTCATCTTTGCAATGTGCTAATCTCAGTTTTAAAAATCTCGTTCTTAGTCAAGCAAGGTTCACTGAAATCCAAAGTTTGCTTCAATTCCACTTTCGTATGTATGACCCGAGCCAACAGCTTAGGTTCTTGCTTTTTTGAGGCTTTCAGATATGCTATTTTCTGATAATGCACAGTATGGTGGTGCACGGCTACTAGAAACCATTGATTATATTTGAGTTCAAAGTGATATTTGTTGTTGCAGGGGACTTTTACACTCAAAAGAAAGGCGAGACGACACATGTTCCTGCCTGATTAATCTTTTCTCAAAGTATTGTATCAGCTGTGAACTTCAATTGGCTGGGCCTGAATATGAAAGTTTGCAGGCTTTCTCCTCTCTTCCTCCTGCTGTTGCTGAGGAATTGTTTAGTTGTGGGCAATTGGAAAAGGAGTCTGGCAAGAACACACTTGAAAAAGATAAAACGACACTGAGTAAGGTGTCTATTACCGTGGACAATCTTTTGAGCCAAGCTCATACATTGCTTCAAATACAATGCGTCGATCAAAAGGGCTTATTTTATGACATCTTGAGAATTTCAAAGGATTTCAACATCCGGGTACTTTGCTCATCCACTTTGTATGAACTATGATTGACATTGTTTAGACATTCTATCAGATTTATCCTAGCTATCTTGGAGAATTTTAGGTGAATTGAGTGTGCCATTTCTGCTATGAACTGGATCGATAGATGTTTTAGCCGTATGGGGTGCGTCTTAATTAACGTAAAAGATCGGTGACATTAGTCTTATGGTAGTTTCGTTTGGTTGTTTGTTCTTTTGGTCCATTGTGGTAGAGTTGAATGTGTGCCTTACTTCAATCAAAACTTGCAATTTACATTTTACCAATGTATTGCTTGTCCTCATTTAGATAGCTTACGGAAGATTTGCTTCAAGTGTAAAAGGGTCGCGCAACATGGACCTCTTTATTCAACTAAATGATGGGAGGAAAGTCCTAGATACCAGGTTTCAGCTCCATCTATGCTCTCGCCTGGAGGAGGAGATGCTCAATCCTTTGCGAGTAATTATCGCCAACCGAGGCCCCGACACGGAACTTTTGGTTGCTAATCCTGTTGAGCTATGTGGGAAAGGAAGACCCCGAGTTTTCTACGATGTCACTCTGGCTTTGAAGAAGTTAAGAATCTGTGTATTGTTGGTAATCACTTCATGTCTCTTCTAAACTTTCGTGTTTCGGTGTATTCATATTCTTCCTGCACAATATGACTAACCCTCCTTAATATATAGGCCGAAATCGGAAGGCATTCGACTCACAATCGCGAGTGGGAAGTCTACCGATTCTTGTTAGACGAGAATTGCGAATTTTCCTTGGATTGTAATCAAGCCAGAAATCAGATTTTGGACAAAGTTAAAAGAACATTGATGGGTTGGTGACTGGTTAGGGATAATGGTTCGGTTGTAGATATGCCAATGGCATTGCGTTGAAGTCTCTCTGATGATGGTTTGCTTGGCCTATTTGAACTTGATAATCTTGTAAGCAAATGTATATTATATGTTGATTGTTAATATGTTATAGTTTATTTTCCTTTTATTTAGGATTTCTTTTTCTTTTCATTTATGGTGCAAAAACAAAATTTATCAACTGTTGGGGTGACTTTTGAGAGTGTTTTAAGTTTTATAAAGTTAAATGCACAAAAGTTTAGTGAAAAAGGACACATAATTTTCTGAAATTATTTTAATATTTGGGAACTTGATGTTTTAGAATTTCTGTTACAATTGTTTGTTTCCGTTTATATTTTTATTTTAACCAAAAACAAGTGATTTTTATTTTTTCGTGATTTAGTTTACTCTCAACTAAATATATATTATTTAAGTATTTAATATAATAATTATTAATAATTTAATTTAATATATATGTAATTAATTAAAATTATGAATAATTTAATTTTACAAATATTTTACAAATATTGTAGTTAAATGAAATTAATTAAATTAAAATATCTTCAATATATATTTTAAATAATATTTTGATTATTAATAAGTAATATATAAGAAATTAAAATATATTAAATTAATTAAATATATTTTATTCTTAAATTTTATCTATTATGTTATTATTGTTAGTAATAAAATACAATTACATCAATAATCAAACGTGTTTTAGTTTTATTTGAAAGAAAAAAAACTAGAAAAAACTAAAACAACAACAAGAAAAATAAATGAAACCAAACATAAGTGAAATAAAGTGATCCCAAATTTCTTCCTTAACTATTCAAAATAATAAAGAATTTATCTAAATGAGTCCTTTTAAATTCAAATATGGTATAAAATATTAGATCTTTTAAATTTAAGTTTTGTCTAAAGTTGGTGTTAGGCATGAATTTGATTGGATTTATAATTTTGGACTTTTTTGGCTTTTAATTCGGACTCTTTAATAACTATTTAAATGCTTATATCAAAGTATCTTTTAATCATTTGAATTACTCCTTAAAAGTTAATTTTTATAATCTTAATTTGATTTACCGTGAGATTTATTCATTAACATAAAAATATATGTGTTCGTATATGTTATGCAAATATAACTTAAAGATTACTAAAAATTATTGGTTTAAAGCATGTAAAATTTGAAAAAAAAAAAGAGTACCCGTATATAAGATTGCACATACTATACTTCAAAATGCATATTATTATGTTTGTGTTTAGAATATTCACATGTGAGAGTCCCATATTGAAAAAAAAAAAGGGAAAGAAGATTAACATATAGGCTTAGTGGACTACTTCATCTATTGTCAATTTTGTGTGTGGTCTAGCTTTCCTTTTCGTGTAGGTCTGTAGGCTTATTGCAAATTTTACATGATATTAGAGTAGGTTTGGTCTGGATTATTAATTTTTTGATTGTTCATCTGGATATCCAGTCTCAACGGCTCAGTCTGGTTACCATTGTGTTTATTTCAAGTGACAACTGAATGTTCAGTTCCAGTTACACTTGAGAGGGAGTGTTGAGAATACCCACATGTGAGTGTACTATATTGGAAAAAGAAGGGAAAGAAGATTAACATATAGGCATAGTAGACTACTTTACCTATTGTCAGTTAGGTTTAGAATGAAACTTCACTTGAGCTTGTGTGTGGTATAACTTTCCTTTTCGTGTGAATCTGTAGGCCCATTGCAAATTTCACATAATATCAGAGTAGGTTTGATCTAGATTATTAATTTTTCGATTATCTGTTTGGATGTCCAGTTCCAGTGGTCGGGTCCGGTTACCACTGTGTTTATTTCAAGTGACAACTGGATGTCCAATCTCAGTTACACTTGAGGGGAAGTGTTGAGAATACTTACATATGAGTGTCCCATATTGGAAAAAAAAAAAGAAGGGAAAAAAGATTAACATATAAACCTAGTTGTTTACTTCACCTATTACCAATTGGTTTTAGAATGGAACCTCACTTGAGCTTGTGTGCGATCTAACTTTTTTTCTCACGTGAATCTATATATTGCAAATTTTACATGGTATCATAGCAGGTTTGGTATGAATTATTAATTTCTCGATTGTCGCTCTGGATTTTTAGTCATAGCGACTCGGTCCAGTTACCGCTGTGTTTATTTCAAGTAACTATTGAATGTCTAGTCCCAGTTGCACTTGAGGGAAAATGTTAAGAATACCCACATGTGACTGTCCCATATTGAAAAAAAGAACCCATATTGAAAAAAAAGAAGAGAAAGAAGACTAACATATAAGCTTAGTGAGCTATTCCACCTATTGTCAATTGATTTTAGAATGAAATCTCATTTAAGCTTATGTGTGGTCTAACTTTCTTTTTCGTGTAGGTCTGTAAGGCTATTGCAAATTTCATTTAAGTAAAAATATATTATTATAAATGAGAAAAGCAGTACATATAGTAATTGAGATAAAATTTAAAACTTGAATAAAAAATTAATTCATTAATTAAAATTTTCTCTGCAGTTATCCGTTACATGGAAAATATCATATGCCTTCCCATTTTTTAACATGTTCAGGAAATGTACACTCTCAAGAGGGGGAGACAAAAGCATGTTTGAAAAGTACCAAATAATAATGTTCAGCTTAATGATGTTGTAAATAGTTATTCGATTGGATATTTTTACATTTTGAAATGATTATCTAATTTAGAAGGAGAAGAAGGAAAAGATGTAATCATTATACTAATTGCCATAAAAAAAAGGGGAGTGGCAAAAAGAAAAAGCACATTCCTCTCATTAATTTATTTGTCTTCTAATATATATTCAATTTGACCTCAAATTAATAGATATATTAATTTAAATTTTTAATCTAAAATTAAATCTAAATTTTATCATTTTTATTCTTAACCTAAATTTATAATTAAAAATCAGAAAATTGATATAATTTGATAAATAAAATATTAATTATTTGATTCTTTTATTTTATAAAGATAATGATTTTAACTATTATTTCTACAAAATCCTATTTATATCTTATCACTTCTTATTTTTAAAACAAAAGGTTTAACCCAATCTAATTTGGAACTAATTAGTTTACTTCATAAATAAAACAAATTTAAATTTAAATTTTATATTAATATTCTTCTACCTAATTAACAATAATAAATACCATTAAAAAAAGCGAAATGAGATTTAGCGCTTGCCAGCTCATGCAACATCATAAAACTACGGATATACGTACAGCTAATACACAACTACTCGAGACTGAATCCACTCTCTCACTCTCCATTTTTTTTATATGTATATATATAAATATACGAAATATTTTAAGTACTGTACTTTGGGTCCTTTTTTCTGTTCCTTAAAACCATGGGAGCTCACCGAAGGCACTAGAGGCTAGTCTAGCCGGATATTCTCTGCGTCGATCACTTGCTATGTCCACGTTCAGTCCCTCGCGGAGCAGTCACGGGAGCTCCAGATTTCACCAATTCGGTCTCGTCGGTAGCGCTTCTAGACTGAGATCGTCGACGCTACGGAAGCCGCCGTCGCCGCCGCGCCGCGCCGTCGCCGATTGCCTGTCATCTTCATCCGGTGCTGCTTCCTCTTTCCACGGTAGTCCTGCGACGGTTCTCAATGAAGCTTCTAGAACTCTGCGAGTAAATGGCTCTTTTCTCTTCTTTCTTCTTACTCTTGTTTGGATCTTGGCTCGATGGATTTGAACTGCGAGGTTGCGGTTGTTGATTTGAGATTTATTGCGTTAAATGATTTGGAGAATTAGCTTGCTTTGGGATACTAGTGAGTAGATTTTGATTTGAGCGTCGAAGAATCTGGTTCTGTTTGGTTCAATTCGTTGTTTATTCGCAACCAAAAGCGTTTGTAGTCCATAAAGTGGGATGTTGTTGCTGAAAAGATGTTGTATGTTAGTGCATTGAATATGGTGACATTATTTCTACTAGCAAAACTCGCAATGGGAATTTTTCTGAAACTGTCAGTACTTTCTATAAGGATGTTAAATCACATTCTTATCTCTGAGATAGAAGCATGGAGCACTCTGAGTATTGGGATTCTTAGTATAAACATTTTGGGACTTCATTTCCATTCTGTTTGTTAACTGAGTCTGCTTGTCACGTCTTAAATATCTTCCCTCATTGAAATAATGCCCCCTCCTAGTACAACTTATCACTCTTGATCTTGGCCAGTTTCAGGTGGTCATTCTATTGCTTGGTTTTGTATTGGGTATCAGTTTGTAGAGTGCCAACGAATGAATAAAGATGATAACCTCTAACTAGTGCGGTATGCACAAGACTCGCTTTTGGATCTTACAACTGTAGTTTCATGCTTGGGCAGGATTATTTGGCGGCCCCATCAACAACCGACTTGTCTTATAATGTTATCCTAGAACATACTATTGCTGAGAGGGAGCGCAGGTAAATGTGATATTTCCTTTTGGATTATTGTGCAAGTCTCCACTTGATAGATACAAGAGAAGTCATCATTGTTGTTCTTCTGCTCTTATGGATTTCTCAATTTACACGAATGTTTGATTAACTGGCCTAATGACTTCAGTAGATAATTTATATACTATGGAAGCGACATTATCTGGTTTAGTTTTGAGTAGGGGGATTTTCATTGATTCACTTGATGACTTTAATGCGTGTTAGTTTTGGCACGTTTCATGAAAGTTGACTTTGATAAGCCTGTCACGTGAAAGATACGAGTTCTAATATTGCATCAGATGTGAGGGCATTCTAATATTTTAGGCACTTTAATGTTATAGCAAAAAAAATGAATTGATGGATCTTCTAATATCTCTCTTGTGCTCAACAAAGTGTTTTTATTTTTCCAGTTCACTTTAGATAACTTAGAGGATTGCTTTTTATTATTTTGTCGTTTATTGTTGACGTGGCTGTACTTTGCACCAGTCCTGCAGTTGTGGCAAGGTGTGTGACACTTTTGAAGCGGTACCTTCTGCGGTGAGTTTGTTCTACAGAATTTGTCTCTTCAATTGTTTTCTTGAACAAAGAAGTTGAATGATCATGATGTTAGCTCTCTTTCTGGATTATCTGTGTGAGATTGATGTAGTTACTAGCTGATCATGTTAAATGTTCTTGGAAAGCATTTTTTGAATTACTGAATAAAATAAATTGATTTATCTGTTAATTATTTCTTATTGAGTACTTATTTAGAATGAAGGTGATGTGGAATTTATGAAATAGTCTACTGGTTCCTTCAATACCTATAATGCAATTCTTTCTGGTGTTCATTTCATATCCCATCATTCTTTTCCTGCAGGTACAAACCCTGCGAGGAGACATTGCTTCAGATTGATAGGTTCTGTATGAGTATTGTTACCGAATGTGAGGTTAACCTAAATAGATCCCCATGGTCACAATCTCTAAACCAACAATCTATTGCACTGACGTCATCCTCAAATTCGTCACCTTCTTTGCCAGTATCAAGTTTTGCTTCTGGGGCACTTGTGAAGTCTCTCAATTATGTTCGTTCTCTAGTGGCTCAACATATTCCAAGGCGCTCATTTCAAGCTGCTGCTTTTACTGGACCTTCCTCTACATCAAGACAGTCATTGCCATCATTATCATCTTTGTTAAGTAGATCGTTTAATTCCCAATTAAGCCCTGCAAGTGTTGGAGAATCTACAGAGAAAAAAGATTCTAATACTTTACCTGCATCAAACTTGTCCAATATCAGTGAAGCAGATTCTTCAGAGGATCATAATTACATTGCGATGGACCTTTTGAATTGGCGTTGGGTTGGGGAACATCAACAATCATTTTTGTCAACTGAAAGGTAACTTACTTCTGAATGCCCTTCTGTCATGATTATTAGTCATATTGTTTAGCTGCTGATGAGATATTGATTATTTGTTATTGTTTAGCTGCGAATGACATATTCATTGTCTGGTTTGTTTGAAAATCTGACTTCAGTTTTTTTCCATTTTTGTAAAAAAGTGACCGAATTTTAGACCTTCAATGTGTGAGACCGCTTAATTTCCTGGAGTTGGGTGCTGCTGCATTACTTGTAGCTGACATGGAATCTAAAATGAAGGGCCAGCCTTGGAAATATTTTGGAACAGCTGATATGCCATATCTTGATCAACTGTTGCAGCCGTCATCAGTCACAACAATTATAAATTCAGCCTCAGCTCACTCCCACTTGAGATCAATAACAGCATCTAAACGCAACAAATCAGGATCTCACCAGATCTGGCATGTTCCTGTTACTCATTTCCATACTTGGAAACTACCTTTTCTAGTAAAGATTTGTTGTCCAAAAGCACAGCTACTTATAAATACTATTGCACATTATTTTTCAAAGTGAAGTATTATTTTTCCAAAAGTACCAAAGAATTATTAGTTATCTTTCCAAAGTGAAGTATTCTAGATCACCTAGATCAGGATGAAACACTATATCTCCTTTCTTTGGTTGAGGCCATCCCATGCCAAATCATAGGGATGAAACACTATCTCCTTTCTTTGGTTGAGGCCATCCCATACCAATTCTTGCAAATGATCTTCTCTATCAAATCAGCTGAGGGAACTAAGGAAATAATTTGCTGAGAGTTAATAATTATGTACTAGATTTGACTTGCACTTATTCCTGCTTTTGAATGTGAAACTTTTCCTGGAGGTTTATATGCAACGCTACTGCTATTTAACTTCGGTGACACATAAAGATGAATGATTTAACCTGAGACCAATAGGTTCAATATGTTTTAGACTTTTATGTAATCTGAAAAAAAAAAGTTGCTCATAGAACATTTGCGGTGTTTATGAATTGTTAATTGTTGGTGCAGGGAGGATACACCTGTTAGTACTTTCCGTCCACGTGCTCGACAACTCTTCCAATATCGTCACTACAGGTGCACAAGATTCTACCAATTCGACAATAATGTGTTCACTTAACCTATAGTACATGTTCTGATTATTTTGCTCAGAAGCATGTGGTGACTTCATAACTTTTGCTAGTGAAGGATACCTTAATCAGTATTTCATAGGCTACATCAATTCTTCAATGTTTCTTTTTCTGTTAGTAAGATTATTATGCACATTTAAGTTAGAAATATCCATTTTTCTTCTGAGAAGAATAATTCTTTAGGTTTGGTCTGGAATACCTGCATATAAGACTCTGATTTCTAGTACCAACCCTCCTGACTCTTTAAGGCTTGCTCCTCATCTAAAAGTAATTGTCGTTACATAGTGGTATGACATCCTGAATTTGGTTTTGGATACATAATTCTTTTCTTATGTAGGTGAACGCATTCAATTTGATTTTTCATTCATTTACTTCTTGACAAGTTGCCTTTTCATTTATCTGGGTCCTCAATCAGCCACTTTTGTGTTCATAAATAAAACTGAAGACCATTATCTGCAATATGACTTCACTTTCTCCTTGTTTTGTTTTCCAATTTAAAATCAGTGAACAGCAACCTCTACGACTGAATCCTGCTGAGGTATCTGAGGTTATCACAGCAGTCAGCTCAGAGACGTATTCTACAACTCCTAATTATCTGACGATGTCTTCGAGACTAAGTAATAGCAGTAGAAAGCCGCCGATTGATGTGGCTGTGAGCGTCCTTATTAAACTAATTATTGACATGTAAGTTTTTACACTGATAAAATGCTTGCTATTATTACGTTGTGAGTAATGCTTAATTGGATTTGTATTTTTACAAATGACTTACATTGAGCCATGAAGTACATTAAAGAAAAGCACCGTTCATAGGTAATTATAAGGAGAGAAATAAAGAAGCAATAATAATATTGCGGAAGGTTGAGCCTTCTTTGACTCTTTGACATTCACTCTTCATAGCTTCATGCATTTGAAGTTTCTTATTCAAATTCAAAGATCAAGAAGGAATGTTAGATATTGGAAGGCTTAATGCTCTTAGAGTCTGACAAATACTCTTCAGGACATGATGCATCAAATAACTTGTTAGTTTTCTTGATTTTAATTTAAAAAAGAAGGAATCTTGGACAGTGGTAGGTTGAATATTTTTTAACTCTGTGAATACTATTCTTTATTCTCAATGTATTCCTTTAGTATGATTGGGTTCTCATGGAGGAAAGACATTTATGCTTTTTAGGTATGTGCTGGACTCTGGGACTGCAGCTCCGCTTCCACTGTCTATGCTTGAGGTGCTGCATTGAGAAAATACCTCTCTTTTGCTTTTAGTCATTGTAGCTTCTTATGTTTTCTTTCTAATTATCATTCAGGGAATGCTCAGTTCTCCGAAACCTGCTTGCAGAGTTCGTGCTTTTGATTTAATTCTGAACCTAGGGGTCCATGCCCATTTATTGGAACCATTGATGACGGATGATACTTCTACAATTGAAGAAGAGTACCCAGGAGAAATGGTTTTTGAGAATGAGGATCAACTTGCAACAAAGGGAAAGAGGAAGGTGGACTCTGATAGCAAGTTGGACCCTATGTCGGCCATTGATACATTCGAGTCTTGGATTTTAAACATTTTGTATGAAATACTTCTTCTTCTTGTCCAGGTACAGCTCCAGACGATGCAATATACTTCCTTGATTTACCATGCTTCTTGTTGAATTGATGTGTGCTTATTGTTGACTTAAATCTTTCTTTATTTCCTTTTAACTTTGATTGTATCCTTCATTACTATCTGTTATCATCAAAACTTTTGCAGACAGAGGAGAAGGAAGAATCAGTTTGGGCAGCTGCTTTAAGTTGTTTACTGTATTTTGTATGTGATAGAGGTAAAATATTGAGGAAACAATTAGAAGGCCTTGACATAAGGGTTAGTTTGTTTTTCCTTCCTATTGAGCTGCAGCACTTTAGTCTCATTTATATGGAATTCTATCAACTTTTCCATGTTAATTATGCTACTCTCGATATGAAGAGCTTGCAAAAATTGTTATCAATTTATGTTAGCTTGGTTGAAGAGAGATGCTGTGATTACTGAAAGCATTTATAGTTTAAAAAAATTCAACTTTTGGATATAAATTTTGTTTCATCTTCTTTTATATGTTGCTTGAATTTCTGTTCTAAACAGCAGCTATTTATGTGTTCAGGTTGTCAAGGTGCTTATACACGTTAGCAGGACAAATTCTTGGGCAGAAGAAGTTCATAGGAAGTTAATTTGCATGTTAGTAAACATGCTTTATCAGGTACCCGATGGACCTACAAAGGCTTCTGTGTTTCTCCTAGACCAGGTTGACCTGATTGGAGGAATTGAGTTCATTTGCTATGAGGTATGCTAATCATTCATTTCAAATATTGAGAAGATTATGAAAATGCATTTGATGGGTGTTGCTCTTATTAACTGATTTAGTCCTTTACCTATATAACTTTCTTCCTTTTTCTGGCAGTATGCACTTGCTAACTTGAGAGAAGAGAGGAGAAATCTCTATTTAGTTCTCTTTGATTATGTGTTGCATAAATGATGCATGCAAAGCTTCAGGTGTTTCAGAATATGATGATGAGGAGATTCAACCTCTTGCAACCCTACTTGCTCTTGCTGATGCACCTGAAGCATTTTATATTTCTGTTAGACTGGGAGTTGAAGGAATTGGGGAGCTCTTGAGAAGATCAATTTCAGCTAAATTATCTATGTATTCAAACAATCAACGACTCATTCCGGTAAGGTCCATGAAGTTTGTGTTTGTGGCACCTTTACTCTGTCATTAACAACCGTACAATGTTGCAGCTAGAGATTATCCTGCATGCTGATCCAATTCTATCTTTGCAGCTCCTGGAGAACATAACAGAGAAATTTGATGCAATAATTGATTCTTTTACTCATTTAGATCAGGAGTTCTCCCATCAAATGCTGGTAACTAAGTCTTGCAAATTTCTGGAAGACATGGAGAATGCAGCTCAAAGAGATGATGTTGTCTGGAAAGCAAAGTTCTCGTGGGCCACTTTACATTCTCTTCTTCATTCAGATAGAATTGCGTACCGTCAGAATGGCTATATTTGGTTAGGTGATTTGCTTATTGCAGAAATCAGTGAGGGAATGAATACAGATATATGGTCCAAGCTTGAAGACTTGCATCAGAAAATTACTTATGCTGGCATTCATGATGCTTCAGTTGCTTCTGATATTCCTTTGTCAATTTGGCTTCTCTGTGGACTTTTGAAATCCAAGGACAGTGTTATTAGATGTGGCTTCCTGTTTATTCTAGGGAGGCTTCTCATGCGGTGCAAATTTTTGTTAGATGAGAATGAAATGCAACATTCAACTGGCATTTATGCTAGTGATGATAATTTGCATGGCCAACTTAAGAAAGCAAATGCAATCATCGACATTATGAGCAGTGCTTTATCCTTAGTGTTTCAAATAAATGAAACAGATCGAATCAACATTTTGAAGGTATCTTTATGCAGAACCTTTTTGCTTATCATCCAAACCTTATGTACATGTTGCACATCAATGAATCAAGATGCATGTTGCTTAGTCATAAAAGTGCTGGTCACTGTCTCTGAAGATATAGCAACCTTGTTACTTTTCCACTAAAACATTACCTTTCCACTAAAACATTCTCTTGATTTTTGTTTTATGCATCATCTTCTTTCTTGTTGGTATTTGCAAGGGACTTATTTCTAGTACATTACATAGTCTTGTGGGAGTCTATGGTATTGAAGTACCAGCTATTGGTACATCATGTACTAGTCTTAAGACTGCTAAATTCGTGCTATGAATATTAACCATATTATCTGGTTCAGCATGTTGATGATGGTTAATATCATGTTACTTTGGGTTCCTTATGCAGATGTGTGACATATTATTCTCTCAATTGTGCCTGAAAGTTTGCCTCACAACTGCAACACCATGTGGAGAATTTGGGCACCACAGCAATGAAAACAAAAATATTGATTCTGGTGAAGATGCCTCTGAACTTAAGAGTCAGCGGAATGAATTCTTGGAGGAAACTGATAATAGATCCGGCTATCATGTTAATGGTTCTTTGATGTGTGAAACAGCATCAATGGCAGCAATGCTTCTTCGAGGACAGGCTGTCATCCCCATGCAACTAGTTGCACGTGTTCCTGCTGCATTGTTTTATTGGCCTTTGATTCAGCTCGCTGGTGCAGCTACAGACAATATCTCGTTGGGTGTCGCTGTTGGCAGCAAAGGAAGAGGAAATTTTCCTGGTGCTGCATCAGACATTAGGGCTACGCTTCTACTTCTTTTAATTGGCAAATGTACTGCAGATCCATCGGCATTTCAAGAAGTTGGTGGAGAAGAATTCTTTAGGTGATCCTTCCTTTCCAAGCCGCAACACTTGTCGTTACCTCACCTTTTTTGTTAAAACATGTCTAACATGTTCCCGCTTGTGGTTTTTGGCAGGGAACTTTTAGATGATACTGATTCAAGGGTAGCATATTACTCTTCAGCTTTTCTTCTGAAGGCAAGATACTTGGCTCTTTCCACTGATGAGATTGAATTTTGGACTTTGTGGTTTTCCAGTTGGTCTTGACTCAATTTGGTTTGGGTTTTTTTTCCAGAGAATGATGACAGATAATCCTGATGATTACCAACACATGCTTCAAAATCTTGTCCTCAAGGCTCAACAGGTAAATATTGTTTAATTGTATGCTTGAAATAATACAAAGTAATTATTAATGCACAATTTAGCAGTGTAAAAGCATCAAGTATACTTAGTTCTGGTAATCTAATTTTTGTCTTGGAATTTGTGGTATAATATCAGAATAGAGTTATGCATGAAATTTTAGTTTTTCATTGCTGAATTATGAATTTAGAAATATTTCCATGGTGTCATTGATGCGCGTGTTACAGTACATTGCAGTGCTGTTAAATTTTACTATCATCGATAAAAAACTTACATGGTTGCTGCATTTGCCATGTAGAGCAACAACGAGAAGCTGCTGGAAAATCCATACCTACAGATGCGTGGCATTCTGCAGTTATCAAACTATGGGCTGTAACTAGTACGGAAATTGTTGTCCATCTTGGAGACGCTGCAATGTTCATTTCTATTGATTTTCTTCAACCTTGGCATTTTCTTTCACTGAGCAACATTTGATGATATTTTGTGATTGATGATTGAATTAGGTTTGGTTTTAGGCGTGCATAACACATCACTGGATTCCTAATCCTGCTAGGTTCCACCGACAGACTCAGGGAAGCTCTGCAAATATATGTTTTGAGATCAGCTTTCGCTTCCTTTCTTGCACCAGGTGTGATCATGGATTTCCCGGTTTTACTATGATGAAGGAGAACACACTTGGAAGTTTCGACATTCACTTGAAGTTCAAAGTGTGGAAATACCACCAAAAGTTTAGCCAGAGGACAAGATGTTCAGGAATCTTTTTGAGCTGCTTGATTCACTGAATTCTTGTCATAGCCTCTGCCACTTCATTTTGCAAGTTTAAGATTGAAAATTTCTTCAGGTACTGCAACCTATCCTTTATCCTTGCTCTTCTTCATCCACCTATCCATCTTCCTCTAAAATATTGGTAAATGCTTTAGTTGTGCATTAGAGATTACTTGTGTAATGAAACTGCTGTGAAATCTCAATGGTGCGAAAAAAATTTCTTGTTTGAACTTTTTGATCATGCTGAGAGGAGGCGAGGTTGTCTCCAGATTCTCTCGGTCAACACATATTGTAACTGCGTCATAGTTTCTTAGGTTCGTCTATTTATAAATTTATGTGAAATGCTCATGAAAATGGAATACACTATATCCTTCTCAATGTGTGAAAAATATTTTACATGATTTCTCTCTTTAAACTGCTTGCAGTTGGGGTTGTGCGTTGTAAAAGAGAAGATTTTCCTGACAATTGCCGGATGATTCTTTGTTTATATACTTGTAAGTACAAGAACTTACTCTCAGGCTTCTAACGTGATTGCTTGCTGGCTCTGGCTCTTTTTAACAGCCATCCTTGCAAAATGAAAAAAAAAAACAGAGGCTTGTCAACTTTTATTGCAACATGGAACACATTAAAGATTCTGTATGGCATGTTTTAAGAGAGCATTATGTGTGGTAAGTCGACAACGTAGGGGCATTTTGAAATTGCTCCCGGAACATTTTGTAGCTGATGTAATTCGTTTTATGCTTTTGAATAATGTAAATATGTAATTTTGCCCTCTTTTTCCCCTGCATCTCCTGCTTAAAAATTGCAATTGTTGTATCACGGGATGCTAGCTTATTCAATTATTTCTGTAACATCACCTGAATTTAATAAACATGTTTTCGTTCTTCGCTTCCTTTATTCTATGATTTGACAATATCACAACCCCACCCTATCTTTCGAACTCTAGTGGAACGCAATCTTTTATATACATTGAATAAATGCTTTCAACCTACTCTCTCGGCAATCTTTTTCCACCAATTATTAAATATTTCAAGAAATATGTGTCAAAAAGTTATTTGTTCTAATTCTATATCATATCAACATCTATAAAAACAAGGCTTATAATCGATTCGTTTCGAAAATTCAAGTGTGTTCCTTAATTTTCTTTTATATTTAAATATTTGAATATAATTTAATTTTGCTTCTCTTGTAGACTCATTATGTAATTTGATCATATTACAACGCATTTTCTTGATTGAATCTATTATTAAAAGAATAATGCAAGAGATTCTCTGTTTTCTTTCTTAATAATAAAAGTAGTAATTGTTATCTTTTGTGCAAATTAGATAGTTTTTTAATACTTAACAATTTATTAATAATATTTTATAACAAATATAAGTTATGATCTAAAAGTGTAGCCCTAATTTTCTACTTTTCAAAAGTAAAATTGATTTAATAATGAAATATATATTTTAAAAAAGCCTAAAAGCCCTGCTACTCTCATATCTTCAAATTCACATCATCTAGATATTTTCTTCTCCGACAAATAGTATTAAAATAAACAAGAATCTAAAGAGAAATTGCACATTTTAATGCTAATGTGCAAAACCTACAGTATATTATTAAGAGAGATTCTAAATTAGAAATGACGGTAAATTTAGAGATGGAAATAAATTATATTGAGTATAAATATAAAATAATTTAATAGACTCAAAACCAAAATTTGATTTGAGTATTTACACAGATATAAGTTTGAATTAAAACATATTCAAGGAGTCTAAAACTTATTTGTATATATATATACTTCAAGTTGAATTTTAAATAAAATATTTTATACCTGAAAATAACCAATCTGTGTCTTTTTAAAGTTTGGTTTTTTAATCTTTTTTAGGCTTAGGTTATTAACATTTGATATAACAAAATGTAGAAGAATCAAAACAAGAAAATGACATTGTATATGTTTAAAATTTTGGGTTTTGAATTAAAATCAATTTTTAACTTTAACTTTAACATCAATATATATATATATATATATATAACAAATACGTGTATCTTTTATCTCAGTGTCAATTTCACCTCCTCAATTAGTATGTCTTGCGGCGTCGTATTGGTTGAACCATTTGATTATAAGTATCTGTTTGTATTTCAACTCTCCCGCAACTCCCCTTGGCAGTTGAGCTCTCTTATAGCTCCTCTCGTCTTCTAAGTCTTCGTCGTTCAATTCTCTCATCTCTCTCTTCTTTTTTATACTTTGCTCTCGTTCTCCGATAATCGTCTCGATCTCGATGATTATTGTGATCTGTTTTGAGACGGTTCAGTGAAGCATGTAAGATCTCTCATCAGTTTCATCTCTTTTTTGTTAGATCTCGATCCTCAACATGTTAAAATGTAAGAAGCGATTGCAAGAAAAAAGTTAAGCAAAAAACGAGAAATAACAGAGAATCCTGAAACTGATGAATTCGTTTTGCTCTTTTTCTTAAGTAAATAACGATAAATTTCTTATTTGAGAAGTTTTGATGAAGAACGTAAGATCTCTTTCTTATTTTTTGTTAGAACTTGATCTTCAATACATTGTGATATGAAAAGCAATTGCAAAGAGAAGAGAACAGAAGGTGAGAACAGATGAAGGATCATGAAACTGATGCTTTCTTCATCTTCCTCTGTCAAGATCTAGAGAGATGAAGTTTGGTCTCGTAAAGAGGTTCGCGTTGGGAAAATAGTCTAGCTGAACATTTCCTCGAATTTGTTATGAAATTTTGGATTTATCGTGGTTCTGCCGGATTCTGGCAGGACGGAACGTTGCCGTTTTGATCCATGAGCTAGTCGCTTTCTGGGAAGGCTTCGACGTAAAAGTACCTGCAAAAAAAAGGAAGGCACGTCGGGAGTTGTGTCCCGATTAGCCCCTCCGACGCTCAAGTCAATCTTTTTGTGAAGGTGAGATTGCTGTCAAAGCCAGAGAACTAGGTTTTTTATTGTGCGTATCGTTGTTACGATGAAATTATACCTTCTATATGGTTTTGTAGCTAGGTTTAGGTCTTTACGTAGATTTCTACCTCTGCATGGAAGATTTTCTCATGCTAACGGGTTGTGGAGAGCGTGGATCGGGCTTGGGCTTGGCATGGCAATTAGGTAGGAGATTGATCTTTGAAAAATGGACCGATCAGCCCACGGGTCATTTTGACTTGGTCCAGGCCCAACACGGCCGACCCGACCATAAGCTCCCCTACTCCTCGAGTCTGAGCGAAGAGAAGGGTCGGAGGAGTATGTAGGGGTTTTATAGCTCGTACCTAGGACGACTCGTGATTGGGGCGATTGGTTGAGCATTGAGATGTAGCTCGTCTATAGGTCAGCTCATGAAGTAGTCGATCGGTCGGGCGTTGTTGTTTCAGCTCGGTCATGGGACAGCCCGTACTCGATCCGATCGATCGGATATTGAGATGTAGTCCGTCTGCAGTCTTATAGCTCGTCAATAAGATAGCTCGGGGTAGGCCTGATTGGTCGAATATTGACGGGCAGTACGTGACTGCTCACGTTGGGATTGGTCGGTTAATTGTCTCTAGTCAGTCGGCATTAGCGTACTTTGCACGATAGCCCGCGCCTAAGTAGGTCGGGAGGTCATCATTAGCAAGCGCGTGGTGGTACTTGGAGCATTTATTGTTTGACGGCGTGTGCCGTCTGACAGCTTTTCAGAATCTGAAGTGTATCGTCCTTGTAACCGTTGTGCCGCTTCGATTTTTGAACGACCCTAATTTCCTTGGCTCGGATCATGCCGCGTGTCCGAGCCTGCTTGGATTTTCTCCGCGTGTCGAGCTTTGATTGGGTGTCCCTTCTACCGACCCTCTATAAGTATTCAGAGTCGACGAGTTGCGGTGTTTTTTACCTTTTGCTTTCGTTCTCCAGCTTACGCTTTACTTTCACTTGTTCTTTATCGTTCACAGTTCCCAGAAATTTCTTTTACTCCGCCGTCCGATTTCTCCATTTCCAATCTTTAAATAGGTACGTCCTTTTTTTTCATTCCCTCTTCTAAAGCTTTCCTTTCCAAAAATCTTTTTCTTGGTAAGCCTGTCGATGGGTAGTTCTAAAAGTATGGTAGGAGGTGCCGAGGAAGTTTCGACAAAAGAAAGAAAGGACGGGTTGGTTATGGAATCACCGTCGAAAACTTTATCGTCGATGACCATGGCGGAGCTGAGGCGATCAATCGTCAGGAATAATATCCCCATGTCTTGGGAGCCCAGGCTGGCTTTGAGGTACGAGCGAATCCACAGCAACTTAAGTGGATATTTCGCCGTTTCCGATAGCTTTTTCTCAGTTGGTGGTATGAGGCTCCCGTACGCTCCGATTATTGACGAAGTGTGCGCCATGTTCCAGTTAATGCCAAGCCAAATTCCTCCAAATAGCTGGAGGTTTATTAATGGGTTGGCGTTGTTATGCCATCAATTCGGTCGTTCGCCCACTGTCGACATCTTGCGTCATTTCCTGAGGATGAGCCATAGTCCGAGCTCTGGGGCTGGGATCCCCTTTCTACAATATAGAGACGCCCGGTATCGCCCGGCCAAGACACCTTCGAAAATCTCTTCCTGGCGAACTAAATATTTCTTTGTGAAGCCCCCGGGATCCTCCTTCGGGTGCCGACCATAGAAGTATCCTCTGGCCGAGCAGTGGAATGACGCGTCGACCATATCCCTTAGTGGGGAAGAGTGGGAGGTGATCGGTCGTATAAAAGAGCTCGGTAGATACGACTTTACTCGGCTTGTTCAGGGATACTTCGGGGGGATCTCGGCCAATTCTTTTCTCATTGATCCCCCACCACGAATTAGCGGGCTGAGAGAGGAAACCACCCCGTCCGGTTGACTCCTCGTGATTGAACTAATTGCTGTATTTTTTAGCATTAGTTTTACTTTCTAACTTAATTTATCGTTGTGCAGCCATGGTGAAGATGGGAGATGCTCCCCCCCGAACTTCTAAGTCAAAGAGGCAAGCCGTTCAGAAGGAGAAGGGGAAAGAGGCGGAGACTGGTGAGGGCACCGCTTTATCCGTGGGGTTGGGCTCCTCCGCAGTGTCGACGGATGTTCCACCTGCCGGGGACCGTCCTGCCGCTTTGGCGTCATTGCCGATTGTGCCGGTCGACGCGGGCCAGGCAGTTCTGGTAGAGGAGGATGCGGGGCCTCCTCTAAAGAGGAAGAGATTGGTTCGGCTGGGTGATCTACCGTCCAGCCCGACAAGTCGAGCCGGGACAGGGAAAGAGAAGAAAGGTAAGGGGAAGGTACTAGCCGCGAACTCTGGGCAGTGGGAGTCTGCCCTCAAGTTGGCCAAGGATGCCACGATCGGGGATCTCGAAGTGTCCCGTTACATTGCCGAGAGGATTACTCCCCCTGTAGACGAGCAGATCATGGACAAGAAGAGTAGCATGGAGTTAGGGTCTCAGCTCGTTCGTCTCGGTGTGTGGAGTGCGACGACGTCCTTCGCAGTGCTGCAGCGTTTGGAGACTCTGGACCAGGAAGTCCAGGACCTCCATGAGCAGGTGAAGGCTTTAAAGGACGAGCTTTCGGAGGTGAAGGAGGGGAGAGACCTCCTCCAGGCTCAAAACGCGTCCTTGGAAGAGGAGAAGAAATCCCAGGAGGGGGAGATGGGCATTTTGTTGGCTCGACTGGCTAAGGGAGAGGAGGAGAAGGACGAACTGAAGAAAACGGTAAGGGCGGAGCGGGAGCTTAACAAGAAATACCGCCAAGATTGTCATTCCGCAGTGGAAGGTAGGAATAGAGCCGAGAATACCTTGCGGGAGGTGTGGTGCTCTGTGAGGAGGCAGCGGATTGAGGCGATTAAGCGATGGAAGAGGCGGTTTCTGTACGAGGAGAGTTTAGAGCTCGCCTGTGACATAACACTCTCGGTTCTGAGGAGGGGCCACGAGCTCTACACTCCTGAGGGGTCGATGTGCCCTTCATTCGAGGATTATGTCGAGCCGCTTCTTCCTGCAGCTCTTGGATTTTCTTTATAGGGTGTCAGGGAGAAGGCTGAGAGAGAACGGGACGTCGTTCCGGATGAAGAGCTGGATCTCAGCTCCGAAGAGGAAGAGCTTCCTTATGAAGATATTCCTCCGGTTGCTTCCCCGGGTCCTGCTCCTACTCCCATTGTGCCGCTCCCTTTTGAGGCTTCTCTTGGGCATCCGCCTCTCTCCGAGGCTTCTCCTGCTCTCCCGGTTGTTCAAACCTCCCCCTCTGTTGATTTTTAGAACTCACCTGGTCGGGCTTGTGTCCAGGGCTGATTCAAGAAATGAACTTGCCTTTCATTTTCTCAATTATCTTCCATGTTTATGTTCTTTGTTTTTGATCCATAGTGGAATTTAGCAAAGTCGCTCATGGCCAGCCGACATTGAGATCGGTCTGTGGTCGAGGCCGAGCTGTGGTCCCAAGGATCTTGTCTTGACGACCCGGCCGATCGATGGCGGAGTCGATCGATGGTTCCGAGGATCTTGTCTCGGTAACCTGGTCGATCTGTCGGGCGAGGCCAAGCTATGGTCCCAAGGATCTTGTCTTGGCGACCGATCGACCGTAGTCAATCTGTGGAGATACTGAGCAAGGGTCCCAAGGATCTTGCCTTGGCGACCGATCGACCGTAGTCGATCTATGGAGATGCCGAGCGAGGGTCCCAAGGATCTTGTCTTGGCGACCGATCGACCGTAGTCGATCTATGGAGATACCGAGCGAGGGTCCCAAGGATCTTGTCTTGGCGACCGATCGACCGTAGTCGATCTATGGAGATGCCGAGCGAGGGTCCCAAGGATCTTGTCTTGGCGACCGATCGACCGTAGTCGATCTATGGAGATACCGAGCGAGGGTCCCAAGGATCTTGTCTTGGCGACCGATCGATCGTAGTCGATCTATGGAGATACCGAGCGAGGGTCCCAAGGATCTTGTCTTGGCGACCGATCGACTGTAGTCGATCTATGGAGATACCGAGCGATGGTGAACGAGGGTCCCAAGGATCTTGTCTTGGCGACCCGACCGACCGTAGTCGATCTATGGAGATGGCGAGCGATGGCGAACGAGGGTCCCAAGGATCTTGTCTTGGCGACCCAACCGACCGTAGTCGATCTATGGAGATGGCGAGCGATGGAGAGCGAGGGTCCCAAGGATCTTATCTTGGTGACCCGACCGACCGTGGTCGATCTATGGAGATACCGAGCGATAGAGAGCGAGGGTCCCAAGGATCTTGTCTTGGCGACCCGACCGACCGTGGTCGATCTATGGAGATGGAGAGCGATGGCTGGTTGGATTTTTTATTCTTTGCCACATATGATGGAACTTTTCATTGCCAAAAAATCTGAAAATCCCTTTATTGATAATAATGAAGGCGTGGGCCGTTAAAAAACCTGTCTGGCAGGGACAGGAAAAAGGTTCCCACGTGTTGTATACAAAAACGGTAATAAGCAAAGACTAACTAAAATAAAACTTATCTATTGGTAGAGCGCCTTCAAGTTTCAAGAGCAGCCTCCCTTTCTGTGTCTTCACTGAGGAGAACGAGTTCTGCTCTGCGGGCTTCATCATTTCGTCCTTCTTCATAGACCGATATCCTCTGATCATAAGTCATCCTATCCATCTCCTCGTCGGTCCTCACATCAAGAGAGCTCGCCAGAACTACCGCCCCGTCTAATGTTTTCGTCTCCGCTAAGTAGCATTCCCTTGCGATTCTCTGATGACCCTTGATAGTGTCGATTCCGTTAGGCGTTGGGAATTTCATCGCTTGGTAGTAGGGAGAGACGACCGCTCTAAGGGCGTTTTGGGTAGCTCGTCTGATTATTGCGTTGTACGTCCCTTGAAACTTCACGACTAGGAACTCAACATCTCTTTCTATTTGACTCGGCTTTTGCCTGAACTTCACTTTTAAAAAGACTCGGGCGAACGGGTAAGTTGATGCTCCAGTTACTCCTTTAATGGGTCCGTCTATAGGAAAAAGTCGATCTTCAGGTACCTTCATCTGCTTGAAGGCCTCACAGTACAACAAGTCGACCGAGCTGCCCGTATCAATCATCACCCGTTTCACCTCATAGCCGTCCATGTTCAGATTTAGAACGAGGGCGTCATCATGAGGGCAACTTACTCCATCAAGGTCATACTCGTCTAACGATATCATCCCGTCGCTCTCCTTCGGCCTTTTGATTGATGAATCTCTGCCGACCTGCTTGGCATATCTTTTTCTTCCTTTAGCAGTAGATCCCCTCGCTGCGTTTCCACCGAATATCATGTTGATGACCCCAGTCGTTCGGTCACCTTGTTGCCCGACATTTCTGTCATCTCTTTCCTTTGATCGCCCTCTCTCTTCGCGTCGGTTATTTGTATTTGCATTCTGACTTCCTCCGTCATTTCTATCATCCCGTCTCCAATTCTGTCATCTATAATCGTGTCGACCGCTCTTATGCTCGTTATCTCGGTCGGTATTTCACGCGTGCTTCACAAATCGGCCTAACCTTCCCCTTTGTATGAGGAATTCGATTTCTTTTTTCAACTGCCAACAATCCTCCGTATCATGACCGACCTCTTTGTGGAAACGACAATATAAGTTGGGGTTCCTATCCTTGTAGGGAGTCTTCATTTTTTCAGGTTTTCGGATAGTTTCTCCATCTGCCTTCATGGCCGCCAATACTTCCGCATATCGCTTGTTGAGCGGGGTGAAGTCTTGGTGATGCTACTGCCGACCGTTCGGCTTTCTCCAGGTCGACCGATCCCTCTGTCTCTTGTGAGACTCATCTGTTCTACCGCTCGTCCCGCGGTCATCTGCCATGCGTTTTATATTCTTTAATACTTCTTTGAGCTGAATGTACTTATCTGCCCGATGTCTAATCTCTTGAATAGATCGGAGCTGGTCGAGAGCCAATGACTTTTTAAATTTCTCATCCCTCGTGTTGCTCATAAGCGCGGCCAACATGGACGAGCAAGTGAGGTCAGGGACCTCGACCGCTTCGTTATTGAACCGAGTGATAAATTCTCGCAAGCTTTCATTCCTTCCTTGGGTAAGTTGCATTACCTCCAAAGCTGTCTTCTGTGACCGCTTCGGTGGGCAAAGCGGTTCAGAATAATAACTGAAATCTTCAGCAGCGATACATTTCGGGGCAAGCTGTTGAACCATCGCCGAGCTCCTTCTTGGAAGGCCGTGCAGAAAGCCTTGCACTGGATAACTTTCGGAACGCAATGTAGACTCATCATGGACTGGAAGTGCTGCAGGTAGTCCAGGGGGTCGATCTTTCCAGTATATTTTTTAGGGGTTGGTATTTTGGTACCAGGGGCCGGGAGGCTATCCAAGATTTTCGGAGTGAAAGGAGAGCTGTACTGTGCTGTCGGGCGATCTGGACAGAAGCTCATAGCCGCGTTAATTCGATCATCCACAATTTTCTGTAGGTCTTCGACAGGGCGGTGATCGGTCGTCGTGCTGGTTTGTCAAGCGGCTTGTCGTGCGGACAACTGCTGTCGTGCTGGTTGAGACTGCAAAATCTGGCGAATCAACAGATCAGCCGCCTCCTCAATCTGCTTTCGGGTGAGGGAGGTGTGTGTAGGCGGAAGAGGATCTGCATCTGATCGGTGTTGGAGATTCGGACGCGTATTGCCCGCAGCGCTATCCTCCTCAGTCACGCTTTGTTCTTTTTGCTCCAAGGCTTGGGGCTGCGATTGATCGTTCGGGTCCGAAGATTCCGTGCGGGAAACATGAGGTGCAGGTGGCAGGGTTGCAGGTAATTGTAAACCCATGCATTGCATCGCCAGAGTCGTGACAGCGGCTATATCAGGGTTGGTCGCCACCGCATGACTGATCTGTGTGACGTGGTGCCCTGAAGTTGGGCCCCACGGTGGGCGCCAATTGGTTCTGCCGGATTCTGGCAGGACGGAACGTTGCCGTTTGGATCCATGAGCTGGCCGCTTTTTGGGAAGGCTTCGACATAAAAGTACCTGCAAAACAAAGGAAGGCACGTCGGGGGTTGTGTCCCGATTAGCCCCTCCGACGCTCAAGTCAATCTTTTTGTGAATGTGAGATTGCTGTCAAAGCCAGAGAACTAGGTTTTTTATTGTGCGTACCTTTGTTACGATGAAATTATACCTTATATATAGTTTTGTAGTTAGGTTTAGGTCTTTACGTAGACTTCTACCTCTGCATGGAAGATTTTCTCATGCTAACAGGCTGTGGAGAGCGTGGATCGGGCTTGGGCTTGGCATGACAATTAGGTAGGAAATTGATCTTTGAAAAATGGACCGATCGACCCACGGGTCGTTTTAACTAAGTCCGGGCCCAACACGACCGACCCGACCATATTGATTGCTTGTTTTTTACTCTAATTCATTGTGCAAAAGTTAACAAGAGGATAATTGCATTATGAGCGGAAACAGTAGGCTATATGGATCTAAGGAATGTTACAAACTCAGATCATAGCTTCTGCAGATTGTTTATAAAATCTATTTTCTAAGTTTGAAAATCAGATAGAACTCAAGTTTTTGACATAGAATTGGAGAAACAGGAAATACACGAGATATATATTATCTTCTTTTTATTGCTAAGAGACTCAAACCGAGTCGTTGAGTTACAAGCTTTTTAGTTTTTTCTATTCTTCTTTATTTTATCATGCACCACCTTAATTTAACAACACTAAGTTAAATTATAAACTTTAGTCAAATTAACTTCTCTTGGCGTTCCTGTTTCCCTCCGTGTAGTAGCACTTTGATACTCTATTACTTTGATTTAGATGTAAGTTTGTACTCTCGTTAACATTACAGAAACATATCTAAGTGCCCTAAATTGAAGAGAGTGACAACGTTGCCATGCCAGTAAAATCACTGGTTAAAAATCTTTATATGCTAAAGGCTTTTGTTAAATGTTTTAGAATTTTTATGACCACATGTCTTATGTCATGATTAAAATCCTTATAAGAAGTTACAAAAAATTGCATTTTTTGTACGTCTTTTAGAGATCATTCATTTAGTTTGTGAAGTCTGATATTAGTAATTTGGTTCAACTGAATTAAAGAATTCTAATATTCAGTGATTGATTTTACATGAGTAATTTATAAATGATTAATTATATATAAAGATTTATTTAATACACATAAAACATAAAATTGTGATTTTGTTTATATGACAAAGTTTTCTTTTGCATCAATTTTTGTTTCATTGAAGAATGTTCAAAAACATTAGCCGCGGGTCAAATGCTGACATTTAATAATTAACAAGCTTGATATTGTTATTCGTAAAATAAACTTGTTTGTTCCGAGGATAGCTCTCGAGAAATCTGTTAAAGCATGTATTCATTCCTTTGATGGTAATTTTGTGAACTCTTTACTTTCTTTCCTCTTCAGGCTAAGGTTGTTTCATGTCCCAAAGAATACTGAAGTTGAAATGTTATTTTCAAATATAATTTTTAAACTACCATATCATGAAATAAAAAATGGAGTGTTGAAATGTATTTCAATTGAAACGATAAGTTTTATGTACTAGTTAATCATAACATCACCTTATACCAAATTAAATGTCGAAAGAATATTTACCAGGAAACACTGTTTTTAGATTTATTTAAATTTTATTAAAAGTTAAAGATGAAATCATATATTTATTATTAATTAAAACAATGTTTCCAATCCTTTAATTTTAAAATAAGTTAGACACATTATAGTTAACTGAAATTTGTCAAATATAATATACTACCTTTGATCTAAATTTGTAAATCCAACGATAATTTAAAATTTGTAGTATAAATTCACTTATGTTAACTATACTTAAATATACTCATAAATGTATATCAAATTTGTTTTATTTAATCAAATATAGTATGTAAAATAGATGCTTTAATTAATAACTCTTTCAAACCTATAACATATTTAAAAGTAAAAGTAAAAATACATAAGCAATAATATGAACATGATGGTAACATCTTTTGTCTAATATAATTGGACACAACATATGTAATGAAATATTTTCATTCTTTAACTGAAAAATATTCTATTATTGTCACTTCATTTCATACTCCTAATATTTTAAAATAAGATATTACACGTCAAAATGATTTGAATTCTGTTTGTCGTTTGTTTCTCCTTTAATTTTGATTGAATAGTATGCTTTTAGTCCTTCCATTTCTTGAATAAGATTTAGGTTTCTTTGGATAAATCGCGCTGCTGTTTGGTTGAAAAGTTGTTAGCCATAGCTGGGGGTACCTATAGAATAAAATCAACTCGACAAGGACACTAAGCCATCTCTGAGCAATAATCGTAAATTATGTAATAACAAATAAAATTTAAAGGATGTTGAAACAATTTTGCAAATTAAAGTCACGATAAGTCACTTGTAAATATTAAATTTGGCCTTTAAAACTTAATTTAATAAAATAATATTTAAAATACATGCTCTGTTCAAATGACTCTTTTGAATTTTTAGCATATTGTAAAAGAAAAACTTAAAATATATAAATGATAATATGAACATGTTGATAACTCCCTTTCTATTATATAATTGATCGTAATATATTCTTATTATTATTTTGTAATATTTATTTAACGGAATGAAATACTTTTCATTTTATCTTTTTAACATAAAATAATCAAATTATTTTCACTATGTTTCGTACTCCTTATATTTTAAAATAAAAATAATACTTGTCAAATTCAGTTTATTCTAAAACATTTCATTATATAAATTATTTTAAATTCAACATTTACTTTTTAAATTATCTTTTGAGAGAAACATTAATACAAGTTAGATTAGGATGAAAATATTTTTACTATAAGCTTGTTTCATTAAGAAATTTTAAATTTTAGTTTAAATCATAAGAAGTTTTAATTTTAAATTATTGTATAAAATCTAAATAATATATCTTTTAAGAATAAAAAACTTATGAATCTATTTTAATGAAAACATATTCTATTACAATAATATTTATTATATTAATTAATTAATAATAAGATTAGATTAGATTAGATAAATAAATAACAAAAAATTAAATTTTATAAAAATTTAAATAACAAAATATTATATGATTACTAAGTTAATTTGTAATAATCGTTGAACTAATACTTAAATTTAAGTTACTATAATTTACTTACAAATATTAGATTTATCTCAACTTTTTAAATTTATATAACTTAAATACGAATTTTAATTTTATGAGTTAAACTTAAGTCATAATTTAATTCTTAAAATTCGAAATTTTAATTTACAAATAGTCAAATAAGTCGAGTCAATTTATTGATGTCTAATCATTAGATTTATTCAAAATTTTAATAAAACAATTTAAATAGTTTTAAGCTCTATTTATTAAAATCCCATAAACTAATTAAAATTTTAAGCTCAAGTTTAAAAAGTTTTAATTTAACAAATCACATAAGAAAATTACAAACTCATAAATTAAATTGAAACTTATAATAACATTAAAAAATGTAATGTTCAGTTTAATTTATATAATAAATTAAAAGACAGAAAATTTACCTAATAAATATAAAGAATAACAAAAAATGTTAAAATGTTAACGCAAGGAATGTTAGCTCGAGAATTCTAAATATTGGATACCGTAGATATACCAGCTAAAACTTTTGCCAAAAGACTTGTACTTTGTTTGATTAACTATTCATCTAGCCAAATAGAATCGAGTAGTTTATAACCTTTTGAAATTAAATACCAAAAAGCATAGATAAGGTGATTTATTTTATTTTATTTATCTTCAAATTAAATATGAAGAGATTTCTCAATAATAATAAAACTATAACAACAACATTTAAAATATTTAATTGGAATCAAGTAAATATTTTACAATAAAATTTTATAACAAATTACAAGAATTTATATTTTAAGTTAATTAAATTTATTGATGATATGTAAAATCTATGGTTTCTTTCTAAAATTCTTTTGAATATAATGTAAATTAAAAATTTTACGTTTATATTTTTAAAGTATTTTGTCTTTAATATATTTTATTTAATATAAAGATAACCTGCATTTGGACATACAACCGAACTTGCTATTTTCCAAAGATCGTTCAATAGAAATGTATTATGGACCTACAGTAAAGTATGCAACTAGTCGTGTAATCCATGCATGGTGCAATGCTAAACGAAACCAAGAAATCGCAACTGGAAAACAAAACGGCATCTTTTTTCTTTTGAAAAGTTATGTATAAATTTGAAAGATGTCAAAATTGTTAAAATAAATAATTATGATAATAAATAAGACTTTTAAACTCAAGATAGTCTAACCTAAAATCACTTTATTAAATTTTTTAAGTCTAATTAATTATAAAAATTAAATCGAATTAAAATATACATATAACCAAAAGTCAAACTTAGGCTCAAATATTCAAACTCAAGCCTCAAAGGAATCAAGTCAAGTCAATTGCTACTATTAATCTTTTTCATGATTTTATATTACTTCATATTGTTAATAGTTAAAAAATTATAACCAATATATATACATATATATAATAAGGAATGACTTTTAGTATCTTGAGATATTTATTCTCATATTAACAAACATATTAAACAACTTTTAACATATTTACATCAGAAAAATACCAATAGAGTTTTTACTCTTGCAATTGATTTCAATTGTCAATGCAATTATGCAACAGAAGAAAAGAGTAACATATAAATATGACTTAGGCAAAACACAAAATAAGAATCTATTCAAACATAAATCAAGACTCCTGCCGGATATGTATTGATAGCTTATTATCTTGAATAGAATCGACGAATAAATAGTCAAGAAAAGCAAAAATACTTAGTTAGAGACGAAAACTATCCAACGAAATAACTTAATGTCAGAAAAATGCATCGTCAAGCAATTCGACTTCAACCGCACAATAACCTTAAATCCATATCTCATCTACCTCAGATCCATAAAAAACCATTTGCTCATCATAACAATCCACCTTTCAGTTTCCAGATTTATTAGTGATGTATATTTACGGGGGGAAAGAAAAGGAACTCAACAGTGAGCACTTATATGCCAAGTTTGTGCTCCGATAACCTTTTAAAAGGCCAACGTGAAGCCAAAATCTGCAATCTCAGTGCACCAGTTGCAGGCACATTACCAATTTGTCATATTTGCTTCTGATGGACTTTGGGAGCATGCAAGCAATCAAGAAGCAGTTGATATAGTACAAAACCACGCACGAAGTGTAAGATACATATATTTTACTAGTAAACTATCTAATCTTCTTGTAGATTTCTTAATTTTTTATTTTCTTCAGTCAGGAAGTGCAACAACTAGTAATGGTGAATTGATTGCTGCTCTTTCTTTTGAAGTATAACACCTATAGCCATTTGTAATCAATCAACTAACGAGCTACTTCAACTACTCATCGTCTGATTCTCAGTTCCTCTCGTTCTTTTATTTCACATTCTTTTTATATAATACAATAGAAATTTGTTGTAATTTATTCCCTCTACTCTTAAAAAGAGTAATCGTGCAGTGATATTACTTACCGCGCTTGAATTTTCATTTCTTCATCTTCCACCATTTATTAATCGTTGAACAGAAAGAGAATCGTCCCAGAGTTTTCTAGATGAAAAAGAGCGAGAGATTTTAGAGAGATCTAGAATGAGAGAGTCAGAGAGCCAAACTACAAAATTAAAGGTGAACGATCGAAACGGAAACACTCAAACCAACAATCACGGAGCGAACCAACAATCACGGATCGAACCAACAATCACGGAGCGATCTCCTTACACGACTCACCGTCTGATTATCAGTTCTTCACCTTCTTTTCATTTCAGATCCTGATTAGATAATACATTAGAAAATTCCCGTCATTAATTCCATCTGCGCTTAAAAGAACACTAACGCAGAGATCTTACTAACCGTTCTTGAACCTGACTCTCATTTCTTCATCTTCCTCCATTTATTAACGGTTGACCGGATAGAGAGTCGTCGACGATATTTCTACACGAGGAGAAAATTTAGATTGACCTATAACAAGTACGTCAAAATGAATGAAGAATCAGGAAGCTATTCTACTTACCGTGTTTGACTCTGAATCATCTTCATCTCCCGCCATTTGTTGAACAGAGAATTGTTGGTCGTGTTTCTAGATGCGAGAGACAGAGATTCTAGAGAGATGTAGAAAGAAAGGTAAGGCACCTCAAAATGAAAATTGAAACTTCCCGCCTACGGCTTTATATGCATGAAATCAAACGACTTTCAAGTTAGACGCCACTCTCTAGAAAGTTGCTCCTTTAAGCTCTGTTTGTTTGGAGAGTTATTAATGGAATGGAATGGAACGTAACACAGTTTCATCGTTTGTTTGAAGGTTTCATAATGGAATGGAATGAAATGGGATTGAAGCGGAGGTTTTCATGTTACGTTCCATTCCATCCTAACGGTGAAAATAAAAGCTCCGATTTAGGGATTTAGGATTTAACGTAACCAATAAATACATACTACCTAATATACCGTCAACAATTCTTTTAATATCAACTCGACCAAATCATAATATTAATATATCAAATAGAATATAGTAATATTTAATATAATAAAATTTATTAAATAATTAATAATAATATTTTCATATTATTAATAATAAATTATTTATATTTAATAATAAAATATAAAATTTTATATTTAAAATTTATTTACTTATTTTATTTATATAGAAATATATAAAAACAATTAAATAATAATTTTTACATATTTTCTATTTTCATTAATAAAAAATATATTAAAATTATTTTTGTTTGTATATATTAATATTTAATATAATAAATTTTATTAAATAATTAATACTAATATTTTTATATTATTAATAATAGATTATATATATTTAATAATAAAAATAAAATTTTATATTTAAAATTTATTTATTTATTTTATTTATATAGAAATATATAAAACAATTAAATAATAATTTTATATATTTTCTATTTTCATTAATAAAAATATATTAAAATTATTCTAATTTGTATATATTTCTATATAAATAAAATAAATAAATAAATTATTTTATTTAAAAATTTAATATAATAAAATTTACTAAATAATTAATAATAATAATTTTATATAATTAATAATAAATTGTATATAATTAAAAATAAATAAAATTTTTATTAATGAAAAATAGAAAATATATTTAAAATTATTCTTTAATTGTTTGTATATATTTCTACATAAATGAAAATAAAATAAATTATTTATATATATAAATCACCTAGAATAGAATATAATAAAATAAAATATATTAAATAATTAATAATAATAATATATTAAATAATTAATAATAAATTGTATACAATTAATAATAAATTTAATAAAAAATTATTAATGAAAATAGAAAATATGTAAAAAATATATTCTTTAATTGTTTTATATATTTTATATAAATAAATTATTTTAATATAAATCATATAAAATAAAATAAAATATATTAAATAATTAGTACTAATATTTTTATATAATTAATAATAAAATAATAAACCTCCTACAACAACCATTTTAATATAAAGGGTATAAAAGTCATTTATTATACATTACATTCCATTCCATCCATCTTCCAAACAATGTTTCACTACATTACATTATGAACCCTTCCATCCTTCCCAAACAACTTTTTACTATATTACATTCCATTCCATTATAAATCATTACATTCCCTTCCCTTCCATTCCATTCCATTCCATTAATTAACATTCAACCATTTCAATCGAAGAAAGCTCCTTCAGCTAGCAACTTTGTGCACTGTTCACGCGTATTATTCACACAAGAAAAATACTGCAACTTCTATCTCCTCCTCTATTCTTGACTTTGTACTCTTGTAATCAGCTGAATGTATGAAGTAAATGGTGTAAAAGTATTCCTGAAATCAAAGAACTAAACTTCTGGTTTTTTTTCCAGCAAAACAAAAACTTCTACTACTATTTTTAACTTCTGAACTTGCAACTGAAAAACAAAAACAAATGCTCAACTTCTAAACTTGCTGCTGGAAATAAAAAACAGAAAGAAAAGTAACAGAAGAATTGAAACTTGAAAGATGATGAACTTGTATTGAGATTTTTTTGGTTTTTCTCTCATACATCCATATATCATACGAAAATGAAGAAAAGAAGTGGAGCTTTATAATTAGCTCATACATGTTCTGATACATTTTTTATTCTAAACTGGAATGTAAAGGCTTGGACTGATGAATAAAACTGAACTGGTACATCATTTCCTGATTTGGCTAAACATAAAAGCAAACTTCTTTTGTCTTTAACAAAACTAAAACCAACATTTGCAAAAACAGAAAAAACAACCATTAATTCTTCTGCAGATCTGATTCTCCATGCAAATCCTATCGTCATTGATGTTCTTGACTTCATACATTTGATTAACACTAAACTTGATTTTACTAATTAATCCTTTCAAATCGCTTCAATCTTTCGCTAGTTTTTTCTCGCAATTTGATTACTTCCTTCCTGGTTACTTCCTTCTGCGATTTTGGTTACTTCCTTCTGCGAGTAACTGCAAGTAACTGAATTTGATTCTCAATTTTTATTGTGCACCCAATCATCTGTTTCTTTCATTTTCCATTCTCCTTTGCCTTGTGCTCCATCCATCTGACTTGTATCTTCATTCCTTTGATTCATCCATTGTTGAATTATGCTTAGGATCATCAACTCCATTTTCCACCTATATTTGAACTCTTTTGTTTTTCCTTTCAGCTTCTTCTTCTTCCTCACTTTCACTTTCATTGCAAGCTCCTCCACTGATTTCAACACAGCAGGTTGCATAGAACAACACAATTCAACAGCTCCTCCTTTGTTTTGTGGAACCTGCATACTTACATCCATTCCTTGTTTAATTGGCTGAATGTATGTCTTATGTTTAGCTCTTGCAAACATGGCATATTCAAAAACCATGAGTGTCTCATCTGCTTCCTCTTCAGCTGTATCATCATACCTGAATTCATCATTTTCATGGCTTGCTGAAAACTCCTCCTGATTCCCTTCTTCTCCTGATTTCTTAACTGTAGTTTCAGGATTATCTAAAAACTTCATTTTCTGATTCTCCCTCTGTTTTTTCTCAATAATTCTTCTAGCATCTTCCAATTGTCTAGAAAGATCTTTAGCACGAGATGTTTCTTCTATGATCTTTCTCTTTGCCACACATTTTTGCTCCTCTATTTTTGTTGGGCCCGGGCCCCGGATGCTCGAAGCCCGAGGCTGCCCCTCGAGTCGCGCCCGCGCCGAGCGCCCCAAACCGCGGACCTGATCCCAACATTTGGGCACAATCGATCAATTAATACATACATACATTACCATAACATTCATAACTATGCATTAAGGACCCTATAACCATAGGGATTTCATACTATTGCAAATTAAGAAAAGTCAACAAGTATCCTCAATTATAACAAAATACAAAATGAAATCTAAATCTAAAATACATGAGTATGCTCAATGTTAACATGCTCGGAGGGCCAACAAAATACTAACTTAATACAAAGCTCCTAATTTGTCTGAAGTTTCCGATGCCGCGCAAAGTCAACGATCGTCCTGATCTGCACCTGAGGAGGGGAAAGTAATGGGTTGAGCTACACAGCTCAGTGGCTAATATAGTTATAGCCATCGGCAATTAGCACAAATCCCAGCATATGAATGTATATATATTATATTATATCTATACAGACAATAATTCCAGCATTCACATGCTACTCAACAATTTATACATTCAATACAAGTAAGTCATCATATGTCACAAAGTATGCTTCACAATGATCAATTCACATATGCAATGTACATCACAATGGCTCGAGGGTTCCATGGTAACAAAAGGAAGAAACCAAAGTTTACATCCTGAACGAAATGAGTCCATTCGGAGCTCATAGGCCACAAGCGGGCAGCCGGGAGAAGGCTCTTGTCTACGTGCACGTGACGAACGAAATAGTTCCACTCTCGCCCAAACAAAAGCATAGATTCATGCTCAAAATCATTTTATCAATGACATGCTTTCATGTTTCTCATTTATTCAAAATGTCGTGACCGAAGTCTAGGCATAACATATTCACAAGCACAATGTCATGCTATCCATTTCCATGATTCTTTCACAATATGTGCAAACAAAGTCATTCAATTAATCACATTTAAACATGCATCATCTATAACATATATCCATACATAGGCAAGAACCTGCCTAATCACACAATAACTATAAGTATATTACCCACCTCTAATCGCTCGAGTATCCAATTCACGGATGTCCTTCTTCTTGCGATAAAATCGGGTCAGCTTGGTTTCCTAAATCAACCAAGTTTCCATCCAATCAATATCCATAAAAAACAATCAAAGCGTGAAGAGTCAAAATAAAGCATTAAAAAATCTCCATTCGACCTCTTCCTAAAATTCTGAACCCTTCGAAACAATTTTTGAAGTTCCCTTCTTCGTACAACTTGTAGCCCCTGATCTCTAGTTCACAACGGCTCAAAAATTACCTCAATTGGACATCTACACCAAAAGATATGCCCAAAATATCAAAAATCTCATTTTTCGAACAACAGGGGGCTCGCCGCGGCGAACGGCCTGCTCGTCGCGGCGATCACAAGTGTGCACCGCGACGTGCACCCTACACGCACGTCGCGGCGAACACAGGTTCGCACGTCGCGACGAAGGCCGATTCTCTCGTCGCGACGAATAAATATCACACGTCGCGACGACTCCTGCGTTCCACGCGTCGCGACGAATAATCGTAAAATTATTTACACGTCGCGACGTGGCTCCCTTCCTCACACGTCATGCGCTTATTCATACTTACGTCGCGGACGTCTGCGTCAAGAACCAACCCCGAACTCCAATTTCTACATATCTCATCTTAAATCCTCTTCTAAACTCAAATGCAACACAACCAAACTATAGATCCAGTCCTCTACAACATTTCTAACCCATTCTAAGCTTCAAATCTAACACAAACACATCAACATAAGGAAATCTCTACATTTTCACCCAAAAACCCTAAAACCTTCGATTCTACTTAATCCACACGATCCTAAGGTTTAATCCAACCATAAACAAGATAGAAAGGACTTAAACTTACCGATTGAAGCTTTAAAATCGTCGAAACCACTGAAATCGCAAACTCTTTCTTCTTCTCTTCTTCCTCCTCTCGATTGCGCTTCCTCCTTCTTTTCATCTTCTTTTTCTTTCTTCCTTTCCCTCTTCTTCGTTTCTCTCCTCTTAACCTAAGGTATGGGAAAAGACCAACTTACCCCTCTTAGATAAGCCCAAATCTATGCTAACATAAGTAACTTCCCAAAATACTCTCAATTAACTCAAACTAAAGCATAATCACATAATTACCACAAATCATGCTTAATGACATCATAAAAAAAATTCGGGGCCTAACAATTTTAGCCCTCTCTATCTTAGCACGTTCTTTCTTTTTCGCTACATCAGCCTTTGTTGCTTCTAATTTTATGATTGCCTCCTCAAACTTCAACTTAACTTCCTCAACTTCTTTCCTCAATGACTCTAACTGAAGGTGATACTTCTCAGCCTTCTTTCTTTCAATATCAACACGTTTCCTCTCCTTTTTTTACCCTAGCCTTTTCTACTTCCACTTGCTTCCATGCTTCAACAACACAAGTTTCAACAGTAGGGTTATGTTCCATGGTTTGGTGACTGGTTTCCACTACAAATACACTCTCCTCAGCAATTGAATTTTCTGATGGTTGATTGATTTGTGATGGTCCAGGTTTGGTGTTTGGTATGTTTGATGGGTGATTTTGAGGATTTGTAAGTGTTTGTGGCTGTGAATATGGCACAGATTCAGTCATAGTGTTTGAACCTTGAAGTTGTTGGCTTGATTGGCTAGGCATTGGTGTTTGAGTGGTTTGGTAATTCTGATATGTTGAACTTGATTGAGTTGGATTTGGCTGAGGCATTTGAGAGTAATAGACATAAGGTTGAGGGAATGAAGAAGGTTGAGACATTTGAGGTTGATACATGTACTGTTGAGGGATCGAAAATGGAGATAGTTGGGTTGGTTGATGAATTTCTGATTTTCCAGCAAGGTAAGCTTGGTGTAATTGAGATTCAGGAACATGTTGGTAAGATTGTGGTTGGGATGGTATCATATTTGGTAAGGCATTGGTTCTTTGAAGAGGGTGTATTGGGGGTGGCTTGCCAAAGAGTGAACTTTGGGGATTTTGATGCTCATTCATCCACTTTTCATAGCAAACCCTTCTTGTATGTCCCCTTTTCCTGCAAAAAGTACACTCAACATGATCATTCCAAAAACAATCTTCAGCTGCATGATTGTTCCTCCCACAAAATCTGCAATTAGCAAACATTCCCATTCTACTCATCCTTACTCCTCCTTGCATTCGGGTATCTTTATTGCTAGGATATTGGTTTGGATTTTGGATGTTTTGGTAGGGAATTGGTGAGGCATATTGTGTTTGACGGTAGGATTGATTCGAATAAGGATGGTTTTGTGTGTAGGTAAGAGTTTGATGAGGAATGTGATGGTTGTGAGGTGATTTGGTGGATAGTTTTGTCTGAACCGATTTTGAGTCAAAGGACCTGATCTGATTTTGTGTGTAGCTTGGAGGATTTTCAGGTGTTCTAAACCTTTCAGCCTTTAAAGCAAACACTTCCCCTTCTCTTCTATTCCCATGTCTCTCCTCATGCATCTCCAAAACATTGAAAACTTGCTCCAAAGAAACTGAATCTGGATCATTTGTAAATTGCCACTCTAAAGGTGCTATGCTTGCTTCAAACCTTAATGGCAACCTACTTAGGAACTTATCCACTAACCTTTCAGTACTTGTACTCTCTCCAAACTCCTTCATCTGCTGCACCAAACTCATAAATTTACCCTTTGCTGTAGCTACATTTTCCTCATCCTTCATACCAAAGTTTTCAAAGTTCCTCAAAACCGTTTGTTTCTTCAGCCTTAAAGTTTGGGTTGATCCTACATATTCTACTTTCAGCATATCCCACAACTCTTTGGAACTCCTACAGCTAGCATACCTCAGCAAAATTGATTCACTCACAACAGATCTCAAAAATACAAGTGCTTTAAAATCCTTGTCCCTCTCTTGACTGATTCTTATTTATTGCTACTGCTCAGTTAAATCTGTCATATTCCCAACTTCAGTCACTCCTTCACTCACAACATCCCACCATTCACACACCCGAAGGCAATCCTCAACCCTAAGAGACCAGACTTTATAGTTTTCTCCAGTTAAAACAGATATATTAGCTTGTAAACTTTGCATATTCATCATAGGAAAGCTTGTACCTGCCATAGTTTTGGTTCAAACCAGGCTAGTGAATCATGAAGCTCTGATACCACTCTAGAAAGTTGCTCCTTCAAGGATTGAAGAAAGCTCCTTCACTAGCAACCTTGTGCCTTTGTTCAAGCGCCTTTATTCACAAGAAAAATCTGCAACTTCATCTCCTCCTCTATTCTTGACTTTGTACTCTTGTAATCAATTTGAATGTATGAAGTAAATGGTGTAAAAGTATTCACGAAATCAAAGAACTAAACTTCGGTTTTTTCCGGCAAAACAAAAACTTCTACTACTATTTTTAATTTCTGAACTTGCTACTGGAAAACAAAAACAAATGCTCAACTTCTAAACTTGCTGCTGGAAATAAAAAACAGAAAGAAAAGTAATAGAAGAATTGAAACTTGAAAGATGATGAACTTGTATTGAGATTTTTTTGGTTTTTCTCTCATACATCCATACATCATACGAAAATGAAGAAAAGAAGTGGAGCTTTATAATTAGCTCACACATGTTCTGATACATTTTTGATTTTAAACTGGAATGTAAAGGCTTGGACTGATGAATAAAACTGAACTGGTACATCATTTCCTGATTTGGCTAAACATAAAAGCAAACTTCTTTTGTCTTTAACAAAACTAAAACCAACATTTGCAAAAACAGAAAAAACAACCATTAATTCTTCTGCAGATCTGATTCTCCATGCAAATCCTACTGTCAGTTGATGTTCTTCAGCTTCATACATTTGATTAACACTAAACTTGATTTTACTAATTAATCCTTTCGAAATCTGCTTCAATCTTCTGCTGGTTTTTTCTCGCAATTTGGTTACTTCCTTCTGGTTATTTCCTTCTGCGATTACGTTACTTCCTTCATGAGTAGCGCAAGTAACTGAATTTGATTCTCAATTTTTGTTGTGCATCCAATCATCTGTTTCTTTTATTTTCCATTCTCCTTTGCCTTGTGCTTCATCCATCTGACTTGTATCTTCATTCCTTTGATTCATCCATTGTTGAATTATGCTTAGGATCATCAACTCCATTTTCCACCTATATTTGAACTCTTTTGTTTTTCCTTTCAGCTTCTTCTTCTTCCTCACTTTCACTTTCATCGCAAGCTCCTCCACTGATTTCAACACAGCAGGTTGCATAAAACAACACAATTCAACACACTCGAGAGATATAATTCTGGCACTCATAAAAATCATTTGAAAATAAATCCCGACGTGCTAGAAAACTCGATGCTGCGTTCATTTTTTAACGATATTTATTTTCTGTACGAGAAAACGGTTAATTAGCGTACTTTTCTTATTTTAGATAAATTTAAAATTTTATAAAATAAGTTTTGAATTTTAAAATTTTCAAAATAGTATATTGATATATTGTATTATATGTTTTAACTCTGTTTTTAAAAATATAATAATAAATAATAATTATAGATAATAAAAATAACAATAATTTTAGATATTTTACATATAAATAATAAATACTTTTATATAAAAAGGACAATCATCATCATATAAATATAAAATTAAAAACATAAAATTCAAATCAATATAAAGTATTTAAAATATTATAATTTTAGTTTTCATTATATAATAAATAATAATTACATCAAAATATTCAATAAAAGAATAATAAATATCTTTAACTCTCAAATTATTACATTTTACAACGAAAATTCACAATAAGAAAACAACTAAGTATAGTTGAAATATGAAACAAAAAAATATTATTTAATTTACTATCAATTAAATATATATTATATATTAAAATAATTAAAATTAATTATTACTAATATTATAAATATCTTAATTTAATTTAATTTATAAAAGTAATTTAATAATTATTAATAAATATAATTAAATTTAAAATATTTTTAAAATATAAAAATTTCAAATAAAATTTGATTTAATAATTAAAATATATAAAAATAAATAATAGTTTATAAAATAATTTTAAATTATTTATTTTAAAATAAAATATTTTTGTTATTAATTTATTAATAAATAATATATAATATTAAAATAAATTTAAATAAAATAATTTTTTAAGTTTTTAATGTATAATTATTATTAGTAATAAAATATTTATTTTATTTTTAAAATAAAATCAAAAATCAAAATAAAAGTTAACTAAATAACTAATTATAAAACTTTGAAGAAAAGAAAGGAGGAGGGGGAAGGAGAGGGAGGCTGGAGTTAAATTTAAAAAAAAGTTTCAAAATTTTGATATTGACTGGTTGATATTATAAATATAGCTGGTACAAGATAAAACAGGCTAATACCAACTGATATTTACACCCAGTATATAAGCAATAATATTTCATACCGTTCTTCATCTGGTACGATATGTACCACCCAGGACCAGTCAGTACGAAATGAAATTGAAACATTTGTTCTAGATCCCTACTTTTTTCTTTGTATGAGAAAGATATATGCAGTTTTCATGGTGATTATAGGTATATTGATAAATTAGTGGAACATAGAAAGAGCTTGAATAATATTTGGAATTGAAAATGCCTAAGAAGAGAGTGATTAATCAAATATATTTAGAGTTACTTAGAATTAACTAAAGTTATTATTATTATTACTACTATTACTATTATTATTATTATTATTATTATTGTCTTTATTATTATCATTAATATTGTTATTATTTTTATGTTTATGATTATTAATGTTATTATGATCTTTTTTGTTTTTACTATTATTTTTATTTATTTTTGGTTTTTTGTCTAATTTTACTTTTATTTATCATTTTATTTCCTTATTTATTTATCTATTTTTATTTTTATTTTATTTTCATTCATTCGTTCATCTGAATTATTTGGAAATAACATGTCTATTAATTAGGGATAACGTTGTGTATTATTAGATCTTCTCGACCCGTATTTTAACGAGATTTTTACTAAAATTGTTAACGTAAAATTAACTAAATTCAAATAGATTAACTATATTTTAGGTTTAATTTAAGTGAATGAAATTTACATTTAAATGTATAAATGCTTGGTATTATAGATCCTATTTAAAATAAAAGTAAAATTATTATATTAATATTAACATTTTACTTAAAATAAAATTTTATTTAAAGTTAAATTTGAATAATTTAAAATAATAAATTTGTTTTAAATGTTTTAAACTTTAAAATCTAATTTGTTTTATTGTAAACATTAAACTTATAAATAAATAATTTGTTAAATAAAATTATTTTATTAATTTCAACTGTGAATTTGCATCATCTTGAATAAAGCTTGAGTGATTAATGTACTTCTAATTCTATAAAATTTGAAAATTTGTGTATAAATGGAAAAAAAAATTACGGTACTTCATATACTCCTTTTTTGAGGTATAATTAACTTGCATAACAACGTCTTGCTCCTTGTAGGATGAAAGTCTGCTTCGTTTTTTGCTTTGGTTTAATAAATGCAAAAGAAAAGGGAAATACTTAGGGGCCGTTTGGTTCCACTTTTGTTTTTCTGTTGTTGTTTTTGGTTTACTTTTTCTTTTTGGTTTTGTTTTTTCCTAAAAAACGAAAACCTGTTTATTGAGATTTGTAATATAAAACTGAAAACAAAAATCTGTTTGGTTGAAATTTCTAAAAAACTGAAAACAAAAATGTTTGGTTTTATTATCATGTTTCTATTTTTTGTTATTATACTATTATGTAATAATTATAATCTAATACATTATATTTTTAAATTAATTAATTGTCATTATAGTTAAAATTAAATATATACTAATCAAATATTATTAAAAATTACACATTAATTGTATATAATAAAATTACATAAATTAGAAATTACATTAAATTGTTCTAATCAATAAAAGATGTCCGAATAATTACCAAAAAATTGTTCATCATACTATAATTCTTGAAAATATAATAGTATTATCATTTACAAAAGAAACATAAATCAATTATAAATACTCCACATTTGTCTAACAATTTCATCTTACTTCCAAAATATACCTCAAGAAGAGGCTATATTCTTATAATATAACCTGGATCAGCCCATCAACCAAATAAGCCCAACGGATAAAAGAAAATTTTTTTAAAAGAAAAAAAACGACGGGGTCGTCTTCAACCTTCACCGGTCAGGCGTGACTTACTGGAGCAGACGAACCCGACGTGTTTCACGTCAGAGGCAAATTAACAACTGCAGGAAGATAATTGTATTTTTATTACAGATAATAATTACATTTTAGATAAAACTTAAAGATAAATTATTTTTAATTAAATAAATTTATTTAATCTCTTATATAATATTTATTAACAAATTATTAATAAAATCATGTTATTTTAATAAAATAAATATTTTAAATTTTAAAGTTTATTTATAAATTAATATTTATTTGAAATATTTTTAATTATTAAATCAAATTTTATTTGAATATTTATATATTTTGAATTTAATTATAAAAATTAAATAAAATTAAATTATTCATAATTTTATTGATAATAAATATAAATTTATCAAATATATAAATATAATGTTGAATTAAATTATTTCTAAATTTTATTAAAATAAATAATTAAATAATATATATTTAAATGATAGTAAATCGATTATGAAAAAAACGAAAACATGAAACAAAAACCACTTTTATGGTTTTCATAATTTTTGAAAACTGGAAGAAACCAAAACCAAAAACAAAAACCAAAAACTCAAACAAACAAGTTTTTTTACTAAATTTAAAAACAAAAACAGAAAACCAAAAAAAAAAAAAGAAAACAAACACCTCCTTAAAGTTCCTGTTTGGTTGAAGGGTAATTTCTGAAATGGGATGGAAAGATCTTAACACACTTCTATTATTTAATTGACAGTTTTTCATATAATAAAATAGAATAAGATAGAAGTAGAGAATTTTATGTTACATTTTATTACATCATAAACAGTGAAAATAAGAAATCACCAATTAAAAAGATTTAAGATGGAACATAAACTAATAAATACATACTACTTAATGCACTCTTAATAATTTTTTAATACCAATTATTTCTTCTAACCCTCACTTCCTTTTCCCTTACTCATTTATTACGGTCCACAAAATTGTATATAATGAATAATTTTTATATTATTTCTCCTTACCCTAATAATAATATTTTATATTATTAATAATGAATTGTATATAATTAATAATAAAATAACAAAATTATCAAAACTTGTATTAATGAAAATACAAAATATATAAAAGTATTCTTTAATTTTTTATATATTTCTATATAAATAAAAATCTAAGTAAATTATTTTAAATATAAATCAGACATAATAGAATAAAATAAAATTTAACAAAATAACATATATTAAATAATTAATAATTATTTTTACATAATTAAAATAAAATATTAAAACTTTATTTTTAAATAAAAATAAAAAATTATTTGTCACAGTTGTGACTTGAAACTTTTAATTGGATATGATTTACGCTTTAAAACCATAGGTTAAACCTCCTGTAATAATCATTTTAATAGCAAGGATATAATAGTCATTTATTATACATTAAATTCTATTTCATTCATCTTCTAAGCAACTACGTTATATTATGAGTCATTCCATCCATTCCAAACAATTTTTTATTATATTACATTTCATTCTATTATAAATTGTTTCGTTCAATTCCATTAATTAATATCCAACCAAACTCTAAGGCCTTGTTTCGTTGTCATAGATTCTTGCTTGGGAAATTAATCTTTTTTCTAAAATTTATATTATTACGTTTGGTTCTTTTTTTTTAATAGTTAGGAAAGTAAAAACTTTCTCAATCTAAGAAAAGTAGTAGCACTTTACTTAGATTCTAAATCCCAACATCTCCTATATTACTTTCCCCGGGAATGTATTTTAAAAATACGCTAGCTAATTTAACCATTTATTTTATCTCAACTCTACAATAACTCTTTTATAAAACTCTATTTTCTCTTCAATCAGTGTTACGAATACCGTATCGGATTAAATTATGATACGGTATTGTACAGCATCTGGATTAATATCGAAGCATTGTTTGAGTAATTTTTAAATTTATGAAATAATTCCTAAATTTTAAAAATTACAAAATAGTCAATGTCATATTATACAGTTGTATTGTATGTTTTAACCCTATCTCTAAAAATCATAATAATAAATAATAATCATAATTTTAATTTAATAATTATTAATAAATATAATTAAATTTAAAAATATATTTTAAAATATATAAATTTCAAATAAATATTAGTTTATAAATAATAATGTGAAAATTATTTATTTAAAAATAAAATATTTTTATTAATACTTTATTAATAAATATTATATAAAACATTAAAATAAATTTAAATAAAATAATTTATTTAATTTATAATTCTTATTAGTAATAATATATATATTATTTAAAAACAAAAATAAAATTCACAATAATTATAAAAGTGGAAATAAATAAAATAACAAATTAAAAAAACTTTGAAAAAAATGGGGAAGGAGAGATAAGAGAGAGGGAGGAAAATTTTAAAAATTTTTGAATTTTTTTGAAAATTTCCTTTTTTTTTTTTTCCAAATTTTCAGTATTAGCCAGTATTTTGAATACTGGCTGATACTATCTAAAATGAGCCGATACCGACCGATATTTAAACTCGGTACGACTCACCATTTATTTCGTACCGATTATGGTCCGGTACGTACCGGTATTTATAATACTGTCTTTAACTATTCTTATTGTTCTCCTATTGTTAGGATTTTGAATATTTTTTCTTAGAAGTTTCATCGACAATCTTCAGGTTCATACTTTTTCTTATTTAACGATTTCAATTTCTATTCAGTTTGTAGGAATATAATTAAAAATATAAGTCAAAATTAAGTTACATTATATGAAATAATGTTGCATACCAAACATTATAATTAAGAATCCACTTAACTTTCCTATTAGAATTTTTACAAGCATTCAAACATGTACATATCTTTATTTTTCATAGATTTATTTTTCGAATAATCATATTCTAAATTTCCTCTACTTTCTCTTCAACTAAACGGCGTCTAAGAGTTATGCTAAATTTCATTATTAAGAATGACATGGTTGTAAGTTCGAATCTCTCTACTCGCGTTCATAAACTCTAAGGATGTGGAATTAGTTTTCTGAAGTCTAGTTCGTAACATATAAACGTCAAGTCGTTTTGCAAAACACAAAAACCAAAGTCATCGTGCTTAGAAGTAATGATTAAATTATCTAGAGCATTTTTTGGATTAAATTCAAGAGGAAAGTGATCTAAATACTGAGGAGTGTTGGGGTTTAAAATCTAAGAAAAGTGCTGCTATTTTCTTTAAATTAGGAAAGTTTTTACTTTCCTAACTACTTAAAACAACGAACCAAACGTAATAATTTAAATTTTAAGAAAATGATTACTTTCTCAGTCAACAATTCGTGTCAACCAAATGGGGCTTTAGTGTCTTGTAATGTGATGAAACATAGAAAATAAATGATAAAAGTCAAAAGCATTAACAAGAAGAGTACTCAATGAATAATTTTTATTCTAAATTTCTCGTTAGTCAAAACTCGAAAATATATGAAGTAATATAATATTTTTTAAAAATTCACTTAACATTCTTTTCAAAATTCTAAGTGAATCATAGTATTGCACCATATAATACAAATGTGACTTTTAATTTATAAAAGAATAAGAAAAAGGAAAAATATATACTTTGCTAACTTTTCTATGCGTATCCATCATCCATCTTCAATATCTGAGTATTGAACTTGAAGTGGTTATTATACTCAATGACAATAACATAATAAGACAGATAAAAATAAGAATCCATGCTCTTGAAATATCAAACGAAATAGATATCTTGAAGACTAAACTCACAATAGAGAAACATGTATAACTCACAAAATGGGAGCATTGAACTTGAAATATTTTGATCCAATTTCTTCCATCTTCAGATATCTTGAAGACTAAACTCACAATAGAGAAACATGTATAACTCACAAAATGGGAGCATTGAACTTGAAATATTTTGATCCAATTTCTTCCATCTTCAACCTCTTTTCAGGCATAGAGTGGAATGACTTACACTTGTGGATGATCTTTTCAACTTAGACATTCTTAAAGTTGGAAAGTCAAAATTTACAAGAAATTAATCTTTATCCTTTTGAGCATAGTGGTATAACCCCATACTCTTTGATTCCATTCTCAACTGTGCTTTTGCGGTAGAAAAAAGTGTTTTTGAAGTCTTCAAAAGCACTTTTTTCTACCGCAAAAGCCATTTTCGAGAAAAATGGGTGTTTGATTGCAAATTTCAAAAGCACTTTTATAGTAAAAATAGCTTTTAAAAAAGCTAAAATACAGCTTTTTAAAAAGCTAAAATTTGGAACTTTTCAGAAAAGACCAAATTTTAGCTTTTTCGGGAAGCTATTTTTTAATTAACTTCCGTCACTTACGTTCATATCCTTGCTAAACAAAAACTTCAAAAATCTGCTTCAACCGACTTCTTCTCTGTTTCATCTGCAGCGTAATCCCTCTCACCCTCTTAGATTCCTTCCAATTTCTCATTTTGCATGTTCAAATCCGTCTATTCCTTTTTCTTCGTAACTCAAATATTCTCTTCTCTCTGTCAGTTACCTTCTGGTTAAAGAAGGGCCATGTTCGGAGAGAAAGATCAGCACCTCTCGAACTCTGAGGTTGAGAGTCCTCAAAACAAGGATAACCCAGAAGAGAATTTGGGTTTTTCTCAAAAGGGTATTGATTTTCTGAGAGAGTCAAAGATGAATCTTGATGGGTTTTCTTCAAAACCCCAAGATCTCACCCTCAGCTACCTCTGTGACAATCCAAAGTTCGGTACTTTTAGCCAGAAGGGCAAAGAAATTATCGTTTCTGATAGTTCTAATCAAGGTGACAAATGGGTAGAGAGAGATTTCTTGAATCTGAGTGAAACAAAGTCTAACTCGTCATAAAGAGGAGACCATGATGATGAAGAGATCGTGTAGGAGAATTCCTCCATAGAGAAGAAGCCTAAGCTGGAGTGTACTTTAAATCTATCTCTAGCTCTGCCTGAAGTTTCTCTGCACTAAGTTTCGAAGTATATCAGAAGCTATGAAGAGATCGTGAAGAAGAAGTTTCTCTGCACTAAGCTTTTGGTGCTATGAGTTTTGGAGTAGTAAAAGAGAGGCTTTTGGGGATGTTTATACTTTTCATATAATATATACATGCATAATACTTCCTTTTAGTTTTACAAATACATCAAAATATTGTTTATTTAGTGCAATTTAAATATTCAGTGCAATATAATGGAGTTAACTATTGGAATATATATATATATATATTAAAATTTAACTACTAAAATATAATATTCAAAAATATTTAATAAAAATTATTTATTTATCTCTTTTAGAATTCTTTAAAACACTATAAATTAAATTTAAAATGATACATACATACATAATAATTCATTTTAAAATTTTAAGAATATATCCAAATATTAACATGGTTAAAATTAATAAAAGTGCTTTTTATTTTTATGCTGCCAAACAGTTTACTGTATGAAGCTCTTTAAAAAAATCGTTTTTTTAATTGACAGCCAAACAGTCAACTGGCTTTTAAAAAAAGCTCTTCTCAGAAAAGCTCTACTGACAAAAGCTCTACTGATAAAAGCTCAACTAAACGGGCCCTAATTCCTCTTCAAAGTTACCAAGTTTACGTATTCACAAACTCTTCTGCTAATCAAGACTGTCATATGCTCTTTATCTGTTCTTCGGATGTATAATGATTCAGGAACAAAATTACCTGAGGAGAAATAGTGATTGTCTCCAAAATAGCAATCATATCTAAGCATGCCTTGGAATCTTTTATCATAACACAGATAGAAAGCAAATCCCAAAAATAGATTATTCAACCAAGGAGAAGGAAGGTGGATTTGAATGGGATCCCCATGCTTTGATACCTGACCACTTTGATATTCTACTTCTTAGATCATTTTAAAATACTCCTAACAACACAAAGTCATTACTCAAATTAATGATTACATAGACCCAGATAAAGAAAAATAGAGAAAGAAAGAGAGTTATATACCAATGTTTTATGCTTTTGATTTCTTGTAAACGCATTTAGATGATTCCTCAACAGTGCTATTGCGATTCCCTGGCATTCATCTTCATCCAACTTTAAGCAATTCCTTAAAGTGAATCTTCTCTGACACTCTTGTGAGTCAAGGTGTAGCTGTTTGAGGGTCTTCTAGTGATGTACAACCATTTGCGTATAAACAAGAGACACTGGATAGGAGTTCTGACAAGGGTCGAACCCTTGTGCATATACTTATACAAAGACATTTCAATCTTCAAAATTTTTGGATGGTTGGAGTGTTATCCGTTAGTTTCATTTCTATGGGTCGTGTCTGTTTCTTTGAAGAGTCATGCCCTTTCAGTTGAACCATCATGCCCTTAAGTTGTTTTGATGAAAGACAACAAGGCATATATAAGGATTGGGTCCCTAGGCTTAACAAGATTATTCTGTATACACCATCATTTGTATTTTGTAAAAGCTTAGAAGAACCCTCTCACATTTCTTCAAGATCTCTCAACATTAAAGGCAGGAGGTACGTAATAATATTCCGCATTTATTTTATAATAGACATGTATATAGATTATTATCATGTCTAGCAGTTGGTATCAGAGATCACTTTTCTCTGCCTTGATGTAATTGATTTTGTAATTATATGCGTGACTGGGTGTTTTGACTGTTGTATATATTGACGTTGGAGGAGTCGTTGTATTGTGAGAAATATAATTCTGCTTACAACGGCTTTTGAATCATTAAAATTGGAGTTTAAGAAGCTAAGATATGGTTAGTTTTGTTATATGGGTTATATGTGGGTCAAGTCGACCCGTCAAGAGGTTGAAGATGAAGATTTTCGCGTTTTTCATTCTCTGCCTTTTGCACGACTTCTGAATAAAGAATGTGTGGGCCTTTGTTTGCCTGATTTGAATAGCATAAGCGTAGGTCCGTGAACTCGCCACGCTGCTTCACCTTATAGGATCCATGGACTCGCCATACGACCCCGTCGGATCCGGACACTCTCAGCCCGCGATCTGCAGTCGAGATGGATCCGGACACTTTGGGTCCGCGATCCACTGTCTGATGAAGGTATTGTCCCCTCTGGTACTCGAACTCAAGACCTCAGGGTTTTATTTCGCTCAGAGCGAACGCCTCATACCATTGAGCCATTATCGCAGGCCCAAAGTGTCTGGATCCAATACCGACTGCAGATCGCGGGCCCAGAGTGTTCGGATCTCGGCGGGGTCGCATGGCGAGTCCATGGATCTACAGGTGGCCGCGTGGCAAAGTTCATGAACCCTACATAAAGACGCTTTTTTGTGGGGTCGTGAACTCGGCCACGCCCTTCCCTGTGAGATCATGGACTCGCCACGCGATTTCCGTCGATCCGGACCTATGGGCCGCGATCGAGCCGCATGGATCCGCACACTCGGCCCGCGATCCACCGCATAATGAAGGTATTGTCCCTCCGGTACTCGAACTCGAGACCTCGTGGTTTTGTTTCGCTCATCATCATGCGGTGGATCGCAGCCCAGCAGTGTCCGGATCCATCGACCGCAGATCGCGCCCGAGTGTCCGGATCCGATCGGGGTCGCGGGCGAGTCCATGGATCTACTAGGTGGGGCCGCGTGGCCGAGTTCATGAACCCTACATAAAGGCGCTTTATATAGGTCGTGAACTCGGCCGCGGCTTCACTGTAGATCCATGGACTCGCCACGCGATTTCGATCCGATCCGGACACTATGGGCCCGCGATCCGCAGTCGATTGGATCCGACACTCGACTGCGATCCACCGCATGATGAAGGTATTGTCCCCTCTGGTACTCGAACTCGAGACCTCAGGGTTTTGTTTCGCTTAGAGCGAACGCCTCATACCATTGAGCCAATTGCAGGCCCAGAGTGTCTGGATCCAATACTGACTGCAGATCGCGGGCCCATAGTGTCCGGATCTGACTGGGGGTCGCATGGCTAGAGTCCATGGATCCTACAGGGTGGGGCCGCGTGGCCAGAGTTCACGGACCCTACAATAACCTTTGTTATTTTACCGACCCACGGTTATAAGCGTTAACTGGCGTTTGCTTTCATTGCTTCATTCCTTTATCCTGGGCAAATCTTTTTGTTATTTCACGGGACCTTCGGTTACGTATTAACCAGATAATTGCAGAAATTGCGTGGGCCATTGTTGAATATTTTTAAGTAAATGCTGCAGAATCTTGTTTTCGTGTATTGCAAGTTATAGTTTACAAAGACGCAGCAGAGTTTTGTAACTTTAAAACTTTCACTACCACCATTTGCTTTTGTTGTTACATGAAATTTGGACCCAAATGAATTATGGAGAGCACTTGTTTTCGTGAATCAACAAGCTTCTCATGGGTCCCACCATTTGCCTTTATTGTTGTATGAAGTCATACTTGGACATAATTTATGTAGTGTATAATGGCAGTACTGTATTTACATTATGGTCCATATTTATTTTGCATTTATATATGGAATATATATATTAGCTCAATTTTATTAAATTACATGATTTAAATTAATGTTGATTTTAAATTCATGTATATATATTTATATTTATGCAAATATATGATATTGATTTATGATTAATCAATTATAAAGGATTATGTAAAATCTTTATTAGTCATAGTTTTGCATAAAATGAGGTGTCATGTGATTAATATAATTTTAATTAGTTGAAGATTAGCCACATCATCTTTGATTAATTAAAATATATATTATGTGTTATAGATCACATCTAGTAAAATGACATCAATTGTGATTAATCATATTTAAATATAATAAATTTTATCCCAGGAAGATTTATTATATTTGCATGATTAATTAGGATGGAATAGTAAATTGTCTTTTCTTAATTTACCCACGGTATTAAGAAAAAAGAATATAATTTGATAGTTTCATCATAAATAGTAAATATGAATCTTTTAATTGAAGCTTAGCCCACAGGCAGTTTTAATTGTTATATGATTCATATATGAAATATGATTGCATGTTTTAACATTAGTAAAACATGATACATGTTTCTTTGCTTCAACAAATTTAGTAACATAAGCATGTTTATATTTTGAATTTTGTGCAGTTAGTTAACCTGTGGATTTTGCTGATATTCAATGTGATATTCCCGATTTAAATGGTGATAACTATAAAATATGGAAAGAGAGAATTCTCCTCCAATTAGGGCGTATGGACATTGATTATGCTATCCGAAAAGATGAACCACATGTACCTAACGAAACTAGCACTCAGGCTGAAATTGCTCTTTATGAGCGTTGGGAGTGATCTAATCGCCTCAGCATGATGTACATAAAGACCAAAATTCACCCTAGTATTCGTGCTTCTATTAGAGAGTATGATCATGTTAGGGACCTATTGAAGGCTATTGATGAACAATTTGAGTCTTCAGATAAGGCCCTAGCTAGCACCTTGATGACTAAGTTATCATCAATGAAGCTCACAAGTGTTAGAGGTGTGCGTGAGCACATCATGCGAATGAGGGACATTGCGGCTCAACTGAGGTCTCTTGAGGTTGAAATGTCCGAGTCTTTCCTTGTGCATTACATACTTAATTCTCTTCCACCACAATATGGACCCTTTAAAATCTCTTACAACACACATAAGGATAAATGGTCTATTAATGAACTTCTGACCATGTGTGTTCAAGAGGAATGGAGGTTAGTAATGGAATTGAGTGAAAGTGCACATATAGCAACCGAATGAAGGAATAGAGGGCAAGCCAAACAAAAAGGAAAGGGTAAAATACCAGTCTGAGTTGAGATAAAAAAGGATTTCAATCCCAAGTGTCGCTTCTGCAAAAAGAAAGGGCACATAAAGAAGGATTGTGCTAAATTTAAGGCTTGGATTATAAAGAAAGGTATTTCAATCTCACTTGTTTGTTATGAATCTAATATGGTTGATGTTTGTCATAATACTTGGTGGATTGATTCCGGTTCTACAATCCATATTTCCAATACCTTGCAGGGTTTTCTAAACCACAAAAAGCCAGTGGACAGTGAACAATGCATCTATTCAGGCAACAAGATGCGTTCACATGTGGAAGCTGTTGGAACATGCAAATTAGTTTTAAATTCTAGTTTTGTTTTGAATTTGGAAAGAACATTTTATATTCCAAGTTTCTCAAGAAATTTGATTTCAATTTCAAGACTTGTACCTATGGGCTATTCTTTTAACTTTTCAAATACATCATTTAGTTTATATCATGAATCTAATCTTGTTGGGAATGGTACAATGATTGATGGTCTTTTTCGAATTAATTTGCAAGAAAATATTTTTCATAATACAATGCATGTCCATAGCAATGCTGGTATTTAAAGATGTGTTATGAATGAACAATCCTCAATGTTATGGCACCGAAGATTGGGACATATTTCTCTTGAAAGAATAAAAAAACTAGTGAATGAAGGAGTACTTAATACTCTAGATTTTACTGATTTTGATGTTTGTGTGGACTGCATAAAGGGAAAGCAGGCCAACATGAAAAAGAAAGGTACTAAGAGGAGTTCAGACATATTAGAGATCATAGATACAGACATTTGTAGTCCAGAAATGGACTTGTATGGTCAGAAATATTTCATCTCATTTATAGATGATTACTCGCGATATATGTATCTCTATTTGCTTCATAACAAGAACGAAGCATTAGATGCCTTTAAGGTATTTAAAATGGAAGTAGAGAAACAATGTGGTAAGCAAATAAAGATCGTGAGATCAGATCGAGGTGGAGAATTTTATGGTAGATACACTGAAGATGGACAAGCACCTGGTCCATTTGCGAAGTTTCTTCAAGAGCATGGAATAATAGCTCAATACACCATGCCTGGGTCTCCGGACCAAAATGGTGTAACAGAAAGAAGAAATCGAACATTATTAGACATGGTGCGGAGTATGCTTAGCAGCTCTAAACTTCCTAAATCCTTGTGGACTGAAGCTCTTAAAACGACAGTGTATATATTAAGTCGAGTTCTAACCAAAGCTGTTTCTAAAACACCATTTGAGTTATGGAAATGTTAGAAACCGAGTTTGCGACATATACGTGTTTGGGGATACCCTTCTGAAGTAAGAGTTTATAATCCACAAGAAAAGAAACTGGATCCAAGAATTATAAGTGGGTATTTCATTGGATATGCTGAAAGGTCCAAAGGATACAAATTTTATTGTCCATCTCATAATACTAGGTTTGTGGAATCAAGAAATGCAAAGTTTCTTGAAAATGACTTGATGAGTGGGAGAGATCAATCTCGGGACTTAGTTCTTGAGAAGGATAATTGTGAAATACAAACTCCTATTTCAAATAATAGATTGATTGTTGTTCATAGCATCCCTCAAAGTCAAACAGGAGGTGAACAACCAATTATTGAAGTTCCACAAGCTGCTGATGACAATCTAGTAGATCCGATTGTTCAGCAATCACCACAGGTTGTTGAGCAACAAGTTGTATAAGCTCCTCCTTAGGAGGGCGCTAATACAATATTAAGAAGATCAACTAGAGATAGGAAATCAGCAATACCTAGTGATTACATTGTGTATTTACAAGAAGTTGACCATAACATTGGAGCCGAAAATGACCCTGAAACGTTTTCACAAGCTATGAGTTGCAATGAATCTTAATTGTGGTACAATACTATGGTAGATGAGATAAATTCTATGGCATCTAACAACGTCTGAGATCTTATCAGTTTGCCTAATGGTGCAAAGGCCATTAGATGTAAATGGGTCTTTAAAACAAAAAGGACTCATTAGGTGTAAGTGGTAAGTCGACTTGTACCATGTGTAAGTCGACTTATGCTTGCTCGGTACCGATAAGTCGACTTGTACATTGGATAAGTCGACTTATTCAAAGACGGTACTGTTTATTTGTGCCCTAAAGGCAATCCCCTTTAGCGCGTTTTATTCACAAATCGTATGCGCATGAATGAATAAATAAAGAAAAGGCATAATTCATTAATTTGATGTTCATGAACATTGTTTATGAATTGATTGGATCTTTAATCAGATTAATGAAGTCCATGATATATGACATAGCATGAAGGAAATTATGATGTGATCATACTCCTGAGATTCCTATCATGTGCAATTATGTCAAGATTCAAATTCTCCTAGTCATAGGATTAATGAGACCGACATCATTAATCCGGATAGACTAACACATGTCATATTCCTGATTGGATCAAGCGGTGGATCTCGTAAACCGTAAATATGAGATATTTAGAATTGACACGTGGATGCTTACTAGCGGTAGTAAGTTCATTGGATGACTGCCATGAGATCATCACATGGATATCTTATCTAAGTGTCGGTGATAATCTCATCATAGCAATGGTGCAAGTATCCTAGACTTGAGGTACTCAAGGCTATCTTGATCTCGATCCTGCTTTGACTCCATTCCTTGTTGCCTTCCGCAGGTAACTCATAAGGTGGTGCTTGGGTACACTTGAGGTATTGAAGGTAATTGAGTAGCCAATATAGGATTCACCACTTCGGATTAGCGAAGAGATACCCATAGCCTCTTGTCGGGATCATTACTCTGAAATCTCGGCAGAGTGAATATGTCATGAAGAGTGTCTTCATGGACATATAGAGTAATGAGTCTGGGACGAGAACTATTATCACTCAATGGACTTGGTCTAGTAAGAGTTGACACTTTGACCATACTCATAACCAAGTGGGGTATAGGATGGTGAAAGGACGAATTGCACAAGAATTGTTCATGGAAGGGTTCGTGATCCGGTTCGTGATGAATACATCAAACCGATTACTTTCCGGTCAATTGGGGTCATGGTGTGTTCTTAGATACGCGCCATGACTTGCTCAGATTAATTGTTAATCTAAGTGGCCAACATAACCGGAATCTAAAGGGTCACACGATAAGAGTGTTTGGAGAATCAGAAATAGTAATTGGACGAGTTCCAATTATGGAGATCATTCGGATTAAATGGATCCCGATGGATTGGGATATGTCCCGATGAGATCGCGACATCGATATTGCTAAGAAAGGTTTAGGAGTCTGTTTGAGACGGGGGCGATGAGTCGACAGACCAACCCAGATTGATCGACCTCTTAGTAATCATATATATGTTAATTAATTAAGTAATTAATTAATTAATATTATATATATATGCATGGCACGTGGAATGAAGGAGAAGAGGTAGGAAGCTTCCAAAAGAAGCTTAGTCATCATCTTTATTAAATGGCTAAAAGACAAATTAAGCTTTGAAAAGAAGATGACTTCGTGCCTTTGAAAGAAGTTGAAGAAAAATGGTTTTTCTTGCTTCTGAAGAGAGAAGTTCGTAGGCTTTCAAAGGAAAGAAAGGTTTTTGTGAAAACCCAAGAGAAAATTGTTTTCTCTCTTCTTCATCTTTATCCAAGGCTCTCTCCTCCAAGCTTCTTCTTCATCTCCTCAACGTGATCCAAGCTCTCCAGGACAGAGGTAGGCTCTAGCAGGTTTTATTCTGTTCTAGCTATTCCCGGGTCAAAGGTGTTTGATCCGGTTAGGTTTTCTGATCTCTGCGTGGATACCTTTAGAGATAGTCTCTATTGGCTATTCAGGTTTGAGTTTTCATACCGACACCGGGATCCTGGGTTTCGGGAAGGTCCCGGGAATAAAATTTTTTTGTTTCCGCTGCTGGAACATGTGATGTTCCTCCCGGGATTTTCCTACAGTGGTATTAGAGCGTCTGGTGTCGTGTATGAAGCTAAAACCGAAGCTAGATCAGAAACCCTAATTGCTGTTGATGTTGATGCATGCATACTGTCTGATTTTCGAATTTATATTGTGATATATTTTTCGAAATTTTTCTGCCCAGGATTGTTCATAACATGTTAGAGAATATGTCTATGAATTTTCAGAATTTATTGATTTGATTTGATATAGTTTTGCTAATTAATTCCCTAAGGTTACAGATGCTGTTTTGTGAAACGATTCTGGAACAGGAATGAGTATAAAATAGAGAATAAATTCTAGAAAAATGGTTTTTCAGATTTTCCTTCACCTACATGTCTCTAAGATGTTGGTGAATGTCTGTGAGCATGGAAATTGGATTTCGAGGTGATTGGATATTTATTCACGAATTTATTCTATGCTGCTGGGAATTGCTGTGCTGATGAACACAGATTTTGAATCGGTTTTGTTATTTAGGTTGACTGAGTTTTTGATGGCTTAAAATCCTAAAAAAATTCATGTATCATTTTCTGAACATTTAGAAACCTATTTAATTTTCTCAGAATTTATTGAAATTGTTTCATTGATCATTTTGAGCAATGTACAGAACTGGACAGTTTTGTGAAAATTGTTGGGACTGTTTTGCTTGGCTTGATTGAGTGTGCTTTTTCAGTTCCAATGCCTTGCACCATTTTTAATGTGATTACAAATGTGTTATCTTGATGTATTATGATTTCCAAACTGAATTGCTTGAAGTTGCATTTCCAAGAATTTTCGGATGCCTAAGTGATCACATTAGCGTCTCGTTAGTATATTGCATTATCTTGTTTGTTTTGACCGTCATATTTTTTATGGCATGTGCTGAAGTAAATTTGATAATGTATGTGCTAGCTAGAGATGCTTGGGATGATAATTTGGGTGTTCCTAAATTGTTTGGAAATTAATGAGTTTTAACTCATTTCAAGCTTTTCATATAGTTTGACTATTTAAGGCTTTCATGGTTCAATGAATTGTTCATTGATACATCAAATTTATCAGATATTACCTTAGGTATGTAGGTGTTGTGAATTGAATTGCATGGATTGAGGAATTAGCGATTAGAAATTATAGCAAATTCGCATTGGACAAGTCGACTTATTTGGAGTGTAAGGCGACTTGTTCAATAGTCTGACATAAGCGACTTGCGAGTGTACAAGGCTTACTCAGGCGCTGGTAGGAGCATAAGGCGACTTATATCAGATAAGTTGACTTGTGCGAGGGCAAAAATAAGGCGACTTGTATTATGATACAAGGCGACTTGTCTATCAAAGGTGAGCACGAGGCGACTTGCATTCGTTGTAAGTCGACTTGTGGCATGCTCAGTTGGATGATGGATGATTATAAGGATTGATTCAATGTGATTGATGACACCTAAATCATTCCATATAGTCCAGTGACTATAATCCTTGACTTGAGTCTAGAGTTTTGAAATCCCTCCTCGGTATATGAAAACTAACGCTTCCATTAATATGGTAAGAACCGAGTTCTTATAGGATGGGTTGTTAGGTAAACCCAAGCTCGCTCTATCTGAATATGTTTGAACCATGAAAATAAGATTTTCGGATTAATGGGTCGGTTTTACTAGAAGCGTTGGTTTGTTGAGTAAACTCAAGGTCAACGTGGATGAGGCGAAATTGGGTAGCATACATCGGATGTACGCGATCAAAGAGTTGATAACCCAATGAAGTGCACACATCAACAAGTTGATAAAGCGATCGATAGTTGTGTCTAAGATGTAATTGGTATATCCGATACCTCCCGAGAATTAAGGTGGCTTGTTGGGCAAACCCAAGGTCATTCTCAAAGTCGGTTATCGATGATGCAATTGGTATGATCGATACCTACCGATTGACCTAAGTTGTGGGTGTTGGGTAAACCCAAGGTCACTCTTAGCAATGTCGGATATCGACCCACTAGGACATTATGTCACTTTGTTTCTCCGGATTCGTAAAGAGGGTTATGGATTCTAGGAAACTAGGGAGCCATATGCATATCATGCAAGTCCTTATGATCACGCAGCATATCTATTCTAACATTCCTTCTCTATCGCGCTAGGTTGATTGAAGAAGTCTTTCGGTGTGAATTTATGCTCTCCTTTACGGACCGATTTTCTTGATTGGTGAGGACTCGATAGTTGTTCTCGGATCCGAGGAACTGGGATACGTCCTAGATGTTCCACTTCCAGATGCACCTGCTGTCGATGCTTCTGATAAGGATCAGAAAGCATATCGTAAGCATCTAAAGGACAGTGATATGGATACTTGCATTATGCTTGTCTTGATGTCACCAGAGCTGCAGCAGCAGCACGAGTCCATGGATGCTCACTCTATAGTATTTCATCTTAGGGAGCTGTTTGTTGAGCAAGCTCGGTCTGAAAGGTTCGAGACCTCAAGGCTTCTCTTCATCACAAAGATGGCTCCAGGGATATCTGCTGTGCAGTATGCCCTGAAGATGAATGGCTATATTGAGAGATTGGCCGTCTTAGGATTTGTAATGGATTATGAGTTAAGTAGAGACTTAATTCTGGTTGGATTGTCTGATGGTTATTCACAGTTTGTGATAAACTATCGGATAAACCAAATATCCACAACAATTCCTGAGCTGATCAATCTGCTCATGATACCGAAAGGTGCTATCAAGAGAGATAGCAAGTGCTAGTGGTGGATGCTCCTTCTTCTGGTTCTAGAAGAAAACCAAAGGGAAGTGCCATCAAGGAAAAACCAAAGATTCTGCCCCAAAAGGATTTTGCTTTCATCAGGCAAGTCTAGCCACCAGAGGCTTAAATCGTAAAATCTATCGAGTCCCCTGAAGCAAAGAAAAGGCATCAAATGCCTCTACTCCTTCAATTATGTTTGTCATTGAGGTTGATACTATTCCTGATCAAAACATATCGGTCTTTGATACCGGTTGTGGCTCATACATATGAAATGATATGCACGGCCTCAGGGACAGTAGAAAGCTCATTCTAGGAGAACTAGACCTTCGTGTAGGTAATGCAGCAAGAGTTGCTACATTAGCCGTAGACACTTATGTCTTGTTACTCCCTAGTGGGCTTATATTCAAATTGGATGATTGTCATTTTGTACCCGTTTTAAACAAAGAACATATTGTATGTTTTATGTTTAATTAGAGTTGATTTCCATTTGACTTTTAGAAGCAATGGTTGTTCTATTAGTTCGAATGGAATGCTCTATGGTACTAGTACATTATGCAATAGAATTGACATATTAGATATGTCATATCCAGTTATGAATGTCAATGACACGGAAAGACATAATCGAGATAATTTAAAATCAACTTACTTATGGCATTGTCGGCTTGGCCATATAAATGAGACACGCATCGCTAAGCTCCATAAGAGTGGATGTTTAGGGTCATTTGATTATGAATCATATGACACATACGAATCTTGTTTATTAGGCAAGATGTCTAAGTTATCCTTTAAAGGAAAGGGTGAACGAGTGAATGGAATATTAGACCTAATACATTCGGATGTATGTGGTCCGATGTCCATCCATGCGAAGTGGTTGTTTTACTTGAGATACTTTTATCGGTGATTATTCACGATATAGGTATCAGATGTCGATGAGATACAAATCAAGCATTTGAATAATTCAAATAATTGAAATGAAGTAGAAAACTAACTTGGTAAAAGTATGAAGACATTACGATCTGATCGTGGTGGAAAATACTTAGACCAACAGTTTTGGATTATCTCACAGATAATGGGCTTTTATCTCAGTTCACTCCTCCTTACACGCCGCAGCACAATGGTGTGGCTGAAAGGAGAAATCGAACCTTGTTAGACATGGTGCGATTGATGATAGGTTTTGCAAAGTTTTGGGAGTATGCGCTTGAGACAGCTGTTTACTTGCTAAACAGAGTTCCATTAAAGACAGTTGATGTTACTCCATATGAGATGTGGACTAACTGAAAGCCCTATCGTTCTCAGCTGAAAGTTTGGGGTTGTCCTGCTTATGTGAAGCGGACACAGTCAGATTAGCTTGATGCAAAGTCTGACAAGTGTTTGTTCGTGGAATATTAATTCTACCTTGCTTAGGAACAAAAGTGTTTGTTTCAAAGCATGCTGTTTTCTTAGAGAAAGAGTTTCTTCTGTAAGAGGACATTGGGAGCAAAGTTGAACTTGGAGAAGTTCAAGATGCTCGAACAAACATAGATCAACTGCCTGAACCTGAAACTGTCACTCATATAGATGAGATAACAGTTCAACCTTCCGCTACACGAAGTTCAGAGGTCAAGTAGGATACGACCGCTCCCTAGAGATGTGAATTTCGTAAGTGAACAGAATGACGATTGCTCATAGAAGGTGATGAGCCTGCTACCTATGAAGAGGTTCTGAAAAGTTCAGAGTCTGACAAATGGCTCCGTGCCATGAAGTCTGAAATGGATTCCATGTATGTAAACCAAGTATGGACTTTGGTTGTTGCACCTAAAGGGATAAAACCCACAGGGTGCAAAGAGGTTTTAGAAGAAAACCAACATGGATGGTAATCTGATTACCTATGAAGCGAGACTAATGGCCAAAGGATTTCGTCAAAGACAAGGAGTTGACTACGACGAGACCTTCAGCCTAGTAGCAATGCTTAAATGCATTAGGATACTCCTAGCCATAGCCACTCATTATGATTATGAGATATGACAAATGGATGTGAAGACAGCTTTCCTGAGAGGAAATCTACCCGAGAATGTGTATATGACACAACCAGAGGGCTTCACTGAAGTAAATCACACGTTAATATATTGAGTAATAATATGACCAAGATACACAAGAAGGGGGGGGTTGAATTGTGATAAACTTTTCTTTAATCCCTTCAATAACAATTGCTTGTTCTTTCAGAAAACTTATCGTAAATCAATTCTTAACTAGTTTGAAAAACTTTGTTAATAATGAAAACTACGATTTAAGAAAAGTAAGAGTAAGAGAGAGAAACACAGCAATTTTATCTGGTTCACCCCAAACCGTAATACGCCGATCCTCGATATTCTTACGAGATTTTCACTATCTCCAAACCGATTACAAGTATTCTTTAGATCGAGCCTCTTGGTCTCTTAACAATGAAGTATTCTTTACTCTTAGCCTTTTCAGTTATCTCAGTAGCACTTTTTCAAAATGAAAAGCGATAAAGAGCTTTTACAAAAGAGTTGCTCTTCACAATATACACTCGAAAATAGTTTGCAATTTTTCTCAGATAGACAGATATTGAATACGTAGAGTTTCATTCACTTTTTCTAAAAGTTATTTCTTCTTCAATCTCGACTCTTATTTATAGTCGGAACTTCAACTGTTTCTTGACTATCTGCTTCTTGAATCTTTAAAGAAACGGTTATTCAGTTTAGCTCCGTAACCGTCTTAAACTGATGTTTCTTTCTTCCGTCTTATTTTCTTATCGCTCGCTTTTTGTCTTCGTAAAGCTTCCGCCCGCTTTTGTATCGCCCGCTTTTCTTCCGCCTTTTTTCTTTCGCCCCGCTTTTCTTTCGCCTCCTTTTCTTAAAATCGTGTTTTGTATCGCCCGCTTTTCTTTCGCCTCGCTTAAAATGCGCTTTTGTATAAATCGCTTTTCTTTCAGATATTTCTCTTTGTTTATTATCAAAATTATTTAATACGTGAAGTCCGGTTTGACTTAACATTCTCCCCTTTTGATAATAACAAATACTTGTGAATTTAGAGAAATATGAAAAGTATCATATACTTATGAATTATCTGAGTATTGAGATAAAAATTATCTTCATCCTTCCAGTTGATTTCTTCCTTCTCCTTCTCTCTTCCTTCTCCCTTCTCCCTATTTGTTATTGATCAAAAATTATTTTCCAATCTGCTTCACCAACTTTTTCAAAGATCTTCTTAATCTTCTTCATATCCTTATCAAGCTTACGAACATGCTTCTTTAGAGTTGATGATTCATCTGCAATGAGGGTACCGCCTTAACAACTTGCTTTTCAACGATAGCCACCGTTGTTGTATAAGTTTCCTTGTTAAAGACATTTGGTTCAATGATTTGCGTAAGAGGAGGAGGAACAAAAATGACTTGTTCATTGATATCAAGATCATAGGAATCATGTATACGTTGATAAGTGCTTCCAAACCATGGCATAGCTTCTTCAATTGAGGTGATCTCCCACAGAGGTCGATTTCGCAGAATGTTCTGTAAAATAGTATAACAACATTCTGAGTTGCCAATCAGAACAGAACAATACTGACCCTTTCTGATAATCCCTCCCTGTGGATCCTCTGTTGTAGCCCTAGTTAGGCTTGGTCCTGGATCTTGATATACGCAGATAGAATTTCCACTCCTTTTCTCTTCACATGCTTCATCAATCAATTTTCTTGCCTCTTCAATTTGATCAAGTCATGTCATCCACAACTCGGCTCGTTGAACTTTTAGCTTCACTTCTCATACTTGAGTTCAACAAAATTTGGTGGTTGAAGATCGGTACCACCTTGATTATTGTCTATCGTTCAAGATAGGATAAGAAGTGAGACGCTCTCCAAATGGCTCTGGTGGATATGGTTCTCTTCCAACTCTCTTGATTGATCATAGAAATTTTGTAACCCTATCCAATGGATGTAAAATGCCATTATCATATTCAACTGATTGGAAGAAGGCTTTCACATATCTCTTTGGTTTGTCTCGGATGATGACAGACTTGGTCTTCTTCTCCTCTATTACAACCAATCTGTGTTCCCAACTTTCTCTTTGAGCAGCTTAAATACTTGGATGGAACATTAGTCATCACACTTACAACTTTGAAGTAGCCTTCATGCTCCAAAACATGTGTAGCAACTTGTTTATGGACAAGTGTGGACTGAAAAGTAGTAGGAACTATTTCTTCAAAATTGGATTATTAAGAATTTTGTGAGAATCCTTAATATTACCCTTAACACTTCTTCCACAATCGCTTCAAGAGTAGCTTCCATATTAACTTCAAAGAAGATCATCAAAGACTAACAAAGATATGCAGCAGATGTTTTAGAAATGTCAACAACAGCTTCTTCTAGCCTTGTCTTCTTAGCCTTTGCCTCTGTTGTTGGATTTTCTTCTTTTCTTGCACTCATTTTCTTTAACCTTGGTGACCTCTTGGATTGAACTTTCTTCTTCTCGTGTTCTTCTACTTTCCTTTTTCCTTCATTTCCTTGAGATTGAGTTTCAAACTTTTCAAGGATTGATGATGATGATTTTGTAGCTTTTGATCTCATCGCTCATAATGCTTTGGTTTGCTTGAATCTCTGGAAGGATGGCTTCTTTCTCGTCGCATACAGTTTCCTTTGTGGGTGACGTTTGCTTGCTTATGAATGTCACTCACCAAAGGTTCCCTTTCCGCTTTAAGTCACCCGATTCAAAAATCGAATGATCTTGACTTGACTCGAGAGTGTGATCTTCTCTCCTTCATAGAGGATTTCTTGGTTTAGGCTCCCCTCGGTTGTTGCTTTCCTTGATTCTTTCGGTCCTTGTTTGTCCGAAAATCTCGGACCCATTTTGGCAATCGATGTAGAATCTATATAACTTCATGATACCTTCCATCGACTCCCAACCCAATCGATTCCCGATTCTTTAAACATCCTTGTCAACAACATCCCATACGGAGAGTGTTTGTATCCTTTATTGATTTAACCATATATTGATAAATCAAAAATGGTAAATCTATTGGTTGGTGATTCAGGAGATGAAGGATACATTGTTCATCCAAAGTAGTGACTTGATGTCTTGAACCTATCCTAGGTAACACACAGTCACACAAAACAGCAAACAAAACCCTTGCCTTTGGTACAAGCCAAGAGGCTCTTCTTTCAGTTGGGTTGTTCTGACCATAAAGTTGACGAGTAATTTCATCTTCGTTCAACTTCAGCTTAGTCATCCATTTCACCATGTTAGTAGGTTGAACTCCACTACTCGAACATTCAGTGACTCTTTCCAGTAACTCCTTGGTTACTATAACAGGGAGTGTTTCTACATACGATACGATTGTATTATCCACTGTTTTAGTATGTTTTCAGAACTCATAAACTTCTTTGAGATAAACTTGCTCTCGTATTTGAAAGAAGTTTCTCCATCCTGCCGCTATTATCTCCGGCTCTATATCCATTTGTTCCTTCTTAAATCTTCAAAGTTTACTAATCTTCCCGGTTTGCTCTCGGATCAACTCGCAAAATGGGCTTGACATTCATCTTGTTGATTACGAGTGAATAGGAACTCGCTTGAAGAATTTTCAGAGAGATTTCAGAGAACTAGCAATTTCGAATTTGTTAGAGATCCCAAACGCCGCTTTAGGGATTTTATAGCAAATTCTAGAACGATTGTACTTCTCGATGATCGATGACCTTTTTCCTCTAAAATTTTTCTTTGTGAAAGAAGTTTTAAGTCCGAAACCGCCAATGCCGTTTAACTCCACCGTTTCATTGTCTTTTTCTTTTGAAAATCGATGATCAATCTGTTAACTCTGCCATCTTTCTGTCTTTGTCTTTAAAAAAAACAGATGAATGATCCGTTAACTCCTCCGTCTATCTGTTTCTTCTTTGCGAAAAAAACCAGATGATTGGTCCGTTAACTCCTCCGTCTATTTGTTTCTTCTTTGCAAAAAATCAGATGATTGGTCCGTTAACTCCTCCGTCTATCTGTTTCTTCTTTGCGAAAAACCAGATGATTGGTCCGTTAACTCCTCCGTCTATCTGTTTCTTCTTTGCTAAAAACCAGATGATTGGTCCGTTAACATCACCAATTTAGGTTGCGTCTGATTTCTTTAAAGCGATCTTCACTTAGTGGTTTTGTGAAGATATCGCCTTTGAAATTTCGTTTCCACGAATTGTAGATCGACAACTTTCTTCTCAGACGTAATCTCTCAAGAAATGATGTCTAACTTCAATGTGCTTCACCCTTGAATGTTGAATTGGATTCTTTGACAAGTCGATGGTATTTGGTGTTGTCGCAGATATTGGAATCTCTTCCTCTTGTATTGAGTAGTCCTCCAATTGATACTTGATCCACGATAATTGTGAACAACAACTCATGCGGACATATATTCAAACCTGCGGTTGATAATGCAATCGAGCTTTGTCTCTTGCTTGACCATGACACGGGTTTGGTCCAAGGTAGTGACAACCACCACTCGTGCTCTTCCTTTCAATCCTATCACGGCATAGTCCGCATCGCAATATCCATTCAACTGAAATCTTTACCTTTCTCATACATTAAGCAAAGATCGGTAGTACTGCGAGATATCTCAAAATTCGTTTTACGCCTATGTAATGAGATTCTCTAGGATCGGCTCGAAACCTTGCACACAAGCATACTGCTGAATAGAATGTCGGTCTACTTGTTGTAAGATAAAGCAAAGAACCAATCATCCCTCTAAATAGGGTTTGATCCACCTTCTTACCACTTTCGTCTTTCGACAACAAGTTTGAAGGATGCATCGGTGTAGACATACTTTTAACACTACACATATCAAATTTAGACAACAATTCTTTGACATATTTTGTTGATGGATAAAATCTTATCCTTAGTTTGCTTTACTTGCAATCCAAGAAAGAATTTTAACTCACCCATCATGCTCATCTCAAATTCATTTTTCATCATATTTTCAAAGCTTATGCATAACTTTTTTGAGGTGGCACCAAAAATAATATCATCAACATAGATTTGCACAATAATAAAATCATTATACAAGTTCTTCCTAAAAGAGTTTTGTCAACTTTACCTCTAGTAAATCCATTTTCAATAAGAAATGAGCTCGACGATCATACCATGCTCTAGGAGCTTGTTTCATCCATATAAGGCTTTATGAAGTCATAGACATGATCTGGATACTTTATATCCTCAAATCCAGGAGGTTGCTTGACATAGACTTCTTCATCTATAAAGCCATTCGAAATGCACTTTTACATCCATCTGAAAAGCTTTATGTCATTGCAAACAACATATGCAAAAAGATCCTTATTGCTTCAAGTCTTGCTCATCGAGCATATGTCTCATTATAGTCTATTCCTTCCTGCGATTATAGCCTTGTGCTACTAATCTTGCCTTATTATGACTTACTTTTCCCGATTCGCCTAGCTTATTCTTGAATATCCATCTAGTACCAATAATGGATTTCTTTTCGTGTTTAGGAACTAAGGACCGGACTTTATTCCTCTTGAATTGATTCAACTCCTCTTGCATAGCTAATATCCATGCTTCATCTTTTAGAGCTTCATCAATCTTTTTAGGTTCTACTTCGGATATAAATGCCACGTTGGCTTCTCTTCGAACTTGGACCTTGTTCTTACACCTTCCGAGGTTTCTCCGATAATTGACTCTTTAGGATGAGAGCTTTGTATCTCCAATCTTTCTTTAACTCAAAATTCTTAGAGATATCTGTCTTTTCATCATGAAGTGTTTCGATGAAGATACTTCCTTACACTGCGTCAAGGGCATCGTAATAAAGATCATCTTCCGATTCCTCTTCCTTATTGGGTTGAGAGCTATCATCGAACTTAACGTGAATAGTTTCTTCAACGTCTTTGAGGTGAGGTTGAAGACTCTAAATGCCTTTGAAGTGAGAGAATAGCCTAGAAAAATTCCCTGAAAGTGTCTTCGCATCAAATTTGTCCAGAGCTTCCTTTGTGTTCAGAAAAGTGCACTTGCAGCCAAAAGGATGGAAATAAGAAATGTTTGGTCTCCTTCCATTCCACAACTCATAGGAGTTTTCTTCAACATTGGTCGCATGAAGACTCTATTCTCGAATGTAGCATGTTTGTATTGATGACTTCGCTTGAAGTATTTAGGAAGATTCATCTCGCACAACATTGTTCTTGCCATCTCTTGAATCGTCCTATTCTTCCTCTCAACAACTCCATTCTGCTGTGGAGTCCTTGGGGCAGAGAAGTTATGAAAAATTCCTTTTTCTTCGCAGAATACTCTGAGCTTCTCATTTTCAAATTCTCCTCCATGATCACTCCTTATGCTTGCTATAGACATTCCTCTTTCATTTTGTAATCTAATGGAAAGGTTTCTAAAACACTTGAAAGACTCATCTTTATGTGATAGAAAAAGTATCCAACAAAACCTTGTAAAATCATCAACAATCACAAGTCCATACTTCTTTCCACCAAGACTTATTGTTCTTGTTGGACCAAATAAGTCCATATGTAACAACTCAAGTGGTCAGAAGAAGTTATGAAATGTTTTCAAGAGAAAGAGGTTTTAACTTGTTTCCCTTTCGACAACTTTCACAAAAGAAATCTTTGTCAAAAGCAATTTGTGGCAAACCTTTTACCAAATCATGTTTCAAAAGTTTTGAAATATGTTTAAAACCGACATGACCTAGTTTTTATGCGGATCGTCTTTCATCTTGATAGATAAAAACATGAAATATTTTGAGACCGAAAAACGTCTAAATCAAATTTATAAAGATTGTTTCGTCTTTTGGCTGAAAAGAAGATGGAACCATCTTTGTTTCGACTTCACAAAATTTTGATTAAAAGAAACTTCAAAACCGTAATCACATAATTGACTAATACTTATCAAGTTATGCTTTAAACCATCAACTAGTAAGACGTTATTAATGCATGCATGAGAATTCTTACCAATCTTACCAAATCCGATTATCTTTCCTTGTTGGTTGTCTCCAAAAGTTCTGATCCTCCTTTCAGATCAAGATCTAGGAACATAGACTTGTTTCCGTCATGTGACGCGAGCATCCTTGTCCATATACCAATGGTGCTTCTTTGGTTCTTCCAACGAAGGATTTACGTAGGAGATATTATTTTATTTTTAGGTACCCAGATTCTCTTGGGTCCTTTAGGGTTAATACGATGTAATGAATGATAATGATGTGTAGAATGATAATGTTGATGACCTTTCCGAAAATCTGATTGATATCTTTTCTTATTTTTTGAGCAACCGATTTTACTACGTAATGTGGGGCTTATTTTAGTAAACCCTAATCCAGCTTTTATCCCTCGGATATACAGATTCTCCTATCATTTCATTCATCTTTTTGTACTATCTGTAAATTTAGCTAGATCAATTGAGAGATTATTAATTCTCGATTTCAATTGATTAATCTCTTGAGATCTATCTACAACTTTGTTGTTATTCAATTCCTCAACTTACTTTCTCAAACTTATATTCTCACTCTATCTCATGAGTATGTTTGAGGTTTTCTACATATTTCTTCTTCAACACTTGTCTTTGCTTCGAATAGCATGAGAATCCTCTAACAATTACGAATATGCATCTTGTATATCATTATAGTGGAAGTTACCTCCTCATCACTTTCTTCTTCACTACGGACATATGTTAGCATGTTCGACGCTTGTGAACTTGTATCGATTCGATGAATCCAGATCTTCCCACGTTGCCATCATGCTTTTCTTGTTATCTCTACTCCTTCCGGGTTGTCTTTTCAACATTAGACACTCGGACTTGTAATGTCGACTTCTTGCATTCATAATGTAATGGATGCTTTATCGACTTTTTCATCGTCTTTGCATTTGTTCCTTCTAAATGTTGAATTTCCTTTGGACTTCTTTTTCCACATTCTTCTTATCTTTCTTGAAATGAAAGATAGCTCATCGCCTTCATCACTTGATTGATTCGACTTTTGGAATCATCATCCTTGCTTCTTCAATCTTTAACGCCTTTGATGTATTCCTTTTGTTTTCTTCTTCGGATTTTGTGATTCTTTGACTTGCTTGAGTATTTATGGACTTCTCCTTTTGGGCTTATCTTCCGCATCAAGCTCTACTTCGTGTATCTTCAACGATCCAAGCAATTCATCAAGCTTCAGATGCTTAGGTCTTTGGCTTCTTGTCTGTTAGATTACTTTGGGTCTCCATCTTTTGGGCGAGACTCCTCAAAATCTTTCGAACATGGTCTTGACTGTTGTACGTTCTTCCAAGAGCTTTAGCCCATTAACAATTGTTTGGAATCTTCCAAACATTTGATCAATGGTCTCTTCTTCTTTCATCTTGAATAACTCGTCTCGATGCACCAAAATACTTATCTTGGACTCCTTCACTTGATTTGTTCCTTCATGTGCAATTGATAATGTATCCCACATTTCTTTGGCGAGATCGCATCCATGCACTTTGTCATACTCGCTTCGCTCAATGCACAACTCAAGAAAAATTTCGCTTTGGAGTTTAGTTGAAATCTTGCTTTCGCTTTCGGTTGTCCATCTTTCTCGTGGAATTGGATTTTATCATCATCTTCGGTGTGTAAGGTCCATTCTCGATGATGTCCCAAAGGTCAATGTGAGTAGACTCGATAAACAATCTCATCCGATCCTTCCAATAGTGGTAGTCTTCACCATTGAATCTTTGGAGGTCCGTGACCGAGGCTCCTTCGCAATATCGTGTGTGATTCCACCATTTTCTTTAGTTCACACTTTATTAGAGTGATTCTTGAACACCTTGCTCGATACCAATTCAAGTAAATCACACGTTAATATATTGAGTAATAATATGACCAAGATACACAAGAAGGGGGTTGAATTGTGATAAACTTTTCTTTAATCCCTTCAATAACAATTGCTTGTTCTTTCGAAAACTTATCGTAAATCAATTCTTAACTAGTTTGAAAACTTTGTTAATAATGAAAACTACGATTTAAGAAAAGTAAGAGTTAGAGAGAAATACAGAAATTTTTCTGGTTCACCCTAAACCGTGGCTACGCCCATCCTCGATATTCTTCCGAGATTTTCACTATCTCCAAACCGATTATAAGTATTCTTTAGACCGAGCCTCTTGAGTCTCTTAACAGAAGTATTCTTTTACTCTTAGCCTCTTCAGTTATCTCAGAAGACTTTTTCAAAATGAAAAAGCGATAAAGAGCTTTTACAAAAGAGTTGCTCTTCACAATATACACTCAAAATAGTTCGCAATTTTCTCGATAGACGAGATATTGAATACGCAGAGTTTCATTCACTTTTTCCAAAAGTTATTTCTTCTTCAATCTCGACTCTTATTTATAGTGAACTTCAATTGTTTCTTGACTATCCGCTTGAATCTTTAAAGAAGCGGTTATTCAGCTTTAGCTCAGAACCGCCTTAAGCGATGTTTCTTTCTTCCGTCTTATTTTCTTATCGCTCGCTTTTGTCTTCGTAAAGCTTCCGCCCGCTTTTGTATCGCCCGCTTTTGTATCGCCTCGCTTTTCTTAAATGCGCTTTTGTATCGCCTCGCTTTTCTTTAAACCGCTTTTCTTCCGCCTCGCTTTTCTTTAAATCGCTTTTCTTTAAATCGCTTTTCTTCCGCCTTTTTGTATAAATCGCTTTTCAGATATTTTCTTTATTTATTATCAAAATTATTTAATACGTGAAGTCTGGTTTGACTTAACATTCACCTTCTATGATGGCGAAATGGTATGCAAGTTTCAGAAATCCATGTATGGATTGACGCAAGCATCCAGGAGTTGAAATGTCCGTTTTGACGAGTTAATCAAAGAGTTTGGTTTCTCATAAAATCCGGATGATTATTGTGTGTATAAGAAGGTTAGTGGGACTGCAATCGTATTCCTTGTGTTGTATGTAGATGATATATCGTTACTCTAAACGATGTCTCTATCCGCAATCGCTAAAATTTGGTTGTCCAAACAATTTGCCTTGAAAGACCTTGGTAAAGCAACTTATATCCTTGGGATATAGATTTATAGAGATAGATCAAAGGTTGCTTGGACTTTCATAAGCATCGACATAGTTGAGATGCTAAAGAGGTTTAGCATGAACGTCGCTGCTATATACGAAGCCCGATGTATCGTATGCTCTAAGTGTTCTGCAGATACCAATCGGTTCTAGTGAGGGTCATTGGGTGGTGTCAAGAATATCCTCAAGTACTTGTGAAGCACTAAGGATGTTTTCTTGATGTTTAGAGATGGAAATCTCCACGTGGCGGGCATTCGATGCCAAGATCTAATCGATAAGGATGATTCGAATCATGATCGTTATATTCATTCACACTTGAATAGCGTGGCGGTCGGTTAGAAAGAGTTCCAAACAAGAGAGGACTGCTGATTCAACAACCGAGGCAGAGTACCGCCGCGTGAGATCTTGTGAAAGGAAGTTTGGATGAAGAAGTTCATTCTTGAACTTGATCTAGTCCCTACCGTGATGGGCCCATTGGATTGTATTGTGATACAATGGGGCTAGTCTTGCAGCAAAGGAACCAAGGTCTCATCGACGATCAGAACATGTACTCACCGATTCGGAGATCATTAGTCGAGATGATATCCTAATAGAGAGAATTCCACGAGCAAAGTGTTGTTGATCCGCTGACAAAGCCATTGTCACGGGAGAATTGTGATTCTCATGGACGCGCTTATGGTATTAGATACCAAAGCGATTGGCTTTAGGTCAAGTGGGAGATTTGTAAGTGGTAAGTCGACTTGTACCGTGTGTAAGTCGACTTATGCTTGTTTCGATACCGATAAGTCGACTTGTACATTGGATAAGTCGACTTATTCAAGGATTCAGATCGTTTATTTGCGCCCTAAAGGCAATCCCTTTAGCGCTTTTATTCACATCAAATGATGCGGTGAATGAATAAATAAAGAAAAGGCATAATTCATTAATTTGATGTTCATGAACATTGTTTATGAATTGATTGGATCTTTAATCGATTAATGAAGTCCATGATATATGACATAGCATGAAAGAAATTATGATGTGATCATACTCACGAGATTCCTATCATGTGCAATTATGTCAAGATCTAAATTCTCCTAGTCATAGGATTAATGAGATGGACATCATTAATCCGGATAGACTAGCACATGTCATATTCCTGATTGGATCAAGGTGGATCTCGAAGCCGTAAATATGAGATATTTAGAATTGACATGTGGATGCTTACTAGCGGTAGTAAGTTCATTGGATGACTGCCATGAGATCATCACATGGATATCTTATCTAAGTGTCGTTGATAATCTCATCATAGCAATGGTGCAAGTATCCTTAGACTTGAGGTACTCAAGGCTATCTTGAATCTTGATCCTGCTTTGACTCCATTCCTTGTTGCCTTCCGAGGTAACTCATAGGGTGGTGCTTGGGTGCGACTTGAGGTATTCAAGGTAATTGAGTAGCCAATATAGGATTCACCACTTCGGATTAGCGTAAGAGATACCCATAGCCTCTTGTCGGGATCATTACCGAAATCTCGGCAGAGTGAATATGTCATGAAGAGTGTCTTCATGGACATATAGAGTAATGAGTCCCAGACGAGCTATTATCACTGGGCTAGACTTGGTCTAGTAAAGTTGACACTTTGACCATACTCATAACCAAGTGGGGTATAGGATGTTGAAAGGACGAATTGCACAAGAATTGTTCATGGAAGGGTTCGTGATCGGTTCGTGATGAATACATCAAACCGATTACTTTCCGGTCAATTGGGGTCATGATGTGTTGCTAGATACCGCCATGACTTGCTCAGATTAATTGTTAATCTAAGGCCAACATAACCGGAACCTAAAGGGTCACACGATAAGAGTGTTTTAGAGAATCAGAAATAGTAATTGGACAGAGTTCCAATTATGGAGAGCATTCGGATTAAATAGATCCCGATGGGATTGGGATATGTCCCGATGAGATCGCGACATCGATATTGCTAAGAAAGGTTTTGAGTTGTTTCAAGATCGGGGCGGTGAGTAGGTGAGGACCAAACCCCAGTTTGACTGGACCTCTTAGTAATCATATATATGTTAATTAATTAAGTAATTAATTAATTAATATTATATATATATGCATGGCACGTGGAATGAAGGAGAAGAGGTAGGAAGCTTCCAAAAGAAGCTTAGTCATCATCTTTATTAAATGGCTAAAAGACAAATTAAGCTTTGAAAAGAAGATGACTTCGTGCCTTTGAAAGAAGTTGAAGAAAAATGGTTTTTCTTGTTTCTGAAGAGAGAAGTTCGTAGGCTTTCAAAGGAAAGAAAGGTTTTTTGTGAAAAACCTAAGAGAAAAATTGTTTTCTCTCTTCTTCATCTTCATCCAAGCTCTCTCCTCCAAGCTTCTTCTTCATCTCCTCAACGTGATCCAAGCTCTCCAAGACAGAGGTAGGCTCTAGCAGCTTTATTCATTCTAGCTATTCCGGGTCAAAGGTGTTTGATCGGTTAGGTTTTTCGATCTGCGTGGATACCTTTAGAGATAGTCTCTATGGCTATTCAGTTTGAGTTTTCATACCGACACCGGATCACGGGTTTGGGAAGGTCCCGGGAATAAAAATTTTTTGTTTCCGCTGCTGGAACATGTGATGTTCCTCCCGGGATTTTCCTACATTAGGCAACATTGAAAGATATAAAGCTAGACTTGTTGCCAAAAGATTTACTCAACAAGAAGGAATCGATTATACAGAGACCTTTTCTCCTGTATCTAAAAAGGATTCCTTACGAGTGATTATGACATTGGTTGCCCATTTTAATCTGGAACTAAATCAAATGGATGTGAAAACAGCGTTCCTAAATGGAGACCTAGAGGAAAAAGTTTATATGAAACAATCGGAAGGATTCTCCTCTAGTGATGGTGAGCATTTGGTGTGTAAGCTTAAGAAATCCATATATGGATTGAAACAAGCCTCCCGTCAATGGTGTTTGAAATTCCATGATATTATCTCTTCATATGGTATTGAAGAAAATATCATGGATCAATGCATATATTTGAAAATCAGTGGGAGTAAAATTTGTTTCCTTGTTCTATATGTGGATGATATTTTACTCGCCACAAATGACAAAGGTTTGTTTTATAAGGTGAAACAGTTCCTTTCTAAGAATTTTGATATGAAAGATATAGGTGAGGCATCTTATGTCATTGACATTAAGATCCATAGGGACAGATCTTAATACATTTTAGGTCTATCCGAAGAAACCTATATCAATAAGGTCTTAGAAAGATTTCGGATGAAAGATTGTTCACCAAGTGTAGCACCTATTGTGAAGGGTGATAGGTTCAATTTGAACCAGTGCCTGAAAAATAAATTTGAAAGGGAACAAATGAAAAATATTCCATATGCTTCTGCAGTAGGGAGCCTAATGTATGCTCAGGTTTGTACGAGACCTAACATTGCATTTGTTGTTGGAATGTTGGGAAGATATCAGAGTAACCCAGGTATAGATCACTGGAGAGCTGTCAAAAAGGTGATGAGATACCTTCAAGGAACAAAAGATTACATGCTTATGTATAGACGAACGGAAAATCTCAAAGTAGTTGGCTATTCAGATTCAGACTTTGTTGGTTGTGTTGATTCACGAAAATCAACATCTGGATATGTATTTATGTTTTCCAATGGAGCCATATCTTGGAGGAGTTCAAAGCAGACTTTGACTGCTACTTCTACCATGGAGGCTGAGTTCGTTTCTTGTTTTGAGGCTACATCACTTGGTGTATGGTTGAAGAGTTTTATATTTGGACTTAGAATTGTGGATTCGATTTCTAAGCCATTAAGAATGTACTGTGACAATTCAGCTGTAGTTTTCTTGGCCAAAAACAACAAGAGTGGTAGTCGAAGTAAATATATTGACATTAAGTATTTGGCCATTAGGGAACGTGTCAACGAAAATAAAGTGATCATTCAACAAATTCGCACTGAATTAATGATTGCCGATCCTTTAACAAAAGACATGCCACCAAAGAGCTTTAAGGATCATGTTGCTAGAATGGGACTTGGTTCCATTATGTGATTTATGTATGTACTGCTACGAAACTCTTATTAATTAGTTGTTTTTTCTCATTCTAGTGTACACATTTTATTTTTGAGAATTACAACTATTATTGTAACATCCCACCCCCGACGGGAATGGTAAAATAGTAATTTGGTCAAGGGTGAGAGTGATTAGGTCTGATTTGTTATTTATGAATAGTAAAATTGCACATGAAAATAACTGTACATGTATCCATGATATTTCCCGGTAATTGTGCCTAAATGAGATTTTATTTTTTTAAAAAAATGTAGTTTATGGGCTTGAAAATTTAATTGGAGTGGATTGTTATGAGTTTTATATTTTCAGGAAATTTTAGGAATTTTTCTGAAATTTTTGGGAGAAAATTTCCGGACCGAAAAAAACCACCAAGTGGTGAACCGGTTGATTTTCGGTATCGAAAATTTCTGTCTAATGGTATTGGACTATTGGGTGCATTATGTTGGAACCGAAATTGGGACCCTTGAAAATGGTTTGACAATTTGATTTTTTTTATTTGGATTATTTTTATCAAAGATCATTTATTACTTTTGTCTTTTCTTCCTTAACTTGGACAAGTGTCATATTGACACATATCCATCCTATTTAATGCTTGCTCATTCTCGGAGGTTCCAATTGAAAGAGGGAAAAGATGGTTATTTGGCTTTGTTTTGGTCATTCACGACTCTTGAAGATAAAAGACTGAAAAGATGAGAAACTTCTTCATTCTTCCATCCAACCAAAACCCTCCTCTTCTTCCTCTTCATTAATTTTTTGAAAATCCTTACCTTAAGTGCTTTCTTTACAAGCTTAAACCTCCTACTTCCTTATTATGATGGTGATTGTGCATGTGGAGTGAAGTGGAGAAGTTGATGTTAGGTGAAGAAGTAAGAGTGGAAAAGCTTGATTTGGTAAGATTTTAATTATGCTTTTGATGTAGTAGTGGTTAGATGCATTAATTGGCAATTTTGGTGCATTAATTATGATTTATGATGCACTAATTTCATGAAACCTATTTTTGATTTATTGGGTATAAGCTTATGCTTGTGTAAGAGTTAATGAGATTGAATATGATTAGTGTGTAAATTGTGTAAGTTGAAGTGATTCTAGCAATGTTAGATGACTAATATTCAAAAGAAATTGATTGAGTATGGATGCTGCAATTTTGAGGGTTTATGTTGAACTGAAGTGGTTGATGAAAGTTAGGTTGAATAGGTGGGTAAATTGGGTGCTAATTGAAGTAGAATTGACAAGGGAATGAAAGGAATTGAATTGAATATCAAAGCTGGAAATTGTCATTTGTACATGGTTTAATGTTTTTGCTATAACTAGTTGTGTGCTTAAGAAATTGAGATGAGGTTTGTCCTCAATTAAAATTGAGACATTTGGCTACAATTTATATGAAGGAAATTCTGCCCAATTTTGATGAGAAGAGTGTTGAATCTTGCTTTGAAAGTGAATGACATGGGTTGTATGAACAGTACCCGAATTAGATGACCTGAAACTTTCATAAGTTTTCTAGATTGATTTAGGAGGAATTGGTGAAAATGGTCTTAATGAAAGTTGAAGCCTATCTTTTTAGCTTTCCATTGCCACTCATTTTGCAATTTTTCGATATGTACGTTGAGAGTTATGAATTGTTGACTATTGACTGCTTATGTGCATTTTGGTGAAACCTAACCATAAGTGTAGGTTTTGTGAGTATTGTGATTGGAAGCAAATTTAGAGATTTCTGTTATTTGAATTGGCTCAAGTGATCTTCTGGAAAGTTGTAGAGAAAGAAATTAGATTGAAAATGAGATATATCATGTTAATTTTGGATGTCATAATTGGGAGTTATGAAATTTCAAAGACTAGACCTAAGTTAGGTCATTGACTAGTGATCAGGGCAGCCACTTGCAAGACAGTTTTGAGTTTGTTATAGGTGGAATTAACTATTAAGCCTTTCATCAGAAGTGTATTATTCTTTTTGATCTTGTCATAGGTATAAAGTATGCAATTTTTTGACATATGTGCAAGAAGTTATGCTTTTTATAAGATTGCTGTTCAGTTCAGGTTGTTTCAGTGGGTAGAATCATTCATTGAATTGTTTGACCTACTTAGCAATTGAATTTGATTTCATGTTGTTCATGAAAAGTTTTAGGTCACATTATGATCTTTCATTTGGAATAAATCTTGTAATTTTTAACAAATGGAATGAGAAGTTATGGATTTTATAAAATGTTACACTGTTTTGACAAAATGTTGCACTGTTTTGAGAGGCATTGTGAAGACAGTAACTTTGAGTGTATTTTTAGCACCCTTAGAGGTGAAATTAGTTTTTGTGTCCTTCATGAAACTTGTAGAGCTCTCTTTTATTTTGAAATTGATACCAAGTTTGTCCAATTTGGAGTTCGAAGCAAGGAGTTATGACTTGCGAAAGTTGGGATGTCGGAAGCTTCCAGTCGACTACAACCTGCACTAGTCGACTAGGACATGGATTTTTCCTGCACTAATCGACTATAACCTCTGACTAGTCGACTAGGATGTGTATTTTCTTGAAATTGACCTCTCAGCACTCTTTTGCTTATAGCTTTCCCGTTCGACGTCCGATTGACATGATTCTCGAGGCATCGAATTCGTGAAACATTGAATTTTATTTTATGAGAAATTGGGTATTTTTAGACGGGAAATTGACGTGGGTCCGGGTAATGATTCTTTGGTCACTGTTTTATTTATTTTTGGACCTATAGAGGCCCGAATTGAGTAATTGCATTACCATTAGATTTCTAATTTTTAGACGGAATGTTTGTGATGGACATTTTGGATTAAGGCCGAAAATATCATGAACATGCATTATACACATTTTAAATCGCTACATGTGCATTCGTAAATATTTCTGATTTGGACAATTGGTAATGTTTATATACTATAACTATTATAGAGGCACATTTGGAGCCTCGATCCACCGACGTTACTGAGACTTCCAGATATTAGCTCGGAAGTACAGGTGAGTAACCTAGATGGTTCCTCAATTATTATCTGTTTATATTTTGCACTTATACAACTGTGGAGAATAATGGTGGGATTAGTGAATGTGTTTATTTATGACTAGGTTCCGGACACGGATGGTCCGATGAATTGGGAGATCTGACATAGAAGTGTTCCTGATGTGATAATTGTGAAATTGCTTACTATTACTGTAGTCAATTGCTTGCTATTAATGTGATCAATTATTGTGCCTTTGAGGTGACAAAGACTGTGATGCACTGACTGCTAAAGTGGGCATATGCATTTCATACACAAATGCATGAACTGATAATAACAGTTGTGACCAGAGTCGCCATTGATACTGAAAAAGAGCCTCGAGCTCGAAGGAGATAGGCATACCGGAGGCTCTCCTACTCCCTAGACGCGCTTCATCGCCATCAAGCATTGTTTAAGCGCTCGGTCACAATACTGAAATAAAATGGGAATGTGCCACATATGTATTGCATACATATTTGATTGAACATTTTGAATGGGTTAAAGGCAAAAATGCCTTATATATACTGCGGAGTGTGCTAATGTAAAATAAATTGTGCTTTGCTTATGTGCAAAAATGTGGTATTCCTGAATATGCAGTTGTGCGCTTAGATATAATCATGCGGTACTTTTGAACATGGGTTATATCACGTGGTACTTCTGAATGCGAAATATGAAACAACTGTGTTATATTTGAGTGGTAAATATATGCCTTTGGTTATGTATGACTAATTGGCTGCTGTGTATAAACTGTCTTTATTGCTTATGGTCAAGGAAAATTGTGAAATGTAATCAAGTTTGTAACGGAGAGTATCGTTATATGACATGGCATGTTGCATGAATTAGGCGAACCATCGATGATGGTTCTCTTTGAGTTCGCAAAACTCACCCAAAATTTGCAAATATTTTTCAGGACTCAGAAGAATACCCCGTTAGGTTCACGGGAGTATGTCTACAGCATTCAAATGAAGAATAGAGGTCGAGATCAGTCCACGTCTACATTAGTGTCATCCTTCTGTTATTCATAAAATTGTATTCTGCAAGCTCTGTAAATTAATACTCTGTATTTATAGCGGGCCCAATTTGGTTATGGATTGGTATACATTAAGTGGCTACTTTAAATTATTGTTGAATGTTTGTAATGATTGGAAATGAATGGAATGGTATACAAATTAACGCGGGCTCGATTGTCTACTATTTTTCGCGCGTATGGATGCCAAAAAAAAATGATACTAAGTTTACTGAGTGATGTAGCACGCTACCTTCGCGGGGCACGGATTCGGATATCACCATCAATGTCGGGTTCGGGTCACGCCGAAGTGGGGTGTTACATTTAGGGCGCCTTTTTAATGTAGAGCCCTTGGCTCAATGGTAAGAGGCGTGCACTTAAAGTGCAACAAAATCTTGAGGTCTTGGGTTCAAGTCGTTGATTCACCCTTGACCAAAGAGGACAATACCTGGAGTGATGGCGGTAGTGGCCTGGCTCTACAATTATGGATCCAGAATAAACATAAAGGTTTATTCATTTAGTTACATTGTTATAAGAAATAATGATGCATCGTGATACATGGAAGATAATACTCACATTTAGAGGAATTATCGCCATGATTCGTGCATTTAGTTTCTTTAATTAAGTGGAGATTTATGATTTTTATATTACATTTCTGACCCAAGTGGGAGACTGTTATCCGTTAGTTTCATTTCTATGGGTCGTGTCTGTTTCTTTGAGGAGTCATGCCCTTTCACTTGAACCATCATGCCCTTCGGTTGTTTTGATGGAAGACAACAAGGAATATATAAGGATTGGGTCCCTAGGCTTAACAAGATTATTCTGTATACACCATCATTTGTATTTTGTAAAAGCTTAGAAGAACCCTCCCACATTTCTTCAAGATCTCTCAACATCAATTGCAGGAGGTACGTAATAACATGGAGGACCTCTCGAAATCATTTCCACTCAAATATAGAATTTCTGCAGAAGATGGTAAGTTCAAGTCCTCAAGCAATCCTAAAAATTACAATGGAAAGTACTAAGCTTTTTACATCAATGAAACTTTAGCTTTTTACATCAATGAAACTTTCTAGCAAATAAATAAGCTTCCAACAGTCATCCATTTTGAAGTACTGAGCCCTATAAGATTGCTAATAGACAACGACAGCTTCACCAAATTATATATAAGCTCCAACATTCCAGGAAGCTCCTTAAAGCGTGAGGACCCAATTAGATTATGTTCTTCGAGAGGGATTCATTTGTTAAAAAAGTTTCTTGAAAGGCTTTCAAGCTTTCTACAATACCTCGTCTCTAATTTATTTAACTTTTTGAGGAGTTTAACTGACGATGAAAGTATATGGTAATGCTATCGCCTGCAATCAAATATAAAGAAATCACTTCCGTTAAAACAATTTAATGTAGTAGCGGTAAGCGGATATCGTTCCCATGAGAAATTTTATGACTATGAAAATTACGAATTCAAACGGCACAAATAATAAAAGGGGGGTTTTTATTACTTACTGAAATAAGAATGAAAATCAAAAAGGAAAAATTGCAGATTGAAATAATAATCAAATTTGGAAAGTCAATAGGAAAAAAATACCTTGGTTTCGGTTACCGATGTTACCATGCTATTATGGATCTTTGACAAAAATTATAATTATTAACGAACATCCATTGAGGGAATTTTCTATTAATTGTATTGACTAGAAGCATGTATCCTAGCAACCTTATTAAACAATAATCTAGATACGATCATAGATTAATTGAATAATAGCTTTAAGAACCAATGACAAGTGATAAACATGTACGATATGAAATCTATCAAGTGGGTAATTTCTTAGAATTTTCCGACTCTAATGTAGAGGGGTTAATCCTAATTGCTACTTTTGGTTACCAAAATTGAACGTCAAATTTTGTTAACCTAGCGATTAAATCCATTAATCTCTAGTTGCGCACCTAAAAACTAACAAATCCAATTAAAAAGATTAATTTGAAATTATCCAATGAACGTTAACAATCATGAAAAGATTCAGAACATCTCACCATAATAACATGGAACATGGATCCCTTAACCAAGATAAGAAAATTAGTTACTCATACTTGAATTGAAATCAAAGAAACTAGCAAAACGAATTGTCTCCATAACTAGTCTTTTAATGATAGTAACGATAATGTCAAGTGAAATTGCGCAGAAATTTAAAGACAAGAAAACCAGAAAATTGAATCAGTTCTAGGCCTCTAAACCTATGCGACCACATTTGAAGAATGCAGAAAAAATAAAACCATAAAACCCAGGAGAGTCAATATGCGGCAGTATCCTCCCAAAAAAGAAGCAGAAAAGAATACGATGCCCACTCTAAAACCCTTGCCTTTCCTTATCCACGTCAGCCTCAAATTAAATCTCTTCATGATCTTGGTTAGATTTCATCCCAATTAGATAATCTTCAAATTTAAGCAGGAAACTTCTTAAAAAGGGCTCCACAAAATCTTCGGCAATTTTTGTTCTAATTGGAGACAATCTTCTGAAAAATCTACAGTAGTAGGATCTTGACCTTAGACGTGCCCACGCCTAATCTTTAAATTTCGACCAATCTGGAATTTCTAAACTTCTTGCCATATTTTTCCTCTTTTTGATCCTTTTTCGTCTTTACAGCATTGAAAAGCATATGTGAATATTTAACAAACAATTCCATCAATATTTGAGTACCAATTCCACAGTCAATCAAAATTAAGTCCAAAACATATACATTTAAAAAGACTAGCAATCAATCAATATGTTGCATCGTAAACCTTCTTAGCTCAAATCAACTTCATGTGTACTCCCAATCTCATCCAAACTACTATGATCAAGTTTCAAGGGTTGACATGCAACTCCAAACAAAATTCAACAAAAACAGCCGCATGAACTAACAATATGCACAAAAACCGAAAGCAAAAGTTTAAATTCCACCCACACACCTAAATCCAGCATTGTCCTCAATGATTCAGAAGCACAAAAATGAAAGATAAAGAGTTAAGAGGTGCTTCTCTGTTAGGCGGGGTCGTGATCAAGGTGTCGGTGGTTGTGGTGGTTGAAAGCCTTGATGCTCCCAATAAGCCATAAGGTTAGTTTCCATGCGGTGCATGGATCACTCGAGTCGGCTCAAGCGAGCATCCTGGTCGGCATTGCGTTGAGGCGGGGCAGCAGGGTCTCCTGGTTGTCGATGATGTGGTGCAGCTGGTGGAAATCAGCGACGTCCGGTGGAAGTCCGTGTTGTGGGAAAGGTAGTCGGCTCGGGAATGGTAAACACGAGACGGCCTTGGCTGAGATCCACAATTCCCATCCTGCAAAGACATTCTATATCCAATGGCTCTATACCACAAGCCACAGTCATGTTAGTATTATCAAGATCCAAAACGCCCAAATTAACTGCCAACTGGGTGATATAGGAACCAAGGATTAAAGGTTTCGATTTCTTTTTCAAAACAGTATGAAATTGATGCAGAAACCAAAAACCCAAATTGATGGGAATGTGCTTATCCATACACCACAAAAAATAAAATTCAACCTTGGATAAAGTTTCCGCAGCATCCTTTCAACCAGAAAAATTAAATGCTAGCAGCCTATGAATAATCTTGTGAACAAGATTAATAAGGAAAGAACTTTTGGATAAGCTAGCATTGTAAGGACGGGAATCAACAGACCACTGATGTCATAAATCCGAAGCGTTAAAGTCAGCATGAAAATCACATTGGGACTGAAGAAATAAGTCAAGTTCACAATCAGCAGTAGATATAAAACCCAGAGCAACGTTAAACTCAGCAATTGACAATGCAAATTCCTTTCCCATTAACCTAAATTCAGCAGCTTCCTTGGTATGCACATCAAAAGTTTCGTCACAATTAAACTGAAATGTAGTGTAAAATTCCCTTTTTAATTCGTTGAAAACAGGACAATTGATGCGGGCAAAAGCACTCCACGCAATAGGACCCATTAATTGCACAAAAGAATCATAAACACCTAAGGCTTCAAGAGTATCAGAATGAATAGAATTGCAGGGACAGATCTGTCGCTGTTGGAGAAGTTCAAACTTTGCGGTATCTTCAGGTAAAACGAAGGAAGTGCAACTAGTAGTGTGAGTGGCAAATCGTGTTCGGGACTCCACCACCTTGCCTCATTGGGACCGAAGACGCGTTCTCGAAGTTGGGTACCTAGCTGTCGGTGTGGAAGCTGGACTCGTGGTGCTTGGTGGAGCTTGGGGCAGTAGTGGAAGTGGATCGACGTCGGCAACAATCTGAATGGGGATTGGTTCCCGTCGTGCTTGGCTCTTCTTCCTGGGCATTATCCCAATCGGTAAATATGGACCTGCAAAAGCAAGGAGTAATAATGAGAAAGGTGCATAAAGAATGACAGGAAAAACAGACAGAGGAAGATAATGAAGGTTGACGGTAAGGAAACTTGGGAGGAAGCGTACGTGAATGTGAGATAGTTGAAGAAATCGAAAGATAGGGATGAGTGAGTGGTAAAATCGAGGGTTGAAGCTGTGCGTATGGTGGAACGTCGGGTGAAGGGGGAAGAACGTAGGGCCTTGGTGAAAAAGAAGTCTGCAAAATCAAAATGAAAATTGGGGATTTAAGAGGTGGGGGCAGAAAGCGACAGTAGAAGGAATGAGGTCTGGACAAGTAGAATAAAATTTAGGGATTGTGAGATGTTGAGAATGGGGGTGGAGGGCTGGAGAAAATTTTTGATTGAAATCAAAGGTGAAGGGAGGTGTATTGGGGAAATCGACAATGAAATTTAGGGGTTGATGAAAAAAAATCTGGGTTTGGGGAATGACCAAGGGGATGCTATGGGTCTGGAGAACAAAGTGACAGAGGAGAGGGAATGGGGCTGAATGATTTGGGGGGAAAAACAATGGAAAGGGTGGTAACCAAAATCAAATTTTGTTTTTTTAAAGATTAAATACTGGCAGAAGGTAAAATAAAAATAAAATCATGACAGAAAATAACAAGAAAAAGAAATTGAAATTCCTAACTAAATAATGAAAATAAAACTATTAAAGAAAGAATAATGTCAATCCTGAACACTTTACGGGTTTCCCCAAACATGCTTCTTTATATTCGTAAGCTAGACTTATGTTGGAACTTACCGATTCAGAGATAGGTTGGTGGTACCAACCCGATTTCGTCAACCTGTTCGATCGGTGAATTTTCATAATAAGACTTAAGACGGTGCCCGTTGACCTTGAAAACTTTAGAAGTATCAAGGCTCTGAATTTCTACCGCACCATGAGGAAACACGTTAGTAACAATAAACGGACCAAGCCAACGAGATAGTAATTTTCATGGGAATAACTTAAGCTTTGAATGATAAAGAAGAATTTTCTGTCCAATTGAAAACTGTTTCCTAGAAATCATCTTATCATGAAAAGCCTTAGTTTTATCCTTGTAAATTTTTGAATTTTCATAGGCCTCATTACGAATCTCCTCCAATTCTTGCAATTGCAATTTCCAACTAGTGCTTACCTCTAATTGATCCATGTTCAACTGCTTGACAGCCCAATAAGCTCTATGTTCAATTTCCACAGGTAAATGACAAGGCTTACCGAAAACTAACCTGTAAGGCGACATACCTATAGGAGTTTTGTATGCAGTCCGGTAGGCCCATAAAGCGTCATCCAGTCGAAGACTCCAATCTTTTCGGTTTGGGTTTACCACTTTTTCTAGGATGGACTTGATTTCCCTGTTGGATACCTCAGCCTACCCACTGGTTTGCGGATGATAGGCGGTAGAGATTCGGTGCGTAATACCACATCTTTTCATCAATGCTTCGAAAATCTTGTTGCAAAAATGCGTTCCTCGGTCGCTAATGATCGCTCGAGACATTCCAAACCTGACAAAAATATCTGATTTAACATAATCAATTACCGTTTTAGCATCATCAGATATAGTAGCCTTAGCTTCAACCCACTTAGAAACATAGTCTACTGCCAATATGATGTAATTCTTATCGAAAGAAGAAGGGAACGGACCCATAAAATCTATTCCCCAAACATCAAAAATTTCACATACCAGAATGTTCGTCAATGGCATCTGATTCTTGGACCCCAAGTTACCTGTTCTCTGACAACGATCGCAAGACTTGTAAAACATGTAAGAGTCATAAAATAACTTAGGCTAAAATAGTCCACATTCTAAAATTTTTCGCGCAGTTCTTTTGAAGCCGAAGTGTCCCCCACACACAGATGAATGGCAAAATTGTAAAATAGATGAAATTTCCTCATCTGTGACACATTGCCTAATAATTTGATCAGAACAAAATTTCCACAGGTAAGGTTCATCCCAGACATAATATTTAGCCTCACGCTTAATTTTATCTTTTTCAGCTCTAGACAGATCATTAGGTAATGACTTAGTAACTAAAAAATTTACTATGTCCGCATACCAAAGGGTTACCTGTTGAACTGCGAAAAGGCTCTCATCCGGAATTTTGTCGTGAAGGATATCAGACGTAGTGCTTGATGTGATTCGGCTTAAGTGATCGGCCACCAAATTCTCCGCTCCTTTCTTATCGCGAATTTCCACATCAAATTCTTGAATCAATAAGATCCAGCGAATCAATCTTGGCTTCGCTTCTTTCTTGTTCACTAAGTACCTTAGCGTGGCGTGATCGGAATAGATGATCACCTTGGTCCCCAGCAAATAGGACCGAAACTTCTCCAAGCCAAAGACGACCGCTAGAAATCCTTCTCCGTTGTGGAATAATTTTTCTGGGCATCATTAAGTGTCATAGAAGCATAATAAATAACATGAGAAACCTTATCCACTTTTTGTCCCAACACAACGCCTACGGTATAATCTGACGTGTCGCTCATCAATTCGAAAGGAATGTCCCAACGTGGTGGCTGAATAATCAGTGCGGTAGTGAGACGCTTCTTTAGCTCGTTGAACTCACTTCGGCATTTTTCATCAAAATTGAATTTCACATCTTTTTGGAGCAATTGGCACATGGGTTGCGTAATTTTGGAGAAGTCCTTGATAAAACACCAATAAAATCCTGCATGACCAAGAAAAGAATGAACTTCCCGCACATTCGCAGGGTAAGACAAAGATCGAATTATATCTATCTTGGCTTTATCAACTTCAATTCCTTTTGACGAAACGGTATGACCCAAAATAATGCCTTCATTAACCATAAAGTGACACTTTTCGTAATTTAAAACTAAATTAGTTTCAATGCAACGTTTTAGCACTTTCTCAAGGTTAACGATACATGCTTCAAAAGATTCTCCATAAACCGTGAAATCGTCCATAAAAATTTCCATGCAAATTTTCACTAAATTTGAGAAAATACTTACCATACACCGTTGGAATGTCGCTGGTGCGTTGCGCAATCCGAATGGCATTCGTCGGTAAGCGAAGGTACCGAATGGGCATGTGAAGGTCATCTTTTCCTGATCTCGTGGTGCCACCAAAATATGATGATATCCTGAATAACCATCTAAACAAAAATAGTGAGATTTTCCAGCTAGTCTTTCAAGCATCTGATCAATAAAAGGAAGCGGAAAGTGATCTTTTCTAGTAACTGAATTAAGCTTCCTATAATCTATGCATACTCTCCAACCATTTTGAACACGAGTTGGAATTAACTCACCATTGTTGTTTTCAATTACCGTAACACCAGTTTTCTTTGGTACGACCTGTACTGGACTTACCCACTTACTGTACGAAATCGGATAAATTATGCTTGCATCAAAAAGCTTTAAAATCTCTTTCTTCACCACTTCCATCATGGGTGGGTTAAGTCGACGCTGTGGTTGCCTCACCTCTTTCGCCTCGTTTTCCATTAAAATTCGGTGTATGCATATGGTGGGACTGATTCCTTTCAAATCGGCTATTGTCCAACCAAAAACCTCTTTATGCACCTTCAAAACATTGATAAGCTAGTTTTCCTGCACATCAGAAAGTTGATTAGAAATAATCAAAGGCAATGTATGTTTCTCACTTAAAAAGATGTATTTAAGATGACTAGGCAAGCTTTTTAATTCTAATGTTGGTGGGCTGATTGATGATGGCAGCAACTTGTCTTCCCCTCTTGAAGCTTCTATGGGCGAGAGTTGATGGAATAATGGGTTGGCTGTCTCCACTGCACATGTTAACGTTTCCTCTTGTGTACAGGTCAATTCCAACTCATCAATTTTATGGCATTTGGATGTATTTCCCTTTGGTCCTGTAAATAATGTTGGCACATCACATCCTAGCCAAATTGGCGTGTCTCCCTCACTGTTGCTGGATATCGCATATTTATCTTTGTATTGGTCTTTGAATGTTGTTTCTCTTTGTACGTGTAATGCATCTCCTCCATCTTGTGAACATAACGTCATCTCCATTAAGGCATTAGGCAGCGCATTCTCCATTTGTCTAAATAATGACGCAACTTCTGGACATCCAAGTTCAATTGATGCATTCTCCTCTAATTCAACGTCATCCATGGTTTCCACCCACCAATTTTCCTGCATCCATGTATCAATGAAATCTACAGAGACAACAAATTGCTCATCATCTGGAATTTTCATGGTATTATAGATATTGAATTTAATTAAGTCACCGTCAAATTCCATAGTTAACGACCCATCATGAACATCTATTTTGGTTCTAGTTGTTTTCAAAAATGGCCTCCCGAATAAAATCGGAGTTGACGAGGATGTGTCATCTGTGCCCATCTGCAAAATATAAAAGTCAACCGAAAAAGGCATGTTTCCTACTTGAACCAATATGTCTTCTAACACACCTTTCGGGTAAGCGTTTGATCGATCCGCTAATTGAATTACTACGTTAGTTTCTTTAAGAGGTCCAATATTCAAAGATTTATATACCTCATATGGCATGACATTAATGGACGCACCTAAATCTAACATAGCCCTTTCAATTCGCAAATTACCAATTTGACACGGGATAGTAAGCATACCTGGATCTTGGCATCTCGGTGGAAGCTTTTTCTTTTGTAAGATGGCTGAAACATTTTCGTCTAACTGAACTTTCTCATTGAATTTCAATTTCCTCTTTGACATACACAGCTCCTTAAGAAATTTAGCATATCGCGAAATTTGTTTAATTGCATCAAGAAGAGGAATATTTACCTGAACTTTCCGGAAAGTCTCCAAAATTTCCTTTTCTTGTTCTTCCTTCTTCGCCTTTGCTAATCGACTCGGAAAAGGGGGTGGAAGCACCTTGTTGATCACGACTTTCTGTTTCTCTTTAGGTAAGTGCGTGATTTCTTCCTCTATTTCTCGTTTTGAAGCCTTCAGAATTGATTATGGTAATTCTTTACCACTTCGCAACGTGATAGCCTTTGTGCTTTGTCTAGGATTTACCTCTGGTTGTGTTGGAAAATTACCGAAATTTTGTGATTCTAGTCGGTTAACAGCAGCTGCAATTTGACTCAATTGATTTTCAAAATTTCTTTGTTGATTTTCCAAATTCCGAATGCTTGCTTCTGTAGACCGAATGCTTGCTTCCGTAGTCCGCTGAAACGTCAAAGTATTTGTGGTTAAAGTTTGTAATGCCTCTTCCAAAGAAGACTTACCTTCAGCAGTTGACGTCATATTTGGATTTTGGCGCTGCACATATGGTGGTCGATGTGGCTGAAAATTGGTGTTTGCTTTTTGCCCTTGAGGATTCCCATATCGCAAGTTCAGATGATCTCGCCATCCCGGATTATAAGTATTGGAGAATGGGTCATACTTCCTTTGATTTGGTCCATTGAATCCATCCACGACATTCACTTGTTCTGCGTTGTCTTCCTGCAAAATCGGGCATGAATCAGTAGGATGTCCTACCATTGAGCAAATTCCACATACCTTAGCTTCTTTTTTTCTTGTGACTGCTAATTGTCGCACCAAAGAAGTGAGGTCATCCAATCTCTTTTCTACCGATGTCGCATTAACTTCATTCACGCCCTTTGACCCATGACCTGTACGGATTCCGAACTGTTGTGTATTGGAGGCCATGTTTGCGATCAATTCTCTTGCAGCCGCTGGTGTTTTGTCAACTAAGGCACCACCGCTGGCAGCCTCAATCATGCTCCTGTCAGAAAGCAAAAGTCCTACGTAAAAATACTGAATTAACAATTGTTCAGTTATCTGATGATGCGGACAACTAGCGCATAATTTTTTAAATCTTTCCCAATATTAGTAAAGTGTTTCTCCCGTATGTTGACGAATTATTCAAATCTCCTTCCGAATATTGGCAGCTCTCGATGCTAGAAAATACTTCTTGAAGAAAAGTCTCTTCATCTCGGCTCATGTCTGCACGTTCTCTCCCGCCGAGTAGTATAACCAATCTTGCGCATCATCTTTAAGAGAAAACGGAAAAGCTCTCAGCTTGATCTGTTCTTCCGTCACATTGGTCAGCTTCATACCCATGCAAACTACATCGAATTCCTTCAGGTGCTTGTATGGATCTTCTCCCAGTAAACCCCTGAAAATAGGCAATAAGTGAATCAGTTCAGATTTTAATTCAAAAGTATTATTGTCACCTAAATTCGGAAAATTGATGTAGTGGGGTTGTTGCGAGTCAGTTGGCGTAGCTAATTCGCGAAGAGTAAGATTGGCAGCTATCCTATCCATCTTTTGCGTCTCTTTCCGCTGTTTGGTCTGTTTTCATAGTCTTTTTGCTGTCTTTTCTATCTTAGGATTATATTGCAAATTTTCTGATTGATTTGAACGCGTAACGTACATAAACCGTCAAAAATTCCCCGACAACGGCGCCAAAATTTGGTAATGCTATCGCCTGCAACCAAATATAAAGAAATCACTTCCGTTAAAACAATTTAATATAGTAGCGGTAAGCGGATATCGTTCCCACGAGGAATTTTACGATTATAAAAATTACAAATTCAAACAGCACAAATAATAAAAAGGGGGGGGGGGGGGTTTGTTACTTACTGAAATAAGAATGAAAATCAAAAAGGAAAAATTGCAAATTGAAATAATAATCAAATCTGGAAAGTCAATAGGAAAAAAAAACCTTGGTTTCGGTCATCGATATTACCATGCTATTATGGATCCTCGACAAAAATTATAATTATTAACGAACGTTCATTGAGGGAATTTTCTATTAATTGTATTGACTAGAAACATGTATCATAACAACCTTATTAAACAACAATCTAGATACGATCATAGATTAATTGAATAATAGCTTTAAGAACCAATGACAAGTGATAAACATATACGATATGAAATCTATCAAGTGGGTAATTTCTTAGAATTTTCCGACTCTAACGTAGAGGAGCTAATCCTAATTGCTACTTGTGGTTACCAAAATTGAACGTCAGATTTTGTTAACCTAGCGATTAAATCCATTAATCTCTAGTTGCGCACCTAAAAACTAACAAATCCAATTAAAAAGATTAATTTGAAATTATCCAATGAACGTTAACAATCATGAAAAGATTCAGAACATCTCACCATAATAACATGGAACATGGATCCCTTAACCAAGATAAGAAAATTAGTTACTCATACTTGAATTGAAATCAAAGAAACTAGCAAAAAGAATTGTCTCCATATCTGGTCTTTTAATGATAGTAACGATAATGCCAAGTGAAATTGTGCAGAAATTTAAAGACAAGAAAACCAGAAAATTGAATCAGTTATAGGCCTCTAAACCTATGCGACAACACTTGAAGAATGCAGAAAAAATAAAACCATAAAACCCAGGAGAGTCAATATGCGACAGTATCCTCCCAAAAAAGAAGCAAAAAAGAATACGATGCCCACTCTAAAACCCTTGCCTTTCCTTATCCACGTCAGTCTCAAATTAAATCTCTTCATGATCTTGGTTAGATTTCATCCCAATTAGATAATCTTCAAATTTAAGCAGGAAACTTCTTAAAAAGGGCTCCACAAAATCTTCGGCAATTTTTGTTCTAATTGGAGACAATCTTCTGAAAAATCTGCAGTAGTAGGATCTTGACCTTAGGCGTGCCCACGCCTAATCTTTAAATTTCGACCAATCTGGAATTTCCTAACTGCTTGCCATATTTGTCATCTTTTTGATCATTTTTTGTCTTTACAGCATTGAAAACTATCTGTGAATATTTAACAAACAATTCCATCAATATTTGAGTACCAATTCCACAATCAATCAAAATTAAGTACAAAATATATGCATTTAAAAAGACTTATCAGTATATTTTTTATACCAGTCTCGCTTAAGTTTAGCTCCTTTTTGTTGCTTGAAATTTATAGGGAATGCGTTCAAATTTTTGCAACCACCGAGATTAAGAAATTTAAGAGCTTCTAAAATAAATAATAATTTTTAAATTTATTTTCATATTTTATATAATATTTATTAATAAAATATTAATTAAAATATTTTATTTTAAAAATAAATAATTTAAAATTATTATTTATAAACCAATATTTATTATATCTATTTTTAATTATTAAATCAAATTTTATTTGAAATTTATATATTTTAAATATTTTTAAATTTAATTATATTTATTAATAATTATTAAATTAATTTTATAAATTAAATTAATATATCTATAATTTTATTAATATTTGATTTTAATTGATTAAATATATAATATATTAAATTGATTGTAAATTAAATAATATATATTTTTGTTTCATATTTCAATTCTACTTTATTATTTCTTTAAGTTATATAACCGTGACTTATATATATATATATATATATATATATATATATATATATGAAATTTAACTTGTTAAATTTTTCAAGATTTTATTTTAGCATTTTTAAAATACATACAAAAATATAATATTACTGAATGATCAATCTTTATTATATAATTATAGGCCGAAAAATAAAATTTGAACCTTAATCTTGGTAACAAAATATAAATTGAATCTTAACGTTTTAAATCATTTAAAATAAAACCCAACACATTCAAAGTGTTCAAAATAATTAAATGTGTAAAAATTTATCTTATTTTAAATAAAAAGTAATTCTTATTTTCTCATAATTAGTTTTTTATTTTAAACATAAAGTAAATTTCAGACTTTATATTAAATAGAATCTAACTGTCCTCGCTTGATATTAAAGCTTACTTTTATAAAATTTTGAAAAGAATATCACTTCTCACTTAACAAGAGAAATCACTTTTTGGTTAAAAATAAAATGATGTCATGTCAACATTATTTTTAATTAACACTAGAGTTAATTTCGTAAATTTTTATTATTTATTTTAAACTTTTAAAAATATTAAAATTTGATTTGAGCACTCCAAAAGATTTTTTATTTTGTTATAAAAGTTTAGTTTAAAATGTACTTTTATTCTATAATTATATAAGATAATCTCATTTTATAATCTAAAATGTTTTATATTTTATTTTAAAATTAAAATTTTTGTCACTTTATATTATGCGAAGAAAAGATTGGGCCTCTTTTAAGTAACTTCAGTCCATTATATATTTGTGGAGATTGGGAGAACATATCTGTAATTAAATTAAAATTCCCGGGCCTATAATATGCATTTCATTGATTCCAATTTTTGATTCGATCGTCTGCTCTTCGTAGAAAATCAATACGTTCGGTGGTTACAGTGCTTTTACGCGTTAATGGCCTCAACGTCGTCAAACCTTAAGGCTATATTTGTTTCGAGGGTTAGGTATAGAATGGAATGGAATGGAACGTAATACACTTTTATCGTTTGTTTGAAAGTTTTATAATAGAATGGAATGGAATGGGATGAAAGCAGAGGGTTTCATGTTACGTTCCATTCCATCCTAAACAGTGAAAATAAGAAACCTCCGATTTGGGAGGTTTAGGATGGAACGTAACATAATAAATACATACTACCTAATATACCCTCAATAATTCTTCTTAATATCAACTCGACTAAATCATAATATTAATATATCAAATAGAATATAGTAATATTTAATATAATAAATTTTATTAAATAATTAATAATAATATTTTCATATTATTAATAATAAATTATTTATATTTAATAATAAAATATAAAATTTTATATTTAAAATTTATTTATTTATTTTATTTATATAGAAATATATAAAACAATTAAATAATAATTTTATATATTTTCGATTTTCATTAATAAAAATATATTAAAATTATTTTTGTTTGTATATATTAATATTTAATATAATAAATTTTATTAAATAATTAATAATAATATTTTATATTAATAATAATAAAATATATATATTTTATAATAAATATAAACTTTTATATATAACATTTATTTATTTATTTTATTTATATAGAAATATATAAATGTAATTAAATAATAATTTTATATATTTTCAATTTTCATTACTAAAAATATATTAAAATTATTCTTGTTTGTATATATTAATATTTAATATAATAAATTTTATTATATAATTAATAATAATATTTTATATTATTAATAATAAATTTTATATACTTTATAATAAAATATAAAATTATATATTTAACATTTATTTATTTATTTTATTTATATAGAAATATATAAAATAATTAAATAATAATTTTTTATATTTTCTATTTTCATTAATAAAAATATATTAAAATTATTCTTATTTGTAAATATTTCTATATAAATAAAATAAATAAATAAATTTTTATATAAATAAAATTTAATATAATAAAATTTATTAAATAATTAATAATAATAATTTTATATAATTAATAATAAATTGTATATAATTAAAAATAAATAAATTTTTATTAATGAAAATAGAAAGTATATTTAAAAGTTATTCTTTAATTGTTTGTATATATTTCTATATAAATAAAATAAAATAAAATATTTTATATATAAATCTCCTGAATATAATAAAATAAAATAAAATATATTAAATAATTAATAATAATATTTTAAATAATTAATAATAAATTGTATACAATTAATAATAAATTTAATAAAAAATTTATTAATAAAATAGAAAATATGTAAAAAATATTCTTTAATTGTTTGTATATATTTTATATAACTAAATTATTTTAATATAAATCACATAAAATAAAATAAAATATATTAAATAATTAATACTAATATTTTATATAATTAATAATAAAATAATAAATCTATTGCAACAATCATTTTAATATAAAGGGTATAAAAGCCATTTATTATACATTTCATTTCATTTTATCCATCTTCCAAATAATGTTTCACTACATTACATTATGAACCTTTCCATCCTTGTCAAACAATTTTTTACTATATTACATTCCATTCCATTATAAACCCTTCTATTCCCTTCCATTCTATTCCATTAATTAATATCCAAACAAACAGGTCTGTCTAACCGAAGGTCGTGGCCAAAATCAGGGAAGAGGGCGAACTCTCCTCTTCCGGTGACGACGTGCGGTTAATCGACATCCTTATCCCTCCACATTTGTTGCCGTTAACTGCATATTAGCGCTCTGTTTGATATTTCCTCGTGGTGTCTTCATTTGGTTGTTGCTGGACTACGACCTATGCATTCGATTTGCCGTCCTTTTTATTCTACTTTTTTGTTTTTGTTTGGTGAACTCTTGTATTCGTTTGACTTATCAGTAACACAATAGGAAATAATTGGAAAATGGGTGCAATTAGGGTTAAGTGATAAGAGCATAATTGGCTTATTCATATGGTATGTTGCTTTTGATCAATTATGTTGATTTTGGGTTTTACTTGCCATATATGTCTTTTCTTCACATATAAGTCATTGATTTTATCTCAATTTATAGATGTAGGTGTTGTTTCCTGAGTGCTTTGCGTGTGATGAATTTTTCTTATAAGCTAAACAAGTAGTTGATTCTGTTTAGGTGCTGTATATTAGGTTCCATCCTGTGGACATGTATGGTGATGCTTGGTGCTTCTGGTTTGTCTGTTTTGGTTTGCTGAACTGTCTCATCATCTTATGTTTCATAGGAGAATCCTCTATGCTCTACTGGAGATCCAACAGTTGCAGCTAAATCGTTGGCAGCTTCAGGTTCCGTTCAGGTTCCTTCTGTGAACAGAACCATCCAAAGTATTCATGCAGGTATCTTGAATGGCTTTCTGTGGTTGTTTTATGTGCACTTAGTTCCTGGTTTTTTGGATATTTTTTTCAAATTCTATTCCTGTGTTATAAGCTGATGTGTCAATTGCTCAATTTGCCCCTGGCTTGGGTCTCATTGATGCCTTTAATACAATACGACTCGGTGCTTTTATATGCTCATGCTGGCATCTGTATGAGGGAATTGACAGGTGTAGGTCTATCTGTGCTTATTCTATGCAAAGTATTTATTGCTTGTTCCCTTTCTGAACTATTTTTTCTTCCAATATTTACTATTTCCTATGCCATTTGTTTTATGAATTTCTAAGATTTCCTTTTGTTGCAATCATTTGAAAGATGGACGTAATAATTCTGTAAGATGTTATTATGCCGCTGCTGTGCTCCTGTCTTCTCCTTACCATTTGTCAAGTCCTCATTGGCCTTTTATCATGTGACAACTATTTTAATTCTTGGGTTCATCTCATCAAGCATTAATTCAATATTGGGCTTCAGGCCCATGAATATATCGTTTGTAATTCAGCATTTAGGTTTCATCTCTTGTTCAATTTTCACTTAAGAGATCCTCTTTATGTCATAATTTCATTCTTTGTGTCTCTAAGTTAGATCTGGACTTTGCTGTATCTTTCTCTGGTCAATTCATCTGTAGATATTGTGAATCTTAACATGCATTGAGGCAATGGATGTGTGCTTGATTCTGTGGAAAATAATTGAATTTTTTTGCTGAAAAAGAAAGTACCATCTAAATAGAACAAATATGCTTTGCAGGGGAAGGCCTCCTCCAGTGTTGCGACTTTAAGCTCTGTGGATGTTCAGCCACAAAAAATTGTGAAACCAAATAATGTGAAAAACTTTGAAAAGAGTCGGTTGACATTCAATGCTTCTAAGCGAGGCTGGTATGCTCCTTCAGGATCTGACAACAACCTAGTTATATCCTTCTCAGACAATGACAGTGATAGCGAATATGAAGATGACCGACAAGAAAATATTAAAAGTGATGTGGCTAGAGTGGATGGCGATCAAAGATTGCCCTCAATTTTATCTGGTTCTGTTGGATTCAGGCTGAACGGTGCGTTGTCGTTTGGATTCATGAGTTGGCAACCTTCTGCGTTGTTATTCGACGTAAATATACCTGCAAAACAAGGAACGCTCGTCGGGGGTGATGTCCCGATTAGCCCCTCTGACGCAATACCTTATATATGGAGCAATAGTTAGGTTTAGGTCTTCACGTCGAGTGCATGGAGGTCTCTCACATGGAGACGGACTGAGGAGAACGTGAATTGGGCTTAAGCTCGACATAGCCATTGGGTAGGAGACTGATCTTTGATGAATGGACCGATTGACCCATAGGTCGTCTTGACTGAGTCTGAGCCTAGCACGATCGACCCGACCACCGTAAAAAAAAATCAAAAGGTGTCGAAGATAATGTCCGGCCATTAAACAAAGTAGTGCCCAAAAGATTATCTCAAAGTCGCCCATCTTTTCCATCAATGTCCAGGACAATTGCGGGCACCAATCCTAAAGGTGTCAACCCCTCTTTTGTTGAGCAAGGTTCTCGATCTCAAATTAGAAATTCTAATACCAGCAACAAAGGTTTCTTAACCCATGAGCGTGGTTCTAGCCCTCTGACTTTAAAGGACACAAAACTTCAAGACTTGAGAAAGCAGATTGCAGAGAGAGAGCGGGAACTGAAGCTTAAGGTTATCCAACAAAGTAAAGAGTCCATCCCTGTTTCAGCCAGTGGTTATCCTGCCATGAAGTCTGGCCATGATGCAGCCAAAAAATCTGTTTCAGTTTCTGCTGATGCAGTTAGTTTGGATCCAAGAGAACCAGACAAAAAACGTAAAAAAGTTGGTGGCTCGTATTCTACCCAGCCGAATACGGATTTCCAACCAGAAAAACTATCTGCAAAGTATAATCTACAGTCAAAACAGCAAGCATTGTAAAGCAATAGTTTATGTGACAGGAACGTGGCAGAGAGTAGCAAGAAAGGAAGCCCCTCAAAGAGATCAAAATCAAGGGGGATTAAATTGCAAAATCAACATAATGATGGGGTGGATATCTCACCTGGAGATCTACCTAGTATGGCCTTTTGCTATTTTCCTCAAGTTTTGTTCTGCATTTAGCTAAGTTAACCTGATTGATTGAGTTGATTTTTTTTGGCAGGTGCTCACATCGTTAGTAATCACCAACAGTCCAATAGAAATAGTATGCAGGTGCACCCTTTTATGATTTTGATTGATACCTCTCTGTTTTCATACATAATTCCATTATGTTGTCAGAGAATACTGTTTGATGGTACGTTTATTGCAAAATTTTACCTTTTATGAACCGCCCCAGCACTATGTTTATGCTTTTTGCTGCACCTATTAGGATTTAGGACTTCCATTGTCACATTTAACTTATCCTTGCAACGATAAATTTCCAGAATTGTGGATGGAGTACATGGATAATAGAAGTTTGATGATTTTTTTTCATGTTTTGCATGGAGAGTAGGGATCTGTGCCATAGAACTCTCTACTTTATCTTGTTATGACTTTTAATCCTATTATGTTTAACATGCCCCTGCAATCATAAAATTTCCAGAGTTGTGGATGGACTATATGGGTAATAAAAGTTTGATGATGCTTGTCATGTTTTGCATGGAGAGTACAGATCTGTGCCAGATAAACACTCTACTTTAGTGGGTGCATGTGTTTCCTTGTTCTTACTAAACCGTATTTTCTATTGAATCGTAACCTAAACAAGAAAACCTTTAATGGAGCCTATTTCATTTCAACTACTAGTGAAAAAACAATAATTACAGAAAATAGCAAGGAATTTTGTTCTTGTAAATCTTCTAAAAGGGAAAACTAACTATTACAAAGAATGACCTAAATTAATTTCCATTCTTTACGAGAAAAGGTTATAACCACTAATAAAAATCAAGGTTCTTATTATGTTTGTTTACATTTGTTGGTACCCTTTTCAGGCATCACCGAGCCATGTAAACAACTGGAACTATTTAGGTAACCATGAATTTGGTAGGACACAGCAAAAGACATATGCAGTCCTTGGTTGACATGGAGGAATCATTGGATAAGGAGCTCGAAGAAGCACAAGAACTCAGACGGAAATGTGAAATTGAAGAGAGGAAGGCTCTGAAAGCTTATCGAAGAGCTCAGAGAGATTTGATTGAAGCTAATGTTAGATGTATGGAACTTTATAACCGAAGGGAATTGTACTCGGCTGAGGTTCGATCTTTTCTCATGAATGAATCAAGTTTGTTATGGTCCCCCAGGCAGCATGACCATGTTGGGAGTGGGTTGCAAATGGGAGACAACCTAACTAGAACTCTAGATCTAGTACCTTCTTCGAGGCATCAAATGCTGTCTGAGTATGATGATTTAATCCTACCAAGGTGTGATACAAGCATCCCATATACCAGGGCTTCTCCCTTGAGTTCATCTTATCAAAATATAAATCATCAAAATTTGAGTTCTGATCCATGCAGCGAGCCAGATGCTAGTTTGTCAGAGCCTTTACCTCATAACAGTAATAATGGTGCAAATGGAGTAAGTTCTCCATCCAATGATCCTAACGTTTCCCCAGATGATGATGAAGAGACATCTCTGTTGGACCATAGAGCTGTGCTAACAAATTTTAAAAATCAACAAAATGAAGAATATTCTATAGGAAAGCAAAGGGAATTGAGTCAAGATTCGAACAAAAGTTTCCCTGTTAATGGATCATCAGAATCTCTTCTTCTTGAGGCAACACTAAGGTCTGAACTGTTTGCACGCATGGGAAAAAGGGCTTTGTCGGAGAATAATAGATTATCAAACATGGTGACATCAGATGATGTACTACGGACTAATGAGGACAATGAAAGTGAAAGAGCTCAGACAAACAATGGTAGTCCTCCATTCTCAGAAGCTGAAAGAAATCAAGAGTGTGAGCACAGAGGTAACTTTCTGTCTATGATGCATTAGCTTATTTAGCCTCTTTGCCTATAGTAAGTATCTTCTGACTTAGCAATAATCGATTAGTATAATGGACAGAAATATCAAATCAGTTATTAGTAGGTTTAAGGTTTTGTTCTCCTGACTTTATTTTGTTATTAGCCACTGCTAATAGTTTTTGTTGTTTGATTTAGGCAAAGAGAAGCCAGAAAGAAGAAATTTTGATGTACTTTTCCATATCCAGAACAACCATAACAAAGAAAGGAATTCTCTTGAGTATCAACCTGCTGATGGTTCCAAGGTTGATGGATATTCTGATGGTAGTTATCAGTTCGCACCTTCTGTTGTGCTTTCTCCTCCTCTGATTTTGAGGAGTGTATTTGCTTTAATTCAAGCAATTCCCCAAATAGCTTCATTTGGATTACAGGGAAAGCAAAGTAAACAGTACAAATCACCTAATTATCATCCGAAGGATTTTATTTGTCAGGAAAATGTTATTAAGAACCCTATGGATGAGACTGCTGGGGAAATTTGTGGAAGCGAATCTGGCTCATTTTCTTGTAACCAGGCAATTGACCCATTTTGGCCTCTTTGTTTATATGAACTCCGAGGGAAATGCAATAATACTGCTTGCCCTTCACAACATGTTAGAGATTTCTCAAATGAAATTGAGGGTTATCATCAGCATGAAGATTCTCATAGAGCTGGTAGGTGTCTTCATCTATTAATTTTGATATGTTTGCTCATCATGCTCCTAAAGTGAGAACTTTCCAGGTTGTCAGGTTGGGTTGCCTTTATGTTCTCAAGTATGCAATGGTGCAAAAGAGGAGTTGAAAAATCATACTGCTGTGATTCCAACTTATCTAGTTCGCTTAGATACGTTGAAAACTTGCCCTCATTCATATGAATCTGTTGTAGCAAGGAGAAATGCTCAATGCTGGCAGAGATGTTTCAGTATGTGCTTATGTATATCAAGCTTGCCTCAAATAGATATGCGTGCAGATGAACCTTTTTTACGTGGAAACAATAATCGTATTGAGGTTCACTGGAGTTCAAACCGACAGTCGTCATATTTTCAGAGTAGAAATGGCATAGGGGTTTGTTTAATACCACCTCCTTTATGACTGGCTTAATTTCCATGTTAAATTGATATGTTTTGTTCAATTGCTCTTCTGGTTAAAGTTATTTCCTGTTATTTGTACGACATCATCTTCTTCTGATCTGGGCCTTCACTTTAGCAGTTATCTCAAGTTTAGATATTTTTATTGTGCTTAATGTATTCAGGATAGTGTCAATGACACAATATCCAGTAACATGAAATCTCTGGAGATGGCACTTCTTATTCTCAATCAAGATGTTAACAAGATAGAGGGTATGAAGAAGGTAATTCTTTGTAGATTGCATATGATCCTGCCTAATGTATCTTCAGAAATTTGTGGTATCACATCAAATACATAACTTTGCAGGCCCTTAATGTTCTGTCTCGAGCTTTAGAAGCTGACCCAGCATCTGAAATTTTGTGGATCCTTTATCTCCTTATTCATGGTAGCAGCTTTAAGTTAGTTGGAAAGGATGACATGTTCTCTTATGCGGTATGCAACTGAGACGTGGACGAGCATCACAACTTTTAATGAGAAAAATAAATTCAGCATCAATTTTGTATTTGGTTAATTCTTAAGCTGTCAAAGGGTGCTATTCCTTTCTTTTTTATTTATATAGAAGACAATTGGAATTCTCAAATAAATTGTTGCTGTCAGTAGCTGAACTTGTTCTCTTATCGCTCTCCATTTACTTTTTAATTTTTGACATGATATTGCGTTTGCAACTTTTATATTGGAATCCCATTTCTTCCTCCTCTCCAGGTCAAATACAATGAAGGATCTTATGTACTTTGGCTTATGTTCATAAACAGTCGTCAACATCTTGATGACCGGTTGCTTGCATATAATACAGCTTTAGCAGCACTTTGCCGTCACCAACTGGGATCCGTCTCTGAGAGTGATCCAGCATCTGCTAGTGCATGCATCTTAGACCTTTTCTTGCAGATGATGGATTGGCTGTGCATGTCTGGGAAAGTAGAGAAGGCCATTCAGACAGTCAGTGGGCTATTAGCGGAAGCACCTGAATCAGATGAGCCTTATTCTTCCTTGCTCTCTGATATTCTGTCATGTTTAATGATTTCTGACAAATATATATTCTGGGTTTGTTGTGTGTACTTAGTTATGTACAGGAAGTTGCCTAATGCTGTTATAAACCAATTTGAATGTACAAAAGAACTCCTTGAAATCGAATGGCCTCCTGTTCATCTAATAGATGGAGAAAAAGAAAGTGCTCTCAAGCTGCTAAGTGTGGCACTGGATTCTGTTAAATTGGAAGCCAATAGTGAATCAACTAAAACCGAAGTTGGTTCAAGATTGGCCCAAAAGTTTGCACTCATTCATATTAGATGTATTGCAGCAGTTGATGGCTTGGAGTGTTCTCGGATTTATTTGGAAAAATATATGAAGTTGTACCCATACTGCTTGGAGTTTGTCCTTATATCAGCAAGATTGCAGACTAATGATTATGGAGGTTCATTCATGAAGGGGTTTGAGGAAGCCCTTACTACCATTGTATCTGGAATCAATACATTGAATTTGTCCTCCAAAGAGGACTTCCTGATCTTGCAAAAGACCTGATTCTCCAATGGTTCAACTCTGTTTCAAAGGTTCAACATGCTCAAAATGAAAACTTGGAGGCTGTCAATAGCCCACACATATCATTGGAATCAGATTCAAGTCGAAGTCCAAACTCTTTGATATCTGAGTCTGCTCGGCTGGATCTAGTGTTTGGCTTTCTTAATTTGTCTCTCGCAAAGTTGTTACAGAATGATCATTTTCAAGCACGTCGTGCATTTGACAAGGTGTTGAAGGCTGCACCTCCTCCTTATATCAAGTATTGCCTAAGGGAATATGCCAGGTTCATGCTCAGTTACAAGGCACAAGCTGGTGATGTTTCTATCAGTGAGCAATTGAACATCTTGAATACTTATTTGGAGGATACTGTAGCTTTCTTTGTCTCTGAGCCATTATCAAGACGTTTCATTAATGACATTGACAAATCGAGAGTTCAGAAGCTAGTTAGCACCATATTGACTCCAGTTTCACTTGAGTCGGACCTAGTGAACTTATGTCTTGAAGTGTGGCATGGCCCATCTCTCTTACCCCAAAATTTAAGCCAGTCAAAGGAGATGGTGGATTTTGTTGAAGCCGTCCTGGACATGGTTCCTTCCAATTACCAATTAGCATTTTCTGTTTTTAAGAAGCTAAGCAGAGATAATACTCTTGACGTTACCTCTGGTAGTTTATTGTTTTGGGCATGCTCAACTTTGGTGGATGCTATCTTTCATGCTATTCCGATAGCACCAGAGTGTGTCTGGGTTGAAGCATCTGGTATTTTGGGTGATATTGCAGACATTGATATGATCTCTGAGAGATTTTACAAGAGAGCTTTATCAGTATATCCATTCTCCCTCAAGCTGTGGCATTCATACTATAAGTGGGTTAAGACCAAGGGAGATGCTAGCTCAGTTCTAGATGCAGCAAGAGAAAAGGGCATCGAACTTAGTTGAAGTTTTTTCCTTAACGAAATCACAAGGTTACTAGTACAAGATCTTGCAGAGTGAACTTTTGGCCCACTTTTGCTTGATCGATAGCAGTGAAGGGCAACCGTCAACTCTAGTTGATGCAGAATATGATCTTCAACACTTTCACACGATGGCTTTGCAGGTACCCATCTCAGCCTGAAATTTTTGAAGTTGAAAGTACATACAGATACGCATACAGGATCGATAAGAGTAGCCATTAACTTCAAATGTTAGGGTAGGTAGGATTGACTCCGTGTTGCTTGTTATTTGTTGCTTCCCATGTTGTTAGTTCCTACTCAAATTAGCTGTTCTTTATGTACAATACACTGTACAGGTATAAGATGTAAATACAAATTCTGTTTGGTGCTTCTGTGATTTCTAATTTCTGGCCGCCTTCATTTTCTCCGTTGTCTGCCCATTTGTAAAAGTTAAAACTTGGAACTGGCCGAAGAATTATCGGGAACGTACACATAACAGCTTGTAATAGGACCTTCTGAGTTGTCTCTTCTCATAAGCTTATATCTTCACACAAAACTGTAAAGCTTTTGTTCTAATATTGAACTGTGCTAAGGTTGAAATTGATACATTTACATGTAGATGAGGTTAAGTTCGAACATTAATCCAAAAAAGGAAAATTTTGATCGGCTTCAGATATACACCAAAAGCCCAAACATATTTATTGGATTAGATTTTAAGATTTTGGGTTTAATTCAATAAATACGTTTAGGCTTTTTATGTATATTTGAAGCCCAATTACATATTTCTTTGAACTTAAAGTAACTTTGAGCCCAACAATTTTTTCATGCATGTCTAAGCGCAATCAAAAATTTCTTTAACTTAGCCTAATTCGACTCAAAAAACTTAAAATCTTATTTATTAAATACGTTTAGATCTTTTTTTGTATATATGAAGCCCAGTGACTTTTTTTCTTATTCGGCCTAAGCTTTTCAACCTGGTTGTTGTAGATAACCCAAGATTAATAAATGAAAATGTTACACTCTTAAATTCAAGTCTTGATCAAATCCAAAACTCAAGCCTATTAAAAAAGAGTGCAATTTGGTCTGAAGCTCTTTTCACAGATTTCAGTTCATAATGAAGTTCTTCGGTATCTCTTTATTCTTCTCTTTTTTATTCAATTTATCAATCCGCTCGAAAAAAAATAGAGGATGTCTTGATGATATTGGAGTTGTCGAAATTTACCTTCATTTTCAAACAAATTTTCTTTCTTCCCCAATTCCTTCTCGCTCTCTTATTCAATAACAATATTTGTTAAAATTCTCTTAGAACTCTTGATTTTCTTTCCGCTCTTAAAGTTATGACGTTAGACATTCTTCGGATTCACCGGTTGGGATTACAACTTTCCTACAATTTGCAATTCAATACTACTTATCCTCTTAAATCCAAGTCTTGATCAAATCGAAAACTCAAACCTATTAAAAAAAGAGTGCAATTTAATCTGTAGCTCTTCTCACGGATTTCAGTTCACAATAGTGTATAACGCTCTTTTAGTATTTGAAATCAAAGTCTGAAAAATGATGATTTTATTTTTAAAAGGGCCCAACCGGGTTCGAACCGGTGACCTCTTGATCTGCAGTCAAATGCTCTACCACTGAGCTATGGACCCATTTGCGAAATTGGGGAGGCATGTTTTTAATATATAAGAATTCGGCGAATCACTTCCTGCTTTTCCTCGTACTTTTATGCATATGCAAAATCAACTTAAGCGTATAATCGATTTTGCAAGTGAGCTTTGGCAGGTAAAAAACACTCAAAACTCAGGAAACGTTAAAAATGGGTCGAACAAGTTCGAATTAACATGACATAAAACCACTTAATCCGAAGGCGACGTGGAAAGTAATAGAAGTCTAATGACCACCTAGTTGACACCATCAAGTAAAATCTCTTTGTACTTTAGTGCCCATTGTTATAAAGAATGTGCTAAACTGGAAAAAAGCATAAACTCTGTTGAATCAGAGTGGTTTTCATGGCAAGTTCCGTGATTTCTGACGAGGCCCCCACTAAGTTGGATGACTATAGGGAGGGCACGAAAAGGTGCATTTATGATGTTGGCATCCACTGAACGTAGTCAGATCACGAAACAGAGGGATGAAACTAAGTGGCTATGCTCTGAAAGAACAGAGGTTCATGGGATAGATCAGAAAGTTCACGTCTCCTGTTCTTTACCATTGATGTCCGATTATATATTACTTGTTCCCATGCTCCTGAAATGATTCATGGCAGGTAAACAAGACCGGATTGATAAAACAATGGCAAAGAATAAACAGAGACGGGAAAAGGGATATTACTGCCATCAAGTTTTCGTTGTTATACTGCAGCTGTGGACGGTGGCAACAATTCTGAACGATACAGGCTCAATTGCGAGAAATGCCGCAGAAATTGCGGCGAACCACAAGAACAATTCGGGCTGCAATGTAATTTAAAACCATGTACCAAAGTATTGAATGTCTTTTTCCTTCTCCACAAGGCCTTTCGTAATCACTGCAAGAGAAGACAATCACGTGAAAACTGATGGAAAAGACTAGTAAAATCAACAAACGTTATAGTTTGCAATAACTTTGTGGTAACCTTTCAAAAGAAGGAGATTTCTAAAAAGCTGGAATTGTGATTTCTGGTTAAAGAAAGCAAAAGTTGCTCTTAACCTCAACTGCTTTAAGTTGCTCATGTTGCAGGACTTCTCTATGGTCCAACTCCACATGCTGTAACTCTTCTCAAACCCAACTCAAACCTGGAGTTTTCCTCAACCCCGTTTTTATCATCACTGATCTTGTACTGCCCGATTCTCCCCACCTTCCAGAATTAGCATAAAAACTTGATAAGACCAAATGATGGGTTGGATTGTCAGGTTTGAGTTCAGAAAGTCGATTCAAAGCAAATTCTGCTACCTTCACATTAGAATGCATTATGCATGCACCCATCAGGGCACCCCATACACCAGTATCAGGTTCCATTGGCATTCTGTTGATTAGCATCAAAGTTTCATCAAATAATCCAGAACGACCTAGTAGATCCACCATACAAGCATAGTGCTCCCTTTCTGGTTCAAGCTGATAGTCATTGCACATGAAATCAAAAATTCTTATCCCTTCATCCACTAATCCATTGTGTCTACAGGCAGACAAGACATTGAGAAACAACACAGAATCAATCCTGATGTTCCTGTCTTGCATAACCGAGAACAGTTCAATAGCAGAGTTCCCCTTTCCATGAATGGCATATCCTGTAATCATTACATTCCAAGAAACATTGTCTTTATTCTCCATCTCGTAAAATACTTGCTCAGAATAATTAAGCTGCCCGCATTTAGCATACATACTGACAAGACTATTTCCAACTTGTGTATATGATTGAAAACCCATCTGAATAGCATATGCATGGACAGTCATGCCTTCCTGTAGGGATGATAGATGTGCCACTGCAGGAAGGATAGTGGCCACTGTGACCGGAGTCGGCCGACAATGTTCTAATTTCATCAGGTGGAAAGCAGAAATAGCTTTCTCAACATATCCACTGTGCATGTATCCTGCGATCATTACATTCCAAGATACTTCATCCTTTATAAAATCAATGTCATTAAATACAAATTCAGCTGAGGAACTGCTTCCACATTTGGCGTACATGTCAATGAGAGCATTCTTAATGAAAGTGTCAGATTCAAAGCCCCATTTTGTGACATGCCCGTGGATGCAAGATCCTTGGCCTAGGTCATTTGACAGGGTACAGGCTAGAAGCAAACTCGCCATAGTTCCTGAATCCGGGTATATTTTGGATATCTGCAACTTATTGAACATTTTTATTGCAGAATAAGAATCGCCAATCTGAGCATATCCATTCATCAAAGCATTCCAAGTTATTACATCTTTAGAAGTCATTCTATTAAATATAGCCAAAGCTGAAGTGAAGCATCCACAATTAGCATACATAGATACCAATGCAGTTCCAATAGAAATGTCCGAATCAATATTGGCCTTAATAGCATAGCAGTGCACACTTTTACCTAATAAGACTTCTGCACAAGCTGGGAGTACACCCGTAAGAGTAACTACATTTGGTTTCAGCCTCTCATTCTGCATGTCTCGAAATAGCACTAGTGCTTGTTCAAGATATCCTGATTGAACAAAAGCAGCTATAATTGCTGACCAAGCAACCAAGTCCCGCGTTTTGAGTTCCAAAAACAACTCTTTAGCTCTTGCCAAGTCTTTACATTTTGCATACATAGTAATTATACAAGTAGCAACTGAAACATCAGATTCAATTCCTTGTTGCCGAGCACAATTATGAATCTCGTTTCCTCTCTTTAAGTCTCCAAGCTCAGCAGCAGCCATAATAGCACTTACAGCTGAGGCCTTGTTTAGTTTTACATTTTCTTCTCTCATGCAATCAAACAACTCCAGAACCTCAATCAAATACCCATTATTTGCAAGCCCCGCCATCATTGTACCCCATGATACATCGTCATGCTCTTCCATACACTCAAAAACCAGAAAAGCTAAATTTATTTTCCTACACTTAGAGTACATATCAATCAATCCGTTGGAAGCAATGGCATCAAAACCCTTTCTAATTAGATAACCATGGATAGTCTTACAAGTATCAATATCCCCCAGTCTCGAAACAGCTGGAACCAAGTTCAAAATGGTGACTAAATTAGGCTGTACACCAGAAAATTGCATGCTTCTAGTTAAATTCAACGCTTCATAAGGATACTCACTCTGTGATAAACCCAGAATCATAGCATTCCAAGCTGCAACATCTTTATAAGGTATCCTATCAAACGCTTCCCTTGCCAACGATAACTCACCCATTTTACAGTACATATTAACAAGAGCAGTCCCTATAAAAACATCGGCCTCTAAGCCTCTTGAACTTATCTCACGATGTACCAAAATACCTTCTTTAAACTCTAGCGCACCAGCTAAAGCTTTCAAAACAAACGTGAAAGTATACTTATCTGGTACTAGCCCTTTATCTAACATGCAGTGATACAACCTTACAGCTGCTTGGTAATCTTTGTTGATCCTCAAGTAGGCTCTGATCATAGAGTTGTACAGAGCAACACTTGGGCTCGGCATAGAATCGAACACTTGCTGAGCATATTCACAAGTCCCCAATAGTTCATAAGATTTCAGGAAAAGAACATTTATTTGCTGGTTAATTCTGAATCCTGAAACGACCAAGCGAGCATGAAGTTGAAGTAGAGAATTCAGGTCCTTGCACGGGGAGACTAAGCAAAGATTGATGTGTCTCTTAATCTTGTTTGCACACATCACTGGACTCTTTTCATTTGCCAATGCATGGAAAAGTCTACGTAAACGAGGAGCTTGTTTGCCCATTTTGGGAAGACGGGTCGAGAATTTACCAGCAACTGAAACTGATTTACATAAACTAAAGAAGAAGACACGAAACTAGACACCAAACAAGTTTTCGACGATCAAATGTTGTCGTTACGACAAAATGTTTTGACTTTTATACAACAGTCGTTTGCAGACATGAACTCCTTGGTGATGTTACCTGGATCGACACTTACAGCGTTTTGAAGGTAATTTAAAGCTGTAAGGAAGCAAAAACACCACTTATACAACAGGACTCCATGAAATTTATGTTCATCTCCGAGACACTAGGATTTCAGACTGAATTCAAATTTAGAGTATCAGCCTAAACTCCACTTTTAACAGTTCAAATGACCTGAACTCCTGTTCTAAAAAGACGTTCTTTTGTAATAATTTGATCAACAAACATAAAAGGTTAACTTATATTACAATCTCATAAAATGGTTTAAAATTACATAAAATTTAAAACTTTAAAAATAATTAAAAATTATCTTTACTAATTAAAATTAAAATTTTAATTATTAAATAAAATTAATTGATTTATTTTAACTTAAAACTAATTAATTTATAAAATTGATTATTTAAATAATAAATTAGTCGATTTTAACAACAAATTAAAAATTAAAACCGAACTTAATTGATTCAAAATTTTAATATTAAATCAGTTCAATTTTAAAACATTGCAGTAGACATCAATATTTACACGTAAAGGCATAAGTAATCTTTAATTTTTCTTTTATAATGGTGAAAAAATTAGGTAAGATATATTTATGCGCTAAACTATCTTTTATTCTTTATGCATTAAAGTAAATCATTTGACTAACCAATTATTCATAATTAAGTAAAAGACTTCGACGTTACATATCTTTGCTCTCCAGCCAGCAGTCCAGGTAACTGATATGAAAAACATCTTTCAAATTGCAACTCACACTTAAAGAGATTTTTAAATCGATAGAAACTGATAATATATTTTAGACTTTACACCAAATTCATGATAATATATTTTGGGCATATAAATGTTATACTCTCCTAATATACCGGTATCGAAAATAATTCACATTGAAATAAAAATTTTAGCCGTCCATGGATGTAGCCAAATCTTATTAAATTATGTAAATTTATGTATGTTTGTAATTTTCGTATTTGTTCTTTGATTATTGTGATTCATCGTTAGTAACAATAGATACATGAGTAACTAACTCTACCGATTAGATTACTCTTTTAGGGCAAGGCACGTATTCTTGCTCTCAAGAACAGCAGATAATTTGCACATTGACGTTAGCAGGCACCCATTAATCTCTGGGTTGAAATAAGTAGACCGTTGCAATGTGTTAACGGGCAAGATTTAGTCAATTGATACCTGTTTCCTATATATATGGGGAGTGAAAAGAAAGGGATCCGATTCCGTTCTTGATTTGCAGGCGAGCTCCTTTCCTTGCTTTCAGTAGAGTCTGCCTCGCTCCTCTGTACCTTAATCGAATGAGCATTTAAACAAATCAACTGAGACATATATCCCCACAAACCAACACAGAATCAGGTAAATATCACACCTGAATGGAATACTTGCTCCCATGAATCCACATATAAAGCAAGGGAAGGCAACACTTAGATTAAGATGATTCTGAGTTCAAAATATGTAGACATTACACTTATTAGACCAGATAATATGAGATCTCCATTTAACGGCTAACCGATCTACATTCGATTAGGTCGGTTTTTAATAATATAGCTGCGGATTGGCTAGCAAATTATGTCAGTTCTCTTAATCCTGGCATCCATCGCTATCAAAACTCACCTGTGGGTTGCCTTTCTATCCTATTAGAGGATATAACCGGGGTCGTTTTCCCCCGTCTTGTAGTTTAACTCTATTGTATTTATCCTTCACATCAAATAAAAAAAAAAAAGTTCATTTCCGAAGGAACAGTAGCTTGCACCTCAAAATCGATACCAACTAAGTCTCTTCTGAACATGTCCTTTGAGCTTGCATAAATCATCTTACTTCTCATTTGGGAGGTTTCGGGGGACCTTTCATACAATGCGATATTGGAACAAGTTGAAAGAAGAAAAGAATAATTGGAGTATAGCATATAGTTTTCAAAAACAAGAGTGAACAATTACCAAGAAGAAACCCAATATTCAATGAGATGGTGAATATTATTACCATGCAATGAAAACAATCTTGTGTATCCGGTAGTTCTCTTCAATGACATAATCAAAGTCATACACTGCATATCGGCATTCATCAGCTGGAAGGCTGGCCATGAAATCCTCATAACTATCATTTGGCTCACCAAGTTTCTCCACAACTACATGGTTTTGATCCATATCGATTTTGAATACAATGAAGCGATATGTCCTTTTCGTTTTTGAGTTCCAAATATTTCAACTTGCAGTCATCATGCATATCCACACTAGATGCCTGTAACATTTTCCAGAAAACAAAATTTCCCAAGCAATTATAATAACAAACCTAGCTTGATGGAATCATCAATAGAAATTTGAGTCCACATTTTAAACTTCTAACTTAAACTGGAAGGCAACACTTGGCCTAAAACTAATTAAACTGAATAAAATCCTCCATCTCAACAAAATCCCACAAAGATTCCCAGATAATTTTCCGTTTACAGAGTTCAAATGAGTATACGACCACCTACCAATTAGCAAAATACATGGTATTCTCACAATCAAACAGATCAGAAGCTAAATCAGGACAGATTAAACAATGGAATATAAATTTTTTATCCATTCCATGCCTTAAACCAAATAAAGTAATATACATTCTATTATATTCCTCATCTATTATATTCCAAAGAATAACTATTCTATTCCTTATCTATTCTATTCCGTGAACCAAACAGGTTATTAATATGCTAGCAAAAAAGTAATGTAAAACTTGATCGAAGCTATTTGAGGTTCTAGGAAAAAAAAAGTAAAACAAAAAGTTATGACATGGTTAATTAATTACAAAAATTCACAAAATAGGCTGAATAACTTTTGAAGGCCTATTCAGTGAAAAAGTTGAATGTTTTAAAAAAACCCCAATTAAATAGTAAGTCCCAACTTTACAAAGAAGCCTGAGGCTCAAATTAAAATCTCAAGTGAAGGGCAATCTGGTAAACGTGTATCACCCTAAAACTGTATATATTAGCTGGTTTCACTTGTTAGTTGTTAGCCTTCTTCGAAAGCTCTCTGCACCTGGTCTCTAACTGCTTTGCGTATTGGAAGTACTGTTGTCGCTTGAGCTGATCTAAGATTTTGCTTTGTTCTTCTCGCGTTTTCCTTTCGTGGGTCGCTCTTAAGTCTCGCATTTTTCTGGTAATTTCTTGCTTTGCATAATTGTTTTGTAGATGCAGATGTAATTCTGTTGTTGTGTAGATATCATATTTAGTTTTATGTCTTGATTCTTCATGTGTATTGGATTTTCTGTATGACTTGTATTTAGTTGCTAATTGCTTTTTAAAGCGTTAACACTTGGAGTTAAGTCGTTGTTTATGTACCTGAACGATCTCTGTCTGGTGAAATTGCACACTTGAAATTAGTCTGTACTTTCATCTTTGATGTTTATCGTTGGACCCTGAAATGGTTTGGTAGGTTAGAACTGTTTATGGGTTTTGTTGGGTATTGAGCTTGTAATGTAGAGTTCCTTTCAAATGTTTGCAATGTAATCTTTATGGTGAGAATTAGTGTCTTGAATGATGCTCTCAAGAGCATGTACATTGCAGAGAAACGTAGGAAGCGTTTTGAAGTTGATTTAACTCCTTGGTGATCTTACCTGGATCGACAGTTTTGAAGTTAATTTAAAGTTTTAGGGAAGTAAAAACACCACTTATACAATAGGAGTCAGGACTCCTCGAATTGTAGTAAATAAATTATTAAAATACTCTCAATAAATTATAAAGAAATCGAGTTTTATTAATTATTATTATTGTATTTTGATTTGGATGCTTAGAAGCATGTAGCTGAAGGATCAGACCTCCTGTTTCGAATGTAATATTTTATTATATTTTATTAAATTTTATTCACATATTTATATTAACTTCACATAAATATATAGATAAAATTTAATAAAATAAATTGAAATAAAATTATTGAAACAAACGATTTGATTTAATAAAAATATTTAACTAATAGCATTAACTAAAATTCTCTTTTAATTAAAAATATTATTCAAATTGAATTAACTCAAAAGATATTAATAAATTATAATTTAATAGATTTTAAAGAAATAGGCTTAGATTTTTTTTTAAATGTATAATTTAGGGTGTATGTACTTAATAAGGGGCTGCCTGCGTTGTCGGCCATCAGAGCTTGAGTGATGAGCTTAGGCCTTTTCTCCTTGCTTTTTCACTAAATCCTTAATAACAGCTATCTGTTCGTCTCTTCGAACTTTTTTTTTCGATTGTTTCTTTCTAGGGATTTTTCTCTATCTCTCTAAGTGATACTCTATCCGTGATATTTCCTGTTTAATACCAGTTTTCTGGAAGAGCACTGGTATTGTATTGTTCTGATTTATGAATGATCAGCTTTCCATTAACCAGATCTAATTCTTGGATTTTTCCTTGTTTCTCTCGAAGGATACGCCCTGTCGCTGCCTCTCCATTGTCGTCTCTCTCGTGTGACGCCTCTGAGTTACTCGGGTTCCTCATATCTTGAACGGGTCTGACCAGTTGCTCGCTGTTTTTTGGTGCGGTCGTCCATTCTGTTTTTAACAACTTTGAAGGATTCACTTTACCAGACACCATCTTTTGAAATATTCTCTGTGGTTTGGCATCCGACCCACTTAATTTATTTTGGTTATTTCAGATTTATTTAACTTTATTAGTTCGTTGCTCTTTGGTTGTTTGGATTCAGTTTTCAGTTTTCATTGAACCATTAAAAGTTAGGATTATGCAGAAACTCAGTTGCTATTTCTTTATAAAAATTAGTCTCTGCCATTGACCATTAGTCAGTTGTAAAGTAAACTGAGAGACTTGCTCATTATATTACAGCTTCCTGAGCGAAATTGAAGCTCACCCAAATGGAATTTCGTGCTGACACCATCTGGTAATGCAACCTTCTCGTTCTGCTTACACTCCCAGTTTCTTTATTTGGCATAATCGTGTATGTGTATATGTGTATTAGTTCTTCTCATAACTCAGCTAAAACCCGAAACCCTACCCTATTTTCGATGGTTTAGATGAAAATAGAAACCACCTATACATTGTCAAAGTTATACCTTGATATATTTATGACCAAGCAGTATCTTTTGGTTCAAACTTTTATCTGGCTGCTTGTATTTGGCAGTTTGGAAGGTGATAGCAATGCTATTATCTTGCCTGCAAAGAGAAATGGTAAAAATAAAGCTGGGAATAAGGTATGTGTAGTAGGTTTATATTCCTACTACGTCTCTTTGAATTATTTTGGCATAGTAAGTATATTGTCTGAATTCTTTACCTACAGGAGGGAATGAAAGCAAACTCAACTCCAAAGCTGAGCAAGTCCCAGAAAAGAAAGTTGAAGAAATTGGAGGTATGTTCCTAATTGCATCAGCTTTTTGTATCTTTGGTTTCCTCCTTGTGATAATTGGGCTTAGGGTTAGTTGTCATTCATGCAGGAGGAGAAGCAAAGAGAAATTTTGTTATCAAAAAGCATCAAGACCTTGGAGTATGTATTGTCTACATTTTGCTTATGGGTTTTGACTTTTCCCCATTTTTATTTGTTAATCTAAACTGCTTAGCACTTCTTTTTTTCAGAAAATTCAAGATTCCAGAGAGTGCATTTTCTCTTTTGCGTTCCTCAAAAAACATTAGTCGAGTATGTATAAGTGGATGGATTTTGGTTTATAGTATTTTGATAGAGCTGATTGGTGCTAATTTATGCATTGGATTACCTTCTGTTATAGGTTGAAACTGTGAAAGAAAAGCGTCGGATGGCAATACAAATGTCCAAGGCAGGTTTAGATGTTCTAGATGGTGGCCCTGTTTCAAAAAGGATTGAGAATGATGTTTGTGGCGAAGCTAAAGCTGAGATGAGAGAAACTCAAGTAAGGGAAGATGCTGTGATGCAGTCAACAATCGTGGAAAGAGAAATGCCAAATTGTGTATCCGCTCAACCGACCTGTCATCAAGGCACACTTAGTGGCGTTAAAGTTGGTCTGAATGAAATATCTTTGTCTGCAGTTTCTCCTGAAAAATTTCAGCATAAGGTAGATGAAATACGTTTGCAAGATATCAGTATGTCATTTACCTACTTTGTGTGATAAGCATGGTAGAAAAAACTTAAGTCAACAGGAGGCTGTGTGCTCTGATTATGGAATATATTTCTGGAATTGTAAGAACTGTTTCTATCCATGTATATACGTTAGTATTAAGTTTTGGTCCTTGTCAAAGGAACGTTTTTGATTTGTTCAGTTTAAACACTTTATGATGTGGCTTCTTAAAGTTTTCAAAGTCTATTAATCTCTTGGAGTATGCAATATGTTACAATTTGTGTATGTTCATTTTATTGCATAAAATAGTTTAGACTTCATGAGTCGTGTCAATTTAATGTTATTTATCCTATGATCATGAATTTTTGTATATGCTGTAGTATTTTTGCTAATTGTAGATTGGGGTAATTTCTTGGACCAGGGAAAAGCAGATGAAAGCTCTATTTTAGATTCTCATCAAGCTAAGAATGTTTTGGATTCTTCTTTGCGAAGACCTCTTATGACCCCAACAGTGGTTCACGTATTAAGGTCAATTGAAGTGGAAAATAAAAGGAAGGATCTCCCAATAGTTATGATGGAGCAGGAAATAATGGAAGCTGTTAATGAACATTCCACTATTATTATCTGTGGAGAAACTGGATGTGGTAAAACCACTCAAGTTCCTCAGGTGGATGTTGTGGATGCTTTATGAGTTCAACTAAATTTATTATGTAAAATCCTTCATAAATTCATCTTTTTGGTGTAATCTTGCAGTTCCTTTACGAAGCAGGCTTTGGTTCATACAAGTGTTCATCTAGAAGTGGTGTTATTGGTGTTACTCAGCCCCGTCGTGTAGCTGTACTTGCCACTGCTAAGCGTGTAGCTTTTGAGCTTGGTTTTCATCTTGGAAAAGAGGTTGGATTTCAAGTTAGGCATGACAAGAAGGTTGGAGATGGTTGTTCCATCAAATTTATGACTGACGGAATCTTACTACGTGAAGTTCAGGTATTCGCCAAAGATCGCATATTTTGTATTTTTGCGGTGATTCTAAGTTGTCAAATTTTGCTTCTTTTTTGGACTGGTTATGAAGTGTTATACCGAACTTCGACCTTTTTACTAGATTTGCCTTGTTTTTTCTTTGCCTTTTTATTGAAATTTGGACGTTAACCATGCCATATTTGTCATTTACTCTACGTTATTGAAGTGATGGTATAGTGAAGAATTTTTTCTCTTTATTGTCTCCTCATTATCTGAGCACTTTGATTTTATTTCCATCCTTGAACACCTATATTTTCTACAATGGTTTCTGGAAAGTATAGTAATTAAAATTGTTTGGACATGTACTGCCTTGAATTAAATATGGGATCCAGCATTAAGTTCCTGTTCATTTTCCAACATACTGGGATTTCTCTTGCCTTTAGTGTCTATTGTTGGCATTCCCTGCTGTTTCTTCATCTAGTTTTGAACCATTTCTAGTTGGGTGAATAAACTCTTTATTTTATGCAGAATGATATTCTATTGAGGCGGTATTCAGTCATAATCTTGGATGAGGCACATGAAAGAAGTCTGAACACTGACATACTTATCGGAATGCTTTCTCGTGTGATTTGTCTCCGTCAGGTAATGTTTCAAATAAATTTTACACTTCGGACAATATTATGGTCTTTTTACTTTCTTATTTGTACTTATTAGACATAATCTGTTGCTACATGCAGAAGACATACGAGGACCAGCAAAAGATGATTCTTTCTGGGAAACATATAGATCCTGAAGGGATGATTTTTCCTCTAAAACTTATTCTGATGAGTGCCACCTTGCGGGTAGAGGATTTTGTTTCTGGAAGAAAGTTGTTTCAAAGTCCTCCCCCTATCATTGAAGTTCCTAGGAGACAATTTCCTGTAACTTTACATTTCTCCAAAAGGACGGACGTTGTGGATTACATTGAACAAGCCTATAAAAAGGTTTTGTCAATCCACAAACGGCTTCCGCAGGGAGGTATTCTTGTATTTGTCACCGGTCAGAGAGAAGTAGAGTACTTGTGCCAGAAATTACGTAAAGCTTCACGGAAGCTCACTGGTAATCTTGCTGAAGATAATAAAGGGGGTGTTGTTGCAGACATTATGAATTCCATTCAGGATATTGACATGAAGGATATTGATGAGGCATTTGAGATTCAGGGGAACTTTACTGACCTGAAAGCTAATGGATTTAGTTCCTATGATGCAAATGCGCATAATTTCAGCGATGATGAATCGGATTTGTCTCATAATTCAGAAACAGAAAGTGAACTAGAAATTTCTGGAGATGATACGGATTTAGAGGACCAGTTGACCTTAAAAAATGACAGCAATCTTAGAGGTCTTGTAGGAGAAGAAGGGGATCTTACCTCACTAAAGGCTGCTTTTGAAGCTCTGGCTGGAAAAACATCAGAGGATTCCAAGTTTGAAGGGCAGAGTACAGCACCAGAAGATTCCTCAAAGCAGCTGATTCATGTTTTCGGGGAGAGGAAAGGTCATTCTCTTGGTGGTATGCATGTATTACCACTTTATGCAATGCTTCCTCCAGCAGCACAACTTCGAGTGTTTGAAAAGGTGAATGAGGGGGAACGGCTAGTGATAGTTGCTACTAATGTTGCTGAGACCTCTTTGACTATTCCCGGTATAAAGTATGTGGTTGACACTGGAAGAGAAAAGGTGAAGAACTACAACCCCTCCAATGGCATGGAAACGTATGAAGTGCAGTGGATTAGCAAGGCATCTGCTGCTCAACGTGCAGGAAGAGCTGGAAGAACTGGGCCCGGTCATTGCTATCGTCTATATTCATCTGCAGTCTTTAATAACATACTTCCTGACTTTTCTTGTCCTGAGATATGTAAAGTACCTGTTGAGAGCATTGTCCTTATCCTGAAATCCATGAGCATTGATAAGGTATTTTTTCTGTTCTTGTTCTTGTTTCATACTACTGTTAAATCTGAGTTTTAGTTGTTGATCTTGTTGGTTATAGGCTAATTTGTCATGGGTGTCAGTTTGAACTTTTGAACTTGATAAACTAGAAGACCATGTGCTAACCTTGTGGAATATGCCCTAGATTTTCAGTGATGGAACTAAATGTGGGCAAGTAAACTTGGCTAACAATAATGCTATGTGCTAAGCTTGTAGAAGATTTTTTTCTTTATATGAAATTTATAACTATCTGAAGATGTTACAATGGCACTAAATGTGAAAACTAAACCATCTTGAGCCATACCTGTTTGCCCCTGGTAAACTTTTACATGGTGAATTTGCTTCCTTACTGCTAACTTTTTCCACAATTTGTGCCTTTTTCCACAATTTAGAATTTGTTTTCGTAAAATTTTACTAATTATTGCCTCCTATGTTGTTTATTCTAGGTGCAAGGTTTCCCTTTCCCAACTCCGCCAGAGGCCAGTGCCCTGGTTGAAGCAGAGGGTTGCCTGAAGACTCTTGAAGCACTTGATGACAACAGACGACTGACGCCCTTGGGGAGGGCTATGGCTTATTATCCTATAAGTCCCCGCCACTCTAGAATGCTCCTTACTGTTATCCAAATTATGAGGAAGACCAACAATTATGCCAGAGCAAATTTGGTTTTAGGTTATGCTGTTGCGGCAGCTGCAGCATTAAGCTTGCCTAATCCTTTTGTTATGCAGTTTGAAAGAAGCCATTCTGATGGCACTAGTAATAACCAAGAGCATAATGGGAGATCTGTCAGCCAAGATGGTGAACAATGTTTAGACAAGGAAACATATTTAAGGAAACAGAAGCTCAAAGAGAGCTCTAAAGGATCTTTTGCAAGATTTTCTAATCCTAGCAGTGATGCACTAACAGTGGCTTATGCTTTGCAATGCTTTGAACTTTCGGGAAACTCGGTTAAATTCTGTGATGAAAATGCATTACACCTTAAAACCATGGAAGAAATGTCCAAGCTTAGAAAGCAGCTTCTTCGTCTAATTTTTGATCAGAATGTGAAATGCAGTTCTGAGCAGGACTTTTCATGGAATCATGGAAAAGTGGTAGATATTGAGCTAGCTTGGAATGTTTCATCTGGAAAGAACCCTCTTTTACTGAATGAGGAACAGATATTAGGAAGAGCTATATGTGCTGGCTGGGCTGATAGGGTTGCTAAACGTGTAAGAGGATATTCTGGGTCATCAGAAGGGGATAGCAAAGCCAATGCAATTAGGTACCAGGCCTGCATGGTTAAAGAAGTTGTCTTTCTCCATCGTAGGTCATCTCTTTCTAGTTCATCCCCTGAGTTTTTGGTGTATAATGAATTGCTGCATACTAAGCGGCCATACATGCATGGTGCTACAAGTGTAAAACCAGAATGGCTTGTTCAGTATGCTAGATCTTTGTGCAGTTTTTCTGCTGTAGAGGACCCTAAACCTTATTATGAATGTCATACTGACCAAGTATTTTGCTGGGTTGTCCCAACATTTGGTCATCATCTTTGGCATCTTCCACTGCATAGTAGGCCGATAACTGGTTTGGCAGATCGTGTAAAAGTATTTGCTTATGCTTTGCTTGACGGCCAAATTTTGCCATGCTTAAGATCTGTCAAGAAGTTCATGGCGGCTCGACCCACTATCATTTTGGACCGAGAAGCCGCAGGGGAAAGACGAGTAGGGAACCTTATCCTTAAACTGAAGATAAAATCAATTGATAGTTGTGTCATGTTGAGAGAGGTATGGAATTACAATCCAATGGAATTGTACTCAGAAATTGAGGACTGGTTTAAAAAGAGTTTTAAGGAAAATTTTCAAGATCTTTGGGACCAGATGCGAACCGAAATACAATTGGAGCCTCAAGAACGCTTTCCCAAGAAGGCTAAGAATGACGACTGGTGAAGAAAATTTTATTTGAGCCAAGTTTGAAACTCATTTGAAAATTTTGGCAATTTTTAGTTAGTATGGTCTGTTGCAGCATTCTGCTTTGTGTTGTTTGCCATCTCCGTTGCCATTGTTTTAAGTTGCAAAAAGATTGTAACAGCTCAAGCTCAAGTTCAGATCACTTTGGAATTAATTAAAGTTCTTATTGGAAAAGGTGTTAGTCAAAAATTGATTTATATTGAGCAATTTATCAACTTAGACCCTTTTCAGAATCTGGGGTTAATTGATGCCATATGAACTCTGATCTTTAATTGGTGCTGGAAATGGAGATAATGTGGAGGCTGTTGTGCATGTCTGTGAGCTTGCCGCTGAGTGGTACCAAACTTTTCACTCAGATGTTCTAGTTGACTTGGTATGTTATCATTGATTCGGGCATAATGAGAGTGATGAGCCATCTTTCATACGGCCCAAAATGTATCAGGTTAGCTTGATTGTCTTATTTTAATACTAGATTTTCTGTATTTTACTTTGTCTTCAGTATAATTTGTTATTATTATCTGATATCTTAAAATATAATTCTAATTTATTTTTCAAATTTTTAATTCCTTCATGTGTTTTCTGTTATTATAAATGTGTGTTTTGATTTCATTAAGTAGCCTTTAAATTGCTTTCTTGAGATAAGTCAAAACATTATTGATTTCAAACACGATTGGGTTAACAGATCATCCGGAACCATCCTTCGTTTCTTGAAGTTTACCGGAACAAACTTCTGGAATCTGGACAGGTGACACAAGAAGATGTTAACAAAATACAGGAGAAAGTCAATTCAATCCTCAATGAAAAATTTTTGGCTAGCAAAGATTATGTTCCAAAAGGGAGAGATTGGCTTTCATCCCACTGGTCTGGGTTTAAGTCACCAGAACAGCTTTCCTGTGTCCAAAACACTGGGTGCTGACTTGCTTCTTTATTTTGAGTTAGCTGTCATCAAATCCTTCTTTTGTGATTTATACTTAAATTGGTGTGGTATTATCCAGGTTGAAGCCTGATATTTTGAAGAACATGGGCAAAGCTATCACAAGTCTTCCAGAAAACTCTAAACCTCATAGGGTTGTGAAGGAGGTTTATGAACAGCGTGCCCAAATGAATGAAACAGGGAAAGGAATTGACTGGGCACTTGGTGAAGCTCTTGTGCTGACTACGTTGCTGGTAGAAGGTAACCATGTTCGATTGAGTGGTCAGGATGTTGAAAAGAGGTACTTCTAGTGATTGACGTTCAGTCCTTCATGGCCAACAAACAGGGGAGAAGTATTACCCTCTTGACCATGTTATCATGAATCAAAATGAGGAGATGTTTACTGTTAGCAACAGGTATGTAGTACCCTTTTTCATGCTAGGAGTCTTTAACTCGGTGAAGTTTGCATGTGCATCTTCATTAGCAGTCTCACTTGTTCATAAGACACTAATGCTTGAGAACATAGAAGACTAAGACACTGAATATCTCTCATTTAGTTTGGTGCTTTATGGTAGATTTTCTTGCTCTATTGACAAAAGTAAATTCTCTCATGCAGCTTCCTCTCGGAATTTGGTGTCCTTGGATTTGAATTGGGTTGCTCGATGAAAAATCCAAATCAATTGATACTTTGTGAAGCTCAGTTTGGTGACTTTGCCAGTGGAGTTCAAGTCATATTTAATCAATTTCTGAGCAGTGGTGAATCAAAGTGGTTAGTCAGACTGGGCTTGTTGTGCTTCTTCCTCTTGGTTGTGATGGACAAGGCCCTGAACAATCAAGTGAACATTTAGAAAGCTTCCTTCAGGTGATTCTCATTGAAATATTTGCTTCATATTTTTCCACCTTGGCTGTAAATATCTCACTGTTTTTAAGAGCAGTGGTTGTTTTATCTGGCAAAGAGCTGAAGATTGGATTATCTCGAGTTCTGAGGCCACTGTTTGGTCTGGTTAGTATTTATAGTTGATTTAATGAGTGTTTCAACAGCGCAGCACTTATTATTTAATTAGTTTAGTAAGGTTTCACTTAATTAACATGCATAATCAATGAATTCCAGATGAGTGATGACAACCGTTATGTCATTCCCGAGATGGAGCCAACTCTAAGGAAGCAAATTTAGGAATGCAATTGGCAAGTGGTGAATGTTACAACTCCTTCCAGTTACTTCCATGTGCTACGGCGGCAGGTAACTACAACTAGTTCTGCTGTGAATTGCTGTCAACTTCCAATAAATTCTCTCTCATGTTATTAGTTTCGTGTCCCAGATACACAGGGACTTCCGTAAACCTCTAATTGTGATGTCTCCCACGAACCTACTTCGCCACCCTGAATGTAAATCAAATTTGTCCCGAGTTTGATGATGTGCAAGGCCATCCTGGGTTCGACAAACAGGAACAAGATTTAAGCAGCTCATAAAGGATAAGAATGACCAGTCTGATCTTGAGGAGGGTATTAGATGTTTAGTTCTTTGCTCTAGGAAGGTATGCTACTTTTTGTTTGTTTTTGTTTCAGCGTTTTCAAAATAAATGCATATTGGATAGCAAGAGGGGATTGTCATTTAACGTATAAATCATTGCTTGCAGCTCTACTGTGAAAAACTTGATGAAGAGCGCCGTAAGGTGGGGGCCAATGATGTTGCAATTTGTAGGGTGGAACGGCTTTGTCCCTTCCCTTCCCATGTGATCTTGTCCAGCGTGAACTGAAGAGATATCCTAGTGTGTATTTTAGCTTGATGCATAATCCTTTGTATTGATTAGATGTAGTAATGTCTTCGCTTGTTAGTCACTTGTCCTTCATGACTCCATGGTGTTAATGATTTCCTAGAGATCACAACATTGAACGAAGTGATGGGCATTTGTCACTTTCGAGAAAATTAGTTGTGAAATTTACAGAAAGGAAAGAATAAGATTTAACAGATGAAACTAAGTAGCTGTGGATTGTGGTTGACTGAGCTATTTCCACTTGGAAAGAATATCTCTTCCATTTGGGGTTGTTGACCTCTTTTTTGTCAGTACAAGTAATGTGCTCGACACAACTTATCTTCTGTTTCCAGATGCTGAGATAGCTTGGTGCCAGGAAGAGCCAATGAACATGGGCGCATACAATTATATTAATCAGAAACATTGTTAATTAATCAGAAATTAATTATACATTGGGATTGATATTTTTAAATTGCATAATTACTAAATCATTGTTATATTCAACAATTCCTAAATTAATTATATATAAAATAAATAATTTAATTAATTAACTATTTAAACAAAAATGATCTAAAGGCTGGAGACAATGAATCAATCTCAAAATTTTTATACATTTAAGTATGGTTTTAAATTTAATTAAATTTGGGTTTTGAAAGAAAATTTCAAGCTTTTAAATTAAAGTTGAGAATTTAGTTTTCTAAATCAAATTTGGGCCGGTTCATGTTAAAACTCTTGAATATTTTACTTAAATTTATTGAAAATTCTTTTTTAAGCCTACTAGGAGGAGAGTGAAATTTACTTGTATATATTTCAACATTGCATTTATTTTATAATTTTCTTTAACATGGGCAGGTAATTTATCATCATTTTAATGGACCTTGTTTGGATTACCACGACGGATGTTCCCCCTAACTCCCCTATCTTGTGAATGCATGCACTATGCGCTTTATGTCTTTTGGCGGTCAAAGCACATGTTTGGTCTGCTACCTGACGGAGTAAATCAAGTACCACTGCAGAGATTTTTTTTTGGTGAAATTAAAATAATATAAAAATTTTAATTCCACAGTTGCTTTTGTTTGAGTGTGAAAAAGAAAAGAGTTGCAGCCGTACTCGGGCTATAGCGACCGCGGGTGGCCTACTTCGAGATAGTGCTGGCAACTGGTTTGGTGGATTCATGCAACATATCGGCTGGTGCACCGTGCAGTCCGCGGAATTCTGAGGTGTCTATACCGAATTATCTCTAGCTTGGCGATTGGGCCTCTAGCGGATTGAGTTAGAGGTAGACTCATTGGAGGTGTCCCAGCTCCTCGCTTCCTCTACCGCCCATTCTTAGACACGGCACCCTCTCGTCATAGGTATCTTGGTTTCTTCAATCGTAATTGATCATTGCTCATCTAAGACGCTGCATCGGTAGAAGTAATAAGTCATTGGATTGGCTCGCCACACAGGCCAAACAATTTGACATTAGGGTCACTTTTCTTGATTCTCCACCTAATGGGTGCCTTATCATCCTCTCGAAGGATTTGTTGGGATTATCTCCCTAGACTAATTTTGTAACCGGTGTTATCTTCTCCCCTTTATGCACAAAAAGAAAAAAAGAAAAGAGTTGGACAAAAGTAAAGCCTAGATAATGTTATCAATAAAATAGCGCCGGGGCGGAGATCCACTGGAATCAGTAACACCGGTACGAGAGGTGGTCAATCTGATAAGACGTTGGATTTGACCAAGAGCACTGAAAGTAAAGCCTCACGTGCTTACCTGTTGCTTATGTCGGCTACAGTACAGTTAAGATAATTGCCTTCATCTTCAAAGTCCAAATGCCACGCGTCGTAGCCTGAACGCTGGGATCCACCATGCCTCGAGGTGTCCGAACCGTACTGGATCGTTGTTTTGTTTCTATCAAATTTTCTTTTTGAATTTAGGACATAAGTTATAACATTGTTAATTAATCAGTAAAAAAAATGAAATGGGCTGAATAATATTTGAAGGCCCATTGATTGAGAAAGTAGAAAATTTGAAATAAAAGGCCCAATGAAATAATTAGGCCTAAATTTATAAAAGAAGCCCGACGCCCAATCTAGCAAACGTAACTACCCTACAACGGAATATATAACCTAGGGTTTTACTTGTTAGCCTTCCTCGAATACCCAGCTCTCTGCCTCTTCTGGTCTCTAGCTGATTTGCGCATTGTAAGTACTGTTGTCGCTTTGATTTAAGCTTTGTTTTGTTCTCGCGTTTTCTTTTCGTGGGTCGGTCTTCATTCTCGCATCAGTTCTTGTAATCTCTTGTTTTACGTTCTTTTTTCGTAGATCCAGATATCACTTTGTTGTTGTTTAGATATGTATTTTGTTTTAAGTCTTGATTCTTCATATGTATTGGGTGTTCTATATTGCCTGTATTTACTTTTTAATTGCTTTATAACGCGTTAACATTTGGAGTACATCGTTGTTTGTTTACCTGAACGAGTTCTTTTTGGTGAAACTGCACACTTGGAGCTAGTGTGTGCTTTCCTGTCCGGAGGTTGATGTTTATTCTTGGACAATGAAATGTTTTTGTAGGTTAAAACTGTTTATGGGCTTTGTTAGTTGTTGAGTTTGTTATGTGGAGTTCCTTTCAAATGTTTTCAATGAGATCTTTATGGTCATTGACTTTTTAAGTATTCGTATCTGTAGCAGCAAGAATGGTGAGAGTTAGTGTTTTGAATGATGCTCTCAAGAGCATGTACAATGCAGAGAAGCGTGGGAAGCGTCAAGTCATGATCAGGCCTTCCTCAAAAGTGATCATCAAGTTTCTGCTTGTGATGCAGAAGCATGGTATACTTAATCTATTCTCTTTGTTCTTAATTGTGTATTTGCTTCTTGGTATCTAATAATTTGTGAATTGTGCTGATTTCTGAGGTCTAATTCTTTGACCATTCATTGCAGGTTATATTGGTGAGTTTGAGTATGTAGATGATCACAGGGCTGGTAAAATTGTTGTTGAATTGAATGGAAGATTGAACAAATGTGGTGTGATTAGTCCTCGTTTTGATGTCGGTGTTAAGGACATCGAAGGTTGGACTGCAAGGTTACTCCCCTCGAGACAGGTTAGATTAGAACTAAAAATTTCTTTATATCCTACCAATACCACTTTGTTCATTGAAAATGTTCCTTGCTTGGACAGAACTAATTTGGCTCATTGCTTTCTTCTTTAAATCTCTCTTGACATTTGTAAATTATCAGATAAAGTTTAATGCCATGAACTTACCTATTCGAAAATTCTTTTCCAATGTTCCTTCCCACCATAGGCTAATGAGGTCACTGTTATATGATAACAGTGACCAACTTACATAATTGAAAATTCCTTTCCGATCTTTCTCCCCACCATAGGCTGTGAGTTATATGGTTTTATGTTATGACAATGACCCTTTATGGTCTGAAACTTGCAGTTTGGATACATTGTGCTGACAACTTCGGCCGGCATTATGGATCACGAGGAAGCAAGAAGAAAGAATGTTGGTGGGAAGGTGCTTGGCTTCTTTTATTAGGCTGATTTTTGTGGACTTGAGGAAGAGTGATTTTGATTATTATGAGTTTGTGTTTGTATCTTGGGACTTGGTTTACTACAGAATTAGTTCTTCCTTTTTCTTTCTGTTTAGAATGGCTCTATTGAATGCAGACATATAGTTAGAACCTTACATTTATCTTCAAAGCAGTTGAAGTTTTTGTTTGATACTTGGATTGCATTCCCGTGATTGATTCTTGAATCATATGCAGTGTTCAGTTTTACTATTGACAAAATTGAGTTCATACTCAACTTGCCCATGAGATGAGACATTTTTTAAACTCAAACTTGATTCATTATAAAAGTTAAAAGTCTGAACCTAGTTCATAAATTTTTAATTGTATATATATAATTTCTTAAAATAAAATTAATATATAAAGTTGTTATAAAATAATAATATTTTATAAAAATATTATGTAATATTAACTTGTATAATTCAATCTTTTAATTTTTTGAACTACATAACATTCACAAGTTATTCAATTACTTCCATTTGGCTTTATATGCATATTCTTGAAGAAGACGGTCAGGGAATTAAGATCCTTAGGAAGAAGGTAGAAGAACGATCAAAATGAGGTGCAGAAATGTCGTGTTCAAGTACTAATACGTAATGGGTTGGCGTTGCTTCGCGAAAGGAACTAGAGCTTAGGCCTTTGAACATTAAGAAGAAAAAGACCAACGTCCATACACAAAATGGTACATTGTCAAAGGCTAAAGTTACTTCATCAAAAGTGCTCAATTATATATCGGGTGATCAACATATATATCGACTGGCTTGTCAATTATGTAAGTCAGACTAGTTTGTTAACTAAGCAGATCATTTTGATGTTGGAGTTATTTATTTTGATATTATATTTATCGAGTGTTACTTTATCCTTCTAGAGGATATGTCGAGGATCTGTTTCCTTTAACTTGTTATGTAATCTATTTTGTTAGTTTTCTAGTTAATAAAAAAAAGTGTTCAACTAAATATTAAAATAATACTATTTTAATAAAACGATTTTCTCTATTGTTGTAATTGTAGCTTAGTTGTTAAAACACTTTCATTTTCTCCCTAAGCCAACATTTAGTGATAATCATCACACACCTAATTTGAAATTTTGTAATGAAGCGAAATTTGAAGAGATCTGATAATATGTAGCCTTATTTTTACGTAATAGATAGACCATTTCTGAACCCCAATATTTTCAATAGTATCATTGCTTAAATTTCTATCAAATGAAATATTAAAATAAGATTTTTAAAAAAATTGCGCTCGAGATTAGTCAACCTGAGCTTCACGCCTGTCGATTTCAAACTGGACCGAACCGGATCCGGGCTATTTGTCATCCTACGTAAGAGAACCAAAAACCTATTAGGGTTTTGAGCTCTCTTTATTACTTATTGCCTTCTAACGCTTGAACGGTGAAACAACGATGGCCGTAGGGTATTATACTCAATGTCTCCTTAGCTCTACTTATTTATGAATATTTTTGCAAAAAGATCTGTTATTGACGTGTTTTCTGTGTTGTTTTGTAGGAAGAACAAGAGGATTTCCAAGGGCAAGAAGGGTGGCAAAAAGAAGGCGTGAGTTTTCTCGCTGACCCTTTTTTTAATTTCTGTTAATTTGTTGGGTCATTCATAGTGAAATGAGGATCTTGACGATTAGATACGATTTGGGCAATATTTTTGAATTAGTTTTGCTTGTTGGAATCTCTGTTTGGGCTTGATTTGTTGGTCTAGCGACTGTACAATGAGTTTATGGATGTTTGTGGTTGTGGTTTGTGATGATGAACAAATGAAACAGAGCCGACCCTTTTGCTAAGAAGGATTGGTATGACATCAAGGCGCCTTCTGTTTTCTCTGTCAGAAGCGTTGGCAAAACTCTTGTTAGCAGAACCCAGGGAACCAAGGTCTGCCTCTCTGTTTATATATTGTGTAGTTTTTTAATTACATTTATGATTATGATGATTGTGTTTGCAAAACTGTGATCTTTTTCTGGTTGCAAACTTTCATTAAGATACGGAAAGTTGAATGGACCAAATTTCAATAACTGAGTTCAATGTCTGGCATTTATAATGATTTAACTTTTTTTCCCTAAGGATATGATATGCTTGACTTCTGTATTGTGTGCAATTTCACTCGTTCTCGGATATATTCATAAGCTGCATATGCAGTGATTCCCTGGATAAAAGAGCATTTAGTTGTCTAGAAGCATTTTCTATAACTTAGCCGGAACATAAGGGTTTTGTTAATTGTATCGGAATTGTTTGCTCGTGTTTGCTTCATCTTAACAGATTGCTTCCGAGGGACTGAAACATAGGGTTTTTGAAGTCTCTCTGGCCGATCTTCAAAAGGATGACGATCATGCCTACAGGAAGATTTGACTTAGAGCAGAAGATGTACAAGGGAGGAATGTGCTTACAAATTTCTGGGTAGGTGGCGTTTTTCTTGCCATTGCAGATGGATGGACTATGATTGTCTAAGCATTCTATTCTTGTAAAAATATTTCCTTGTAGGGCATGGACTTTACAACAGACGAACTAAGGTCTCTGGTCAGGAAGTGGTAGACACTTATTGAGGCCCATGTGGATGTGAAGACAACAGATAACTACAGCTTGAGGTTATTCTGCATTGCATTCACTAAGAGACGTGCAAACCAGGTCAAGAGGACCTGCTATGCTCAGTCCAGCCAGATCCGTCAGGTTTATTATACATTACTTGTTACTCTTGATCGTTTATGCATTAGCTACACCCACTAACGATGGTTGCTTGTTTTGATCTTTGCATTTTCAGATCCGCCAGAAGATGAGGGAAATCATGATTAACCAGTCTTCTTCTTGTGATTTGAAAGATCTGGTGCAGAAGTTCATTCCTGAAAGCATTGGTAGAGAGATTGAGAAGGCCACATCAAGCATATTTCCTCTACAGAATGTTTACATTAGAAAGGTTAAGATTCTGAAGGCTCCCAAATTCGCTCTTGGGAAGTTGATGGAGGTATGATGCTTTTGATCCGTTCATTTTATTCTGTTCTATTTTCTTTTATGTCAAAGTATCGAATTTTATATAATTGAAGACTTGTAGCAGCGTTCCTCTTATGTTTTAATTCTTTAGTAGTTCTGGTTCTGAAACCCATCCTGTCATTTGCTTGTGAGCAGGTTCACGGTGACTACTCAGAGGATATTGGTACGAAATTGGAGAGGCCTGCTGATGAGCCAATGGCAGAGGGAGAGACTGAGGTGGTTGGAGCTTAGTTAAAGTTATATTCGGTTGGGACATACCTATATTTTCATTGTCAAGCCTTTTGAACTGGTTTTGAAGAGAATTTACGTTGCTGAATTTTTGTTTCTTTCTATGTTCACAAATGGATTGAAATGAGGGACTGGTTTGGCTTAGAAATTTTCAGCTGAATGTGTGATTATTAGCAACATTTTCTCATTAACTTGTACTCTGTGATCCTAATGATTAACTCATAAGCAATTACTGATAAATAACTTGAAAGCAAACTATATATTGTACGCATCTGATTATCATTCTCCAACTCAGCAGTCAATACAATTTTGGAAGTTAATCTAATACTTATTCAGAGAAGTCGAAAGGTTTAACGTTATAATGCTAACTCCTCCAAATTCAATCGCTCTAGCTTCCAAATCAATATGCTTGCTCCAAAAGGTTGATCCCCAACCTCAAGAGCCTCCAGTCGCAGGTCCGATCAATGCTGGAGGATTGAATCACGATTTAATCTTGGTCAATCTCTTAACAGAGTGATCCATTGCCTCCCGTTGTTGCCAGGAGTCGAACTTAGGATCTTACTCTAATTGACCCTGTTAGTTTGCCAACCAAGTTATCCGTGCGGGCAATTTGCTGTTTTTACCAATAAATGCATCCTCTAAGTATGCATTCAAGGATTGCTATTTATATTTGTGATGTAATTGCTACACACATCCTAGAATACTATTATTCAACTAGTCATAGGTGGTGGCTCACTTGTCTGGAAGCAACGCATTGCTTAGGCAAGAGCAATTTTGCTATACCTGGAGCCTTTCTTGCCTCACTAAATCTTCATTGGCAGCTTTCTTGTTTACACACAACCATAGCCATGGCCAACCTAACTAAGATACTTGTCATTCTCTATGTTCATGTGATGCTTCTACCTTTCAACTGCGGTAATTCGTCCAGTATTACCAAAATCTCACCATTTTGTGTTATTCTTCTGTAATTTTACCAGTGTAAACAATGGTATACTGTGTAGTCCCAGTATGCTTGAAACTAGTTCTGTTTCATTTGATAGCTATAAGGTTCGTTTGATCATAGCTTCACCTCTTGAATTACCTCATCTCATGTGCCCAGATTTCTAACTAAAACAATTCTCCCATAAGTTTTAGTCAATGTTTTGATTCAGCAAGTCACAATTTGTTACTTCTTTTGCCAGGACCGGCGAAATTTGCTAATGGATATCAGGTTGGCATATGGGTTAAAACCTACGTTCCATTACTCACAAACTAAAATTCTATATTTATGAGTGGTGGAAATTTTATGCAGGAAAAGACTTGGTGTGTTGCGAAGCCATCCTCAAGTGAAGCTGAATTGATTGCTAACATCAACTTTTCCTGTGATCAAGTGAAGGACTGCCGTCTGATACAAGAGGGTGGTGCCTGTTACTGCCCGGATAACATTCTCAAATCTCAACCATGCTTCAGTTGTCATGAACTTTTACTACCAAATGATGGGAAGAAACACCTGGAATTGTGACTTTGGGGGAAGTGGTCTCATTGTCATAACTGATCCAAGTAGGAAAGTTTCCACTATTGTCAACATGTAACTTCATTAAAAAAAATTTTAATCATTTTCTTCTTGTTTTCAGGTTATCCTGGTTGTGGGTACGACTAATGGTTGCAGGATCCTTTTTTGGAACTAATTCTGAATAAGCTGTATATGTGATACTGGAAATTATTGAAACCATATGTTGAGTGCGTGTTTTCAAGTCCATTGAATCACAGTAAATCTCCATTGCGATTGAGTTCCACTTTGTGTTATTGAATGCTTCCGTTCCTGCTCTTCTACTGATATGTTTAACTATACAACAAGGTTATCTTCCATGAACAAACTCCTGGTGTATCAAGCTTTAAATGCACGGTCAACTAGAAATCGAAATTGACGTTCAAGTTTGTTCATAAATTCGGAAAGACCATTTGGCACAGCCACCTTCAAATGGATAATGTTCATTTCACTCAGCCATGATATGTAAAGTAATGGTGATCCTAAGAGGTAAATGCTCCTGGAAAATTGGAACTTCAAGGCATGTAAAGGAAATGAAATTTTATGGCATTTATTTAGATAAAAATTATATTTAAGCTAGTAGTTAAAATTTTTTAATATATAAAGAATATTATATTAACTCTTTATCCTTATCATCATTATCATCATACTTAATCTGAAGTCCCGCAGTACAGTAAGGTTTGAAAAATTATGATAGTACATAACCTTATCTTTACATAATAGAGAGATTGTTTTTTATAAACTCACGTACATATACGACAGAAAAATAATAATGCATATTAACATAATAAATAGGCTTTTTAAATCACAAATATTTGGAAGTTCGAGTTTTTCGTGTAGAAAGGAATCAACAAACGCTTTGCATGTGATCATTTACTGGGCTGCGAAAAAATACAACCAAATGGTTCTTGCTACTATCCCAACACTACAATCAATCATGCTTCGGTTGCAGTGACCCTTTACTACCAGCATATGGGCAAGCACTCATGGAACTGCGACTTTGGAAACTCTGGTCTTATCACCATCTCTGACCCCATTAAGATCATTGATGGTCATAACTCCAAAACACTAGCCTGCTTGCATCTCAAATTCACGTGACAAAGACAAACACAAAAACCCCGATGCTTACTGCGTGCAGGGACGGAGCCATGTATTGGAGAGGGGGGCTATGGCCCCCTTTCAAACATATTTTTTTAAAATATTACTTATATAATTAAAAATTTTAAAATTATAAATATAAATGATTCCTTTTAAAAATATAAGTGCCCCTTTAGATGTTGACCCCCGGCTTTCTCTTAGAATTGAGTCTGACTTCGTCTCTGACTGCGTGTATAGTTAATAATGTGTAGCTCTACTTTCATTTTATCCATTTTTTCTAAGGTCTGCAGGCTATGATGGTCATAAATCAAATCCCTGACGCTTTCGGGGGCTTTAAAGAAAACTCAAATATAAGATCGAGACTTTATAACTAGAAGAAATAGTAATTAAGAAACAAATATACGGTCATACTTCAAAACTCTTTTAGTGCCTGTTTTGACAAGATTTTGGAAGGTTAATAGCTACTTTTTTTTTCTTACAAAAGTAATTTTTAAGAAAAATGAGTATTAGATTGTCAAATAAAAAATATTTTTTAATAAATATGACTTTTTTGGTAGCCAAAATATACATTTTTAAGAAGCTCAAATTTGGAGCTTATCAAAAAAATACTTTTTAAGTAAATTTTTTAGATCAATTAATGAGCCTATTTTTTAATTTCTTTTGTCTTTATATTTTACCTATAATTCTTAGAATAAATGGGACGAAGCGGTTCGTTATATTCTCACCATCACAACAGGTCTGTGCTTGGGTTTTCCAACTTGGTCTTGTTTACGGTTGTAGGTAGAGGATGCATTGCATATTTCTTATTTGCATTTGTAGGTGGTGCATCACCAGTATTCCTCTGGCCTTGAGACTACAGTGAATCTTCACCTAGCCTTTTGACTTACTAGATAAAATCTAGTATCAGATAAGTATATTTGAAACTGCAAAGTGGAGTAACTGTTGGAAGGATCAGATGTTGTGAAAAAGAAACCCCATGGTAGATCCTGTTAACCAAGTTGCATCGGTTCGTCAGCTTGATATCTGACCTTGGAGTTTTGGGAGTTCCATGGAGGTGTTAGCTTTTGGATATGAATTTGTATCACTTCTATTTTCTGTCTAAAGATTCTGAGTTCCTTCTTTCCAAATTCTGAAGTCAATATTTCCGTAGAATGCTGTTGTTGCTCATATATTATTCCTTTTCTGTCAGCTTATTACCGTGGAGCCATGGGGATTTTGCTGGTGTATGACGTTACTGATGAGTCATCTTTTAACAGTAATTTCTCTGCTTTGAGGCTTGAATTTGATTTGGATTTTTTATTATGCTTTTGGCAATTGATGGTCACAATTTTTCCTAATGTGGAAGATCTCCACAGAAGCAGGAGTTCTCCGTTACTTATGGACTGATCCTTTTATATTTAGTTTTCTGTGGTTCCAATGGACTCACTTTCTTAATATTTTCAGATATTAGGAACTGGATTCGAAACATTGAACAGCATGCTTCTGACAATGCCAACAAGATCCTAATAGGAAACAAGGCAGACATGGATGAGAGCAAAAGGGTAGTCTTGAATTTTTGAGTTGCTTGGAGTTGAATGGAATAATGGAGCAACAAGTAGAGAAAAAATGTGTAAAAAATTCAGATACAAGAAATTTACGTAATTCACCCTTTTAAGATGTGCTACGTTTACGGGTGAAAATAATTAAAGAGATTTTATTAAGAGAAAAATTAAAAAAATTAATATTTTTCTCTCAACCCTTTATCCTAATTACACCTCAACTCTCTCCGCACCTTATTATTTACTTTCTATCTGCCTCATTTTTCAAGTGTGATGCTGCCTTCAAATCTCAAAGCCCAAAGACCCACATCGGATAGAATTAGGATGGGAAGGGAATTCTCTAGATATAAAAGAGAAGCAACCCCACAATGATTAAGAACTGAACCTGGAAAAACTCTTCTTTTAGGTGTCTCGTAATGTGAACATCTTAACTAATTAAATATTTTTTGAACTATTTAAATATTACTAATATCATAATTTAACTTAGCTTTTAAATCCGACCAAAATGAATTAAATTTGGTTTAAATTAGTACTTAAAAATAATTAAAATAAATTATTTGTTTGTCATATCTAATTATTTTAGTTCGAGTCAAAAGTTATGTTATAGATAAAATTTGATTGTTATTTTTATGTTTTATTTTTATCTTATGTATAAAAAGAATATTTTTTAGAAAATCTTAATATTAAAAGGAGTTTTTAAAAGAATTTTAAAGATTAGAGGATTTTTCTACAATTTTCTAAACTTCATGAGAGGTTTTTACTCAAATTTTAAACACTCCATTAAATTTTATTCCGTTCAGCATATTTTTTTACCATTTGTTTTATGTAAGCATTTTCTTTTGTTATTTAATTAATTTGCAAAATAAATGAATATTTTGACTATTAATTAATTATAAAATGAAATTAACTCTTTAGTAATGATTAATTAATAATTACCTTATAAAAGTCACAAGTAGAGGATTTTTCTTCTTGTCTACTATTCTAGAAGTAAAGTTGAGTCTAATTTCCAATTTGGAGTGCCTTGTAGCTTTATAAATAGTTTAATTTCTAATCATAGAAATTATTTAGGGCTAACATAATTTCTATCTATTTTTTAAAAGAATATTATCCTTCTGGAACATGCATGAATTGGTGCAAATAAAATAGTAGTTGGTGACCAAGTGAAGTTGGTTATATCAAGTCGTTGACCATGACAGTGGTGGATATATAATTAATTATACAATTAAAATTAATTTTCCTTATAATCAAGTATTGGTGTTATTGTCATCCACCTCACATCTTCAACAGATCCCAAATGGGCCTAAGGATTCACGTTCAGCTCAATCGGATCTCAATAGTTCAAAGTTCTATTTTGTTATATATTTAAAAAATTGAAAACAAAATTATTTTATTTAAAACGATATTATTAAAAAAATTTAAATTTCGTGCCAAGTCCAACTGTGTAATTCAATTGTAAGTTGAATTTGAAATCCGATTAGCTAAAACCGAGACCTCTGATCGAAACCAGTTAATTTTACAAATCCCAATTGTTAAACTAACGCGCAATGGAGTTGGATAGGTGCTCTCCTAACGTAAGTAAAGTCGTAGATTTGAATCTTCCTCATGTATGCAATCTCTTAAAATTTGGGGTCAGAATTTTGTCTCTTGTAAGGGACTAATTCAACTCTAACAGGGATTAGTCTGAATGTAGATGACTTAAAGATGCTTTTCTATAATTAGAACACTTTTAAAACACCTTGTAGGTTAAAAAAAAAGATCATTTTAGCCTGTCGCCTACATCTTCATGGAAACTTGGATCGATCGACTTTTCTGAAGTTGAATTCAGTTGATTTACTAACTAGTTTCTCGAAGGGTACTGTGGAAATTTATTACGTGTGATCTACTAGAAGCATATATGGTTAGAATTTGTTGCTTGTAATTTACTTAACAGGTATGGTTGAAATTAGTATTCTTAAGAATTCATTTGATGTGTATCTCGAAAATTAAAATTTATCAATATAATATCCGTAATATAATGACTAAAAACTCTTTGAAGTAAAAAGAAAATTATTTGATGAACAATCAAGAAAGTTTGATTAAGAATGATAAAGTAGTCTCGAGTATTAATTAAATTTTAAACTAATTTAAATTTAAACTCAATGGAATTAATTGAACAAGTTAAATTAATACGCTTAAAATATCAAACTAAAATCATAATTTTATTCCAACTACAATTTGTTTCAATTGAGTTTGAACTAAAGCAAAAAGAGTAATTTAGCCTCTAAAGTTTACACTAAAATATAAGTTGGACCCTAATATTTTAATATAATTAAAATGAACTCTAACTTTTGTAAAATATTTAAAATAAATCATAATGATTGGAGAACATTCAAAATAGCTCCTGACGGAGGCTAAACCCATCACGCAATTTTGTTTAATCAAGGGTTAATTGAATCGGTTTTTAAATATTAAGATTTATATTATTAGGGTTCATTTTGAACGCTCTAAAATGTTAAATGAAAAACATAATCGGATCGAATGATTTGTGTACCTGTATCTATGATTGTTTCTCGTTATTGTAAGATATTGCTTTATTTCCTCTCATCTTCTTCCTTTAGCAAATTCCTCAATGGTTTAGAATCATTGTCATTTCATAAGTATTGCAACTTATATACCATTACCAAAGGACGCGTCCTTTGGTAAGTGGAAGAGAGAGGAAAAGGGTCTTTGACCCAGTTGAGACCCATTCAATAATACCCAATAACCATTATCTTGGGTGCGTTACATATGACTCAAATTGATAAGTGACATGGGACATTTGATTAGTCTAACAATCTCCCACTTGGCCCATGTTACGACTTGGTGATCCAACAACTTTCAGTGCACACAATACATGGAATCGATCAAGTCATCCTTAACTGAATTAAGCTGATGGGATCATGACGGTCACAAGTTATATAACTGGATTCCTTCCATGTATCACAAAATCAACTTAACTCAACAAACTTTAAGTGGGTAATTCGGTAATTGTTATCTCACAAATAATAATTATTGTATACAACATAATGTGGATAACCAATAAATGAGCAAAAACATAAGACTGTAATTGAATTCAACAAGTGTCATAACAATTCGAGCAAGACAATGATATGTATATATACATGTCTGAATACTATACTAACAAGGACTTATCTATAAGGCCCATACGTGCAACATGACCAATAAATGTTTTGGGCGGTAAGCCTTTCGTTTACGGATCCGCTATCATGAGATCAGTACCAATATGCTCAAGTGACACTTTATGTTTTTGCACTTCTTCTTGTAAGTAATAAGTCGACTTGTACCATGTGTAAGTCGACTTACACATGTACGGTACCGATAAGTCGACTTGTTCATTGGATAAGTCGACTTGTTCAAGGCTCAGATTGTTTATTCGCGCCCTAAAGGCTATCCCTTTAGCGCGTTTTATTCAAAGTCGTGTGCAGACTTTATGAATAAATAAAGAAAATGCATTATTCATTAATTTGATATTCATAAACATTGTTTATGAATTGATTGGATCTTTAATCGAATTAATAAAGTCCATGATATATGACATAGCATGAAGGAAATTATGATGTGATCATACTACTGAGATTCTTATCATGTGCAATTATGTCAGTATCTAAATTCTCTCTAGTCATAGGATTAATGAGACTGGACATCATTAATCCGGATAGACTAGCACATGTCATATTCCTTGATTGGATCAAGCAGTGGATCTCAGAAACTGTAAATATGAGATATTTAGAATTGACATGTGGATGCTTACTAGCGGTAGTAAGTTCATTGGATGACTGCTATGAGATCATCACATGGATATCTTATCTAAGTGTCGTTGATAATCTCATCATAGCAATGGTGCAAGTATCCTTAGACTTGAGGTACTCAAGGATATCTTGATATCGATCCCGCTGCTTTGACTCCATTCCTTATTGCCTTCGGAGGTAACTCATAGGGTGGTGCTTGGGTACGACTTGAGGTATTCAAGATAATTGAGTAGCCAATAAAGGATTCACCACTGGATTAGCGGAAGAGATACCCATGGCCTCTTGTCGGGATCATTACTAAGGTGGCCAAGATGTATGTCATGAGGAGTGTCTTCATTGACATATAAAGTAATGAGTCCTGTGACGAGAACCGATATCATTGGGCTAGACTCGGCCTAGTGAGAGTTGACACTTTGACCATACTCATAACCAAGTGGGGTATAGGATGGTGAAAGGACGAATTGCACGGTAATTGTCTATGGAAGGGTTCGTGATCTGGTTCGTGATGAATACATCAAACCGATTACTTTCCGGTCAATTGGGGGTCATGATGTGTTGCTAGATACCGATCATGACTTGCTCAAATTAATTGTTAATCTAAGTGGCCAACATAACCGGGAGCCTAAAGGGTCACACGCATAAGAGTGTTTCAGAGAATCTGTAAAATAGTTATTAGACAGAGTTCCAATTATGGAGAGCATTAGGATTAAATGGATCCCAATGGGATTGGGATATGTCCCGATGAGATCGCGACATCAATATTGCTAAGAAAGATTTAGGAATGTTTCAAAGATCAGGTCTCGTAGAGTCAGGTAGGACCAACCCCAATTTGACTGGACCTTAGCAATTATTTATATCATTAATTAATTAAATAAATAATTAATTAATTATATAAATTAAAGCTACATGTACGTTGGATGGAGGAAGGAAGAGATAAAACTTTGAAAAAGTCAAAGTTTACTTTAAAGAATGAATGGCCATAAGCCCTCCACATGTCACCTTCTTATGGAAGTATTTTTAATGGTTAAAAAGACATAAAAGATGGCTTGAAGAGGTGTGGCCGTATGGTTTGCGTGGATGAAGGCTTGAAGAAGAAGAGAAGCTTAAAAGGTTAAGCTTAAGGTGATTTTGAAAGAGTTTCATTTTCCTTCTTCTTCCATCAAGCATCATCGTTTTCTCCTTCTCCAAGCACATGATCCAACGTTTCCTTCAGCTCTCCAGGACAGAGGTAGGGTCTAGCAGCCTTTAATCTGTTCTAACTATTCCCGGGTCAAAGGGGTTTGACTCGGTTAGATTTTCTGATCTCTGCGTGGATCACCTTTAGAGATAGTCTCTTTTGACTATTTAGGTTGATGTCTTCATACGGATACCAAGATCCTGGGTTTCGGGAAAGTCCCGGGAACAAAAATTTTTTGTTTTCCGCTGCCGGTACATGTGATGTACCTCCCGGGATTTTCCTACAGTGGTATCAGAGCCACTGGTATCCCGTATGAAGCTATAACCTAAGCGAGATCAGAAACCCTAATTGAATTTGCTGTTGATGCATGCTTGCTGTCCAAATTTCGTTTCTGTATAGAGATGCATTTTTCGAAATTTTTCTGCCCAGAATTGTTCATAACATGTTAGAGAATATGTCTATGAAATTTCAGAATTTATTGATTTGATTTGATATAGTTTTGCTAATTAATTCCCTAAGGTTACAGATGCTGTTTTGTGAAACGATTCTGGAACAGGCATGAGTATAAAATCGAGAATAAATTCTAGAAAAATGGTTTTTCGGCTTTTCCTTCACCTACATGTCTCTAAGATGTTGGTGAATGTCTGTGAGCATGGAAATTGGATTTCAAGGTGATTGGATATTTATTCACGAATTTATTCTATGCTGTTGGGAATTACTGTGCTGATGAACACAGATTTTGAATTGGTTTTGTTATTTAGGTTGACTGATTTTTTGATGGCCTAAAATCCTGAAAAAATTCATGTAGCATGTTCTGAACATTTAGTAACCTATATAATTTTCTCATGATTTATTGAAATTGTTTCATTGATCATTTCGAGCAATGTACAGAACTGGACAGTTTTGTGAAAATTGTTGGGACTGTTTTGCTTGGCTTGATTGAGTGTGCTTTTTCAGTTCCAATGCCTTGAACCATTTTTAATGTGATTAAAAATGTGTTATCTTGATGTAATATGATTTCCAAACTGAATTGCTTGAATTTGCTTTTCCAAGAATTTTTGAATGCCGAATTGATCACATTAGCGTCTCGGTAGTATCTTGCATTATCTTGTTTGTTTTGACCGTCATATTTTTTATGGCATGTGCTGAAGTAAATTTGATAATGTATGTGCTAGCTAGAGATGCTTAGGATGATAATTTGGGTGTTCCTAAATTGTTTGGAAATTAATGAGTTTTGACTCATTTCAAGCTTTTCATATAGTTTGAATATTTAAGGCATTCATGAATCAATGAATTGTTCATTGAGGCATCAATTCACAGATATTACCCTAGGTATGATGGTGTTGAGAATTGGAATTGTACTGATTGAGGAATTAGCCGATTAGAGATTTTAGCAAAATTCCTTGAATAAGTCGACTTGTATAAGGTATAAGTCGACTTGTTCAAGAGTTTTGGATAAGTCGACTTGTGGATAGAATAAGTCGACTTGTTCAAGATCTCAGTATAAGTCGACTTGTAGCACCTTGTAAGTCGACTTGTTCATGGGAAGATGACATAAGTCGACTTGTGTCACACAAGTCGACTTGTGTCACACAAGTCGACTTGTGTGTGGGCAGTAGCATAAGTCGACTTGCATTTGATGAAAGTCGACTTGTGGCATGCATAGGTTGGATGATGGATGATTATAAGGATTGATTCAATGTGATTGATGAAACCTAAATCATTCCAAATAGTCCTAGCGACTATGATCCTTCAGCTTGGAGTCGAGAATTCGAAATCCCTCCTCGGAATATGAAAACTAACGCCTTCCATTAATATGGTAAGAACCAGAGTTCTTATAGGGTTGGGTTGTTGGGCAAACTCAAGCTCACTCTATATGGATATGTTCAAACCATGAAAATAAGATTTTCGGATTAATGGGTTGGTTTTCACTAGAGGCGTTGGTTTGTTGAGCAAACTCAAGGTCAACGTGGACAGAGGCGAAATTGGGTAGCATACATCGGATGTATGCGCATCAAAGAGTTGATACCTAATGTAAGTGCATACATCAACAAGTTGATAGCACTGATCGATAGTTGTGTCTAAGATGTAATTGGTATATCTGATACCTCCCGAGATATAAGGTGGCTTGTTGGACAAATCCAAGGTCATTCTTAATGTCGGTTATCGATGATGCAATTGGTATGACCGATACCTACCGATTGACCTAAGTTGTGGCTTGTTGGGCAAACCCAAGGTCACTCTTAGCAATGTCGGATATCGACCCACTAGGACATTATGTCACTTTGTTTCTCTGGATTCGTAAAGAGGGTTATGGATTCTAGGAAACTAGTGGGAGCCATATGCATGTCATGCAAATCCTTATGATCATGCAGGCATTTCTATTCTATCATTCCTTCTCTCTATCGCGCTAGGTTGATTGAAGAAGTCTTTCAGTGTGAATTTACGCTCTCTATTCTGGACCGAATTTTCTTGATTGGCTAAGGAATCTGAGAATTGTTCTTAGATCTGAGGAACTAGGATACGTCCTAGATGTTCCACTTCCATTACAGACTTTGTTGATGCTTCGATAAGGATCGAAAGCATATTATAAGCATCTAAAGGATGTTGATATGGATACTTGCTTTATGCTTGCCTCGATGTCACTAGAGCTGCAGGAGCAAAGCATGAGTCCATGGATGCTCACTCTATAGTATTTCATCTTAGGGAGTTGTTTGATGAGTAAGCTCGTCTCGAAAGGTTCGAGACCTCAAGGCTTCTCTTCACCATTAAAGATGGCTCTGTGGATATCTGGCAAGATACCTCGAAGATGAATGGCTATATTGAGAGATTGGCCGCCTTAGGATTTGTAATGGATTATGAGTTAAGTAGAGACTTAATTCTAGTTGGATTGTGTCGATGGTTATTCATAGTTTGTGATAAACTATCGATAAACCAAATATCCACAACAATTCTCGAGTGATCAATCGCCAAGACAAAGTGAAGGAGCTATCAAGAAGGATAGCAAGCAAGTGCTAATGGTGGATGCTTCTTCTTCTAGTTCAAAAAGAAAAGGCCAAGAAACCAAAGGAAGTGCCATCAAGGAAAACCAAAGATTCGCCCCAAAAGGATTTTGCTTTCATTGTGGCAAGTTTAGCCACTAGAGGCGAAACTGTAAAATCTATCTGGAGTCCCTGAAGCAGTAAAAGGCACCAGATGCCTCTACTCCTTCAATTATGTTTGTCATTGAGGTTAATACTATTCCTGATCAAAACATATCGGTGTTTGATACCGGATGTGGCTCATACATATGAAATGATGTGCAGGGCCTCGGGACGAGAAAGCTCATTCAAGGAGAACTAGACCAGTGTAGATAATGCGCAAGAGTTGCTACATTAGCCGTAGACACTTATGTCTTGTTCCTCCCTAGTGGGCTTATATTCAAATTGGATGATTGACATTTTGTACCTGTTTTAAACAAAGAACATATTGTATGTTTTATGTTTAAATAGAGCTGATTTCCATTGGACTTTTAGAAGCAATGGTTGTTCTATTAGTTCGAATGGAAGGCTCTATGCTACTGGTACATTATGCAATTGAATTGACATATTAGATATGTCATATCCAGTTCTGAATGTCAATGACGCGGAAAGACATAATCGAGATAATTTAAAATCAACTTACTTATGGCATTGTCGGCTTGGCCATATAAATGAGACATGCATTGCTAAGCTCCATAAGAGTGGCAGTTTAGGGTTATTTGATTATGAATCATATGACACATGTGAATCTTGTTTATTAGGCAAGATGACTAAGTTAACCTTTAAAGGAAAGGGTGAACGAGTGAATGGAATATTAGACCTAATACATTCGGATGTATGTGGTCCGATGTCCATCCATGCCAGAAGTGGTTGTTTTTACTTCATTACTTTTATCGGTGATTATTCACGATATAGGTACCAGATTCGATGAGATACAAATCTGAAGCATTTGAATAGTTCAAATAATTCAGAAATGAAGTAGAAAACTAACTTGGTAAAAGTATGAATACATTACGATCTGATCGTGGTGGAAAATGCTTACACCAACAGCTTTTGGATTATCTCGAAGATAATGGGATTTTATCTCAGGATACTCCACCTTACACGCCGCAAAGACAATGGTGTGGCTGAAAGGAGAAATCGAACCTTGTTAGACATGGTGCGATTGATGATAGGTTTTGCACAGTTTTGGGAATATGCGCCAAGACAAATTGCTTACTTGTTAAACAGAGTTCCATTAAAGCGATTGTGGTTACTCCATATAGAGATATGGACTAACAGAAAGCCCTATCTTTCTCATCTGAAAGTTTGGGGTTGTCCTGCTTATGTGAAGCGGACACAGTCAGATTAGCTTGATGCAAAATCTGATAAGTGTTTGTTCGTGGAATATCAATTCTACCTTGTTGAGGAACAAAAGTTGTTTGTTTCCAAGCATGCTGTTTTCTTAAAGAAAGAGTTTCTTTTACAAGAGGACAGTGGGAGCAAAGTTGAACTTGGAGAAGTTCAAGATGCTCGAACAAACATAGATCAATCGCTCAATCAAACTGCCACTCATATAGATGAGATAACAGTTCAACCTTCTACTACACACAATTTCAGAGGTTAAGTAGGATACGACTGCTCCCGAGAGATATGGATTTCGTGAGGAACAGAATGACGATTGCTCATATGAGATGATGCGCCTACTACCGTGAACGAGTTCGAAAAGTTCGTAGTCCGAACATGGCTTTGTGCCATGAAATCTGAAATGGATTCCATGTATGAAAACCAAGTATGGACTTTGGTTGTTACACCTGAAGGGATAAAACCCACAGGGTGCAAGGGATTTTAGAAGAAAACCAACATGGATGGTAATCTGATTACCTATGAAGCGAGGCTAATGGCCAAAGGATATCGTCACAGACAAAGAGTTGACTATGACGAAACCTTCAGCCCCGTAGCAATGCTTAAATCCATTAGGATACTCCTAGCCATTGCCACTCATTATGATTATGAGATATGGCAAATGGATGTGAAGACTGCTTTCCTGAGAGGAAATCTACCCGAGGATGTGTATGACACAACCTGAGGGCTTCACTTCCATCGATGGCGAAAAGGTATGCAAGCTTCAGAAATCCATGTTTGGATTGAAGCAAGCATCCAGGAGTTCGATTATCCGTTTTGATGAGGTACTCAAAGAGTTTGATTTCTCACAAAATCCGGATGATCATTGTGTGTATAAGAAGGTTAATGGGACTGCATTCGTATTCCTTGTGTTGTATGTAGATGACATACTGTTACTAGGAAACGATGTCTCTATGCAGCAATCAGTTAAAATTTGGTTGTCCAATCAATTTGTGATGAAAGACCTTGGTGAAGCAACTTATATCCTAGGGATATAGCTTTATAGAGATAAATCAAAAGGTTGCTTGGTCTTTCACAATCATCGTACATAGATGAGATGCTAAAGAGGTTTAACATGGAACAATGCTATGTACGAGGCCCGATGTATCGTATGCTCTAAGTGTTACGAGCAGATACCAATCGGATCCTGGTGAGGGTCACTAGGTGGCTGTCAAGAATATCCTCAAGTACTTGCGAAGCACTAAGGATGTTTTCTTGACATATGGAGATGAAAATCTCCAAGTGAGCGTGCATTCAGATGCTAGTATTTAATCTGATAAGGATAATTCTGAATCACAATCAGGTTATATACATTCACACTGAATAGCGTGGCGGTCAGTTTGAAAGGTTCCAAACAAGAGAGGACTGCTGATTCATCAACCGAGGCAAAGTACATTGCCGCATGAGATGCGCAAAGGAAGTGGTTTGGATCAAGAAGTTCATTGCTGAACTTGATCTGGTCCCTAGCTGTGATGGGCCCATAGGATTGTATTGTGATGCAATGGGGCTAGTGCGCAGGCAAAGGAATCAAGGTCTTATCGACGATCCGAACTCGTACTTCGCCGATTCGGGAGATCATTAGTCGACATGATATCCTGATAGAGAGAATTCCCACAGAGCAAAGTGTTGCTGTTCCGTTGACAAAGCCATTGTCACAGGAGAATTATGATTCTCATGGACTCGCTTATGGTATTAGATACTAAGGCGATTGGCTTTAGGTCAAGTGGGAGATTTGTAAGTGATAAGTCGACTTGTACCATGTGTAAGTCGACTTATACGTGATGCATCGATAAGTCGACTTGTTCATTGGATAAGTCGACTTGTTCAAGGTCCAGATCGTTTATTTGCGCCCCTAAAGGCTATCCCTTTTTAGCGCTTTTATTCAAAGTCGTAGTGCGGACTTTATGAATAAATAAAGAAAAGGCATTATTCATTAATTTGATATTCATAAACATTGTTTATGAATTGATTGGATCTTTAATCGAATTAATGAAGTCCATGATATATGACATAGCATGAAGGAAATTATGATGTGATCATACTATCGAGATTCTTATCATGTGCAATTATGTCAAGATTCAAATTCTCCTAGTCATAGGATTAATGAGACCGACATCATTAATCCGGATAGACTAGCACATGTCATATTCCTTGATTGGATCAAGCGGTGGATCTCGTAAACCGTAAATATGAGATATTTAGAATTGACATGTGGATGCTTACTAGCGGTAGTAAGTTCATTGGATGACCGCCATGAGATCATCACATGGATATCTTATCTAAGTGTCGTTGATAATCTCATCATAGCAATGGTGCAAGTATCCTTAGACTTGAGGTACTCAAGGATATCTTGAATACCGATCCTGCTTTGACTCCATTCCTTATCGCCTTCGGAGGTAACTCATAGGGTGGTGCTTGGGTACGACTTGAGGTATTCAAGATAATTGAGTAGTCAATAAAGGATTCACCACTTCGGATTAGCGAAGAGATACCCACGGCCTCTTGTCGGGATCATTACTAAGGTGGCCAAAGATGTATGTCATGAGGAGTGTCTTCATTGACATATAAAGTAATGAGTCCCGTGACGAGAACCGATATCGATTAGGCTAGACTCGGTCTAGTGAGAGTTGACACTTTGACCATACTCATAACCAAGTGGGGTATAGGATAGTGAAAGGACGAATTGCACGGTAATTGTCTATGGAAGGGTTCGTGATCTGGTTCGTGATGAATACATCAAACCGATTACTTTCCGGTCAATTGGGGGTCATGATGTGTTGCTAGATACCGATCATGACTTGCTCGGATTAATTGTTAATCTAAGTGGCCAACATAACCGGAGCCTAAAGGGTCACACGATAAGAGTGTTTGAGAGAATCAGTAAAATAGTTATTGGACAGAGTTCCAATTATGGAGAGCATTAGGATTAAATGGATCCCAATGGATTGGGATATGTCCCGATGAGATCGCGACATCAATATTGCTAAGAAAGGTTTAGGAGTCGTTTCAAAGATCGGGGCCCGAGAGGCCGTGGGACCGACCCAGCTTGATCGACCTTAGCAATTATTTATATCATTAATTAATTAAATAAATAATTAATTAATTATATAAATTAAAGCTACATGTGCGTTGGATGGAGGAAGGAAGAGATAAAACTTTGAAAAAATCAAAGTTTACTTTAAAGAATGAATGGCCATAAGCCCTCCACATGTCACCTTCTTATGGAAGTATTTTTAATGGTTAAAAAGACATAAAAGATGGCTTGAAGAGGTGTGGCCGTATGGTTTGCGTGGATGAAGGCTTGAAGAAGAAGAGAAGCTTAAAAGGTTAAGCTTAAGGTGATTTTGAAAGAGTTTCATTTTCCTTCTTCTTCCATCAAGCATCATCGTTTTCTCCTTCTCCAAGCACATGATCCAACGTTTCCTTCAGCTCTCCAGGACAGAGGTAGGGTCTAGCAGCCTTTAATCTGTTCTAGCTATTCCAGGGTCAAAGGGGTTTGACTCGGTTAGATTTTCTGATCTCTGCGTGGATCACCTTTAGAGATAGTCTCTTTTGGCTATTTAGGTTGATGTCTTCATACGGATACCAAGATCCTGGGTTTCGGGAAAGTCCCGGGAACAAAAATTTTTTGTTTTCCGCTGCCGGTACATGTGATGTACCTCCCGGGATTTTCCTACACTTCTATCACAGACAAATATTTCAAATCCATGTGTTTCACACCCTTGGAATATTTGTCATTCTTAGAGAAGAATATGGCTGCGAAATTATCACAATAAATTCTTAACGGTCTGGCAATACTGTCGACAAGACCAAGACCTAAGATAAAGTTCCGCATCCACAATCCATGAACTGTAGCCTCAAAACACACTACAAATTTTGCCTCCATAGTGAAAGTAGCAATGATGCATCGCTTCCACTTTTTCATGAAACCGCCTCCTCCATTAATAGAACATGTACCGAATGTAGATTTTCGTGAGTCTATACAACCGGCATAGTCTGAATCCGAGTAACCTATCACTTCAAGATGAGTTGATTTTCTATATGTAAGCATATAGTCCTTGGTGCCTTGTAAGTATCTAAGGACTTTCTTTGCACTTTCGATGATTGATTCACCTGTGATTACTTTGATATCGCCCTAGCATTCCAACAAAGAAACCGATATCCGCCTAGTGCATGTTTGAGCATACATTAAACTCCCAACTACTGACGCATAAGGAATAGACTTCATGTCTTTACGTTCCAAATTATTTCGTGGACATTGCAGTAGACTAAATTTGTCCCCTTTCTGAATTGGAACTATCCCTGCGGAACATTTTTTTATTTGAAATCTTTCTAATATTTTCTCGATATATCCTTTCTGAGACAATCCTAACAATCCTTGTGATCTATCCCGGAATATTTTTATTCCTATCACATAGGATGCCTCACCCATGTCTTTCATTTCGAAATTATTAGAAAGAAAATTCTTTACATCATATAACAAAACAACATTATTCGTAGCAAGAAGAATATCGTCAACATATATAATTAATATTATAAACTTGCTCCCACTCACCTTTATGTAGATACACCGATCAACGGTGTTTTCTACAAAACCATAAGACGTAATGATATCATTAAACTTAAGATATCATTGTCGGGAAGCTTGTTTCAGTCCATATATTGACTTCTTTAATTTAAACACTAATCGTTCCTTTCTTGAGGTCACGAAACCTTCCGGTTGATCCATAAAAACTTCTTCTTCCAAGTCACCATTAAGAAAGGCGGTCTTTACGTCCATTTGGTGAAGCTCTAAATCATAATGAGCTACCGGTTCCATAACAATTCTTAAAGAGTCCTTCTTTGAAACTGGAGAGAAGGTCTCTTTGTAGTCAATACCATCCTTCTGAGTGTAACCTTTGGCAACAAGTCTAGCTTTATATCTTTCAATGTTGCCTTGTGAGTCACGTTTGGTCTTAAAGACCCATTTACAACCCACTTGCTTTGCACCTTCTGGCAACTTACTTAATTCCCAGACATTGTTGTCATCCATTGATTTCAACTCTTCTTTCATAGCATTGAACCATTTTTCAGAATTGTTACATTCCATGGCTTGTTTGAACGAGTCTAGATCTTTATCAATGCTCAAGTCACATTCATGTTCAAGTGAGTAAATTTCGTAGTCACTTGAGATAGCTGGTCTTCTTTTCCTTACAGACCTTCGTAATGCTACATCTTGTGACATTACTTGATCATTTGTAACTTGATCATTATTAGCTGGTTCGTCATTAATATGTTCAATTTGTGGAATTGGAACATTAATTTGTTGTTCCGGTATGTTGCGTGTTCGTGATGCAACAAGAGGAATAACAACTGGTGGAATCACGTCTGATGTAGCAGATTCTACTCAACTTTGAGTAGTTTCTACTCTATTCTCGTGAATATCCACTTTTCGTGGTTCTCTACTCCCACTGATTTGACCATTCTTAATGAACCGAGCATTACCAGACTCAACTATTCTCGTACTATGGTTAGGATAATAAAATCTATACCCCTTTGACTTTTCGGGATAGCTGATGAAATAACCACTAACGGTTCTTGCATCAAGCTTCTTTTCATGTGGATTATACAGCCTTACTTCTGCCGGACAACCCCAAACATGAAGGTGTCATAAACTAGGTTTCCTTCCTGTCCACAGTTCATAAGGTGTCTTAGGAACTGCCTTACTAGGAATCCTATTTAGCAGATATGCAGCGGTCTTTAATGCATGCATCCACAATGATAAAGGTATAGTACTATTACTTAACATGCTCCTAACCATTTCCATAAGAGTACGATTCTGCCTTTCAGCTACACCATTTTGTTGTGGTGTACTAGGCATTGTGTATTGTGCACATATGCCTCGACTAGAAAAAAACTTTGCAAATGGACCTGGACATTGTCCACTTTCATCAAATTTTCCGTAATATTCACCACCTCTATCAGATCTCACTATCTTTACTTTTCTATCTAACTACCTTTCTATCTCATTAATGAACACCTCTAGGATGTCCACAGACTGAGACTTCTCATGTAGCATATAAATATATCTATATCGTGAGAAGTCATCAATAAAGGTAATGAAATATTTTTTGCCGCCCCAAGAAGGAACGTCAAAAGGACCACAGATGTCAATGTGTATTAATTCAAGTAATGTGTTACTTCTTATGGCTGGATGCTTTGATATATGTTTGGTTTGCTTGCCTTTAATGCAAGCCACACATATATCCCAGTCAACAAAATCCAATGGAGGTAAGATTTCATTTTTCACTAACCTCTGTACCCTTTCTTTGGATATATGACCTAATCTTTTATGTCACAAAAGCGTAACATTCATTATGTACACTACGCTTATTTCTATAATGTGGTCAACATGAAATGTAGATTCAGCAAAATCAGCATCAAGATTGAAACGATATAAACAATCAATTAATGTACCAGAACCATAATAGTACTTATGTTTATACAATGAAAAGACATTGTTTCCAATCTTGAATTGAAATCCTACATCATCCAATTTTGCAACAGAAACTAAATTTCTAGCATATTCAGGAACATAAAGACACTTTTCTAGATCTAGGTAACATCCAGTGTCTAAGATCAATCTGTACGTCCCAATGCCCTCTATCCGTGCCTTCATTCTGTTCCCCATATACAAGAACTTTTCAGTTCCGTTTATGGTCTGGATTGTAAGGAATCCCTGTTTAACATGTGACACATGAGTAGTTGCACCAGAATCTAACCACTAGGTATTTTTAGGCACATCAATAAGATTTGATTCAAAACATACTGAGACATAGTATGTACCTTTCTTTTCGAATCAAGCCTTTCTTTTTGGACATTCTTTATGAAAGTGACCAGGCTTCTTACAGAAGTGGCACCTCTTATCTTTCTTGATTCAACCCTCATTAACTTTGCTGAGAGCTTTGTCCTTCTCTTTGCCTTTTTTTCGTGGTTTATTCTTGCTGCTACTAGCACCTTGATGAAATGTGAGATGAATGGAGTGGTCCTTTATTTTCTTCAATCTCCCTTCCTCCTGAACTAACATGGCCTTAATTTCTTGAAGGTTCCATTTTTCCTTAATGGTGTTATAATTCACCTGGAACTGGCCAAATTCTAGAGGTAGGGAGTTGATAATGAACTGTACCAAAAAGGACTCACTCACATCCATACCCATGGATTTCAACTTTGCAGCTAGGTTTGACATATGAGTTATATGATCGTGAATGAGCTGTAACTATTCAAACTTCTTGGTCGTTAGCTTACTCATTAAAGTCCCTACTATAGACTTGTCAACTATATCAGATTGGGAGTACTCTTTCAGCTTCAACATGAACTCATTTGTATTGTCCGTTTTAGGAATTGATGGCTTGACATTTTCTGCGAATGTCATTCGCATTAAATTCAAGCTCAGTCTGTTAGACCGCTCCCAAGCCTCATAATAAGACTTGTCAGCTTTAGCACTAGTCTCATTTATGGCTGTAGGCATTACGTCTGAGACTATGTCCATGTCCAAATCCATTACACCCAGTTGAAACTGGATTTGTTCGGACCAATCCCCATAGTTCAGACCATTGAACTTAATCAAGTCATTGCTTAAGGCGAACAAACTAGTAGATGTTGCACATACAACATATAGTTCACATTAATGCTTTGAGTAAACCTAAATGGATTCAAACTAACTAATAAACATTAATTATGCATTTAAATTCATCTTTGGGTGAAATTTAAATATACAGAAATAACCTAGTATGATGCTTATATATAATGCTATAATGGACAATCAAGCATATTACAGTCAATATGTATGTTATCTTTAGATATACAATCATATTGACTTTATATGTTGATAAAATCCCTTTAATGTCATTAATTATAAGCAATGGTCCACCTTTGGGTGACTTCCTAGCATTATAATTAATAATCTCAATTGTTCAATTTCAACCTTTATGTCATTTTAGCATCATATCATATTGAACAATTGAAATAAATCACAATTAAATGATTAAATATTTTCAATCTTGGTCACTTTGGGGACTAACAAGCTTTCTATGCAATAAACATTTAATTGGACAATTATCATACATGACAAAGTTAATATAACTAGTTTGGTCACTTTGGTGACAAACAAACTATTATAAATGTCCATAATGTCATGTATTATATTCAACATATGTTAGGAAAATTTAATTCCAATTATTTCATAATATAAAATATTCCAGGTACCAAAGAAATATATAATATGGCACAAAATTTTCAAACTTATATTATGTATAAATCAATTATGAATGAAATTATCCATTATAATTGGGTCATACATATCTATAAACTTAATATAACCTTTGGGGCCTAAAAAATCAACAGAAACTAGCCCAAAATCCATTTATGGGCCTGGAGCCAGTGCTGGCGCGTGCAGAACACTCGCCAGCGTCAACCCTCACCAGCAATGCACGCACCAGACGCTATTCATCTTCTTCCTTCGACGCTTCTGGTTTTTTCTGGATTTCAATTTTTGTTTTTTTATTTAATAATTGTTCTATCATGCCGTTGCTCTAATCTCTATTCTAATGTAAACCATTTCAAGCATGATCAAGATCATAAATACAATACAATAAACACCGTTAACAACATATACACCAAAAACTCATCAAATCATGGCCGTTGATTTTCAATTCTTTCTTCTGTCCATTACCAATTCATTGGTTTGTTTCAAACCACAAGGCATCTAAACGTCATTCTTTCATGGGTTTCTTTCATGTTACAATACATCCCAACGTGCGTTCTTTCATGGTTGTCTTCATACCACATGTCTTTGCAGAACTAGAACACCACAAGCACCAGAAACATGTCTTTGTTCATGCAAATCACGAGGAGACCATGCAACAGACGTAACCCGTTAAACTCATCAACATATTAAATTGGTTTTCATTCCATTTCTATCATTAAAACCGAAAACCATTTTTCAGATATGCACGGCCATAGTAAAACATAACAAAGCCACAGTATGAAAGAAAGCAATACATAACATTTCATAAACGCAATAAATATAACCCTCATCAACATGAAGCAAACCTTTAGTTTCAAGAACCATACATTCATGACCAGGATTTTTCGGTTAAACAGTGAGAGTGCTATTAACATCCGAAATTCTCAAACTGAAGCATCATATCATGTGGTTGTTCTTTATCACATAGAGAACAAAATCAAAACGAACAACATACAATCATAGCAATACACGGTAGAACCGTAGATAACAAATCAGGAATTACCATGCTTTGATACCAAATGAAAAACATTATCGGATCGAATGATTTGTGTACCTGTATCCATGATTGTTTGTCGTTATTGTAAGATATTGCTTTATTCCCTCTCGTCTTCTTCCTTTAGCAAATTCCTCAATGGCTCAGAATCATTGTCATTTCATAAGTTTTGCAACTTATATACTCCTTTGGTAAGTGGAAGAGAGAGGAAAAAGAGTCTTTGACCCAGTTGATGTTAGAGTAGTGCCCTAAAGGCAATCGCCTTTAGCGCGTTTTTGTACAAATTTCTGTACAGACTTTATGAATAAATAAAGAAAGACATATTTCATTAATTTGCTGTTCATAATTTATGAACTGATATTGATCTATAAGCAAATTAATGAAGTCCATGATATATGACATAGCATGAAGGAAATTATGATGTGATCATATTACTGAGATTCCTATCATGTGCAATTATGTCAATATCTAAATTATCCCTAGTCATAGGATTACTGAGATTGGACATCGGTAATCCAGAAAGACTAGCACATCTCAAACTCCTTGATTTGATCAAGCAATGGATCTCAGAAACTGTAAATATGAGATATTTAGGGTTGAGATGTGGATGCTTACTAGAGGTAGTAAGTACATTGGATTACCTGCCATGAGATCATCACATGGATGTCCTATTCTAATGTCAGTGATAATCTCATCATAGCAATGGTGCAAGTATCCTTAGACTTGAGGTGCTCAAGGATATCTTGGATACTGATTATGTGCTTTGACTCCATTCCTTGTTGCCTTACAGAGGTCTCTCATAGGATGGTGATTGGGTACAGTTTGAGGTATTCGAAGGTAATTGAGTAGCCAATAGAGGATTCACCACTTCTGTGATAGCAGAAGATGATACCCATGGCCTCTTGTCAGGGTCATTACTTAGAAATCTCTGGCCGGAGTATGTATGTCGTGAAGAGTGTCTTGATGACATATAAAGTAATGAGTCCCGGACAAGAACTGAAATCACTGGACTAGATTTGGCGTAGTCGATCTAGTAAGAGTTGACACATTGCCCATACTCATAACCAAGTGGGGTATAGGATGGTGAAAGGACGAATTGCACGGTAATTGTCTATGGAAGGGTTCGTGATATGGTCCATAATGAATATATATTCATTCGTCAAACCAATTACTTTCCGGTCAATTGGGGGTCATGATGTGTTGCTAGATACCGCTCATGACTTGCTTAGATTAAGTGTTAATCTAAGTGGCCAACATAACCGGGAACCTAATGGGTCACACGTATAAAAGTGTCTCGGAGAACTCGTAAAATAGTTTTGGACAGAGTTTCAATATATGGAGAGCAACAGGATTAATTGAATCCCGATGAGATCGAGATATGTCCCGATGAGATCGCGACATCGATATTCTCTGAAAAAGGTTTTGGAGGTTTTTCCATAGGGACCCTAGAGGACCAATTCCATGTGTTGGACCACTTCAAGATAATATATATACATATATATATGATTAATTAATTAAATAATATATATATATATATATATATATATATATATATATATATATATATATATATATATATATATATATATGTTGAAAACGTGGAAAGGAATGGAAGATTCCATTCCATGCTTAGTCATCACTTTCATTAAATGTTAAAGACAAGTGTACTAAAGGACAAAAACAATAAAAAGAGGAGAAGAGTTGATCGTTGGCTTTGAATAAAAGCATAAAAAGAAAGAGTTTCTTCACTTTTTGAGATAGATCATCGTGGATTGAAAAGAGGAAGTCAGGTTTTTGAGAAAAACCTAAGTCTTCATCTTCTCCATCGATTCCTCACTTTCTCCTCCAAGTTTTTCATCCTCCATCTTCATTGATTCAAGCTTTCCATAGAACAAAGGTAAGATCTAGCAGTCTTTAATTTGTTCTAGCTATTTCCGGGTTAAAGGGTTTGTCCCGGTTAGGTTCTCCGATCTCTGCGTGGATACCGTTAGAGACGGTCTCCTTTGGTCGTTCGGTTTGAGTTTGTTATATATATACACATGGATCCTGGCTTTCGGGAAGGTCCCGGAACAAAAATTTTTGTTTTCCGCACCGTGGGCATGTGATGCTCACACCGGGATTTTCCTACAGAAGTATCAGAGCCACTTGTGTCGTATATAACAACGAAACCATGACTAGGTTGGAGTTGCCATAGCTAGTGATGATGATGCATGTTGTATGTGTTGAATTTCGAATTCAGTATGAGATATAGTTTTCAAAATTTTCTTGACCAGATATGTTCACAAAATGTTGTTGCATATGTCTGTGGAAGCCCGGAATTTATCAATGTGATTTGATATGGTTTTGCTAATTTATTCCCTAATGTGCTGGGTGCTGTCTTTGTGCACATTCACTGAACAGGCATGCTTATAAATTCGAGAATAAATTGTAAAAAAATGGTTTTTCAGATTTTCTTTCACCTACATGTCCCTAAGAAGTTTATGAATGTCTATGTGGATGTAAAAATGTTTTCGAGGTGATTTACTATTTATTTGAGAATTTATTGTGTGCTGTTGGGAATAGCTGTGTTGAGGAACACAGATTCTGCATTGGCTTTGTTGCTGAGGTTGAATGAGTTTTTGATGGAAATAAATCCTGAAAAACTTCATGGAGCATTTTGGGAACATTTAGTAACCTCTTTAATTTTCTCAGAATTTATTGAAATTGTTTCAATGAGGTTTTCAAGCAAAGCATATAGCTTGGCAGTTTTGAGAAAGTTGCTGGAGCTCTTTTGTTTGGAATGAGAAATTGTGTAATTTTCAGTTTCAATGCCTTGGATCATTTTTAATGTGATTAAAAATGTGTTACATTGATTTTGTATGCTTGCATAAATGAATTTCTTGAAATTAGGTTTCCAAATAATTTTCGGATGTCAAATGTGTCTCATTAGCGTCTCGTTAGTATATTCCCTTATCTTGATTGTTTTGGCCGTCACAAATTTTGTGACCAGTGCCGAAGTAATCTTGATAAAGTGTAGACTACCTAGAGATACTTAGGGTGATAATTTGATATTCTCGAATTATTTGGAGATCCAAGTGAATAACAGTATATTCACCGATTTCAAATTCTTCATATATAGTTTGACTATATATGGTAAGCAACAATGAAAGTGTTTCATTGGTAAATCAAGGTAAAGTGTATTAGATTTGGTATTGTGAATTTGAACTACACGAATTGAGAAATTAGCCGATTAAGATAGCAATTCCAACTGCACAAGTCGACTTATACGTTCATAACTCGACTTGTTTGGTGCATCAGAGAGCGATAAGTCGACTTGCACAATGGTACAAATCGACTTGTTGGTATACAGCTGCATAAGTCGACTTACACATGCATAAGTCGACTTATTATTAGAGGCATAAGTCGACTTATACATACACAAGTCGACTTATAACATGCAAAGGAGGGATGATGGATGATTTTAGGTAAAAATTCAATGTGATTGATGAAGTACCTAAGTCATTCCATATAGTCATGGTGACTATAATCCTACGGCTTGGAGAAGAAAAGATGAGACACGAAAACCTCAAATCATATGAAAACTAACGCTTTCCATTAATATGGGAGAACCAGAGTTCTTATAGAGTTGGGTTGTTGGGCAAACCCAAGCTCACTCTATACGGATATGTTCGAACCATGGAAAATGAGATTTTCGGATTAATGGGTCGGTTTTCACTAGAAGCGTTGATTTGTTGAGCAAACTCAAGGTCAACGTGGACAGAGGCGAAATTGGGTAGTGTACATCAGATGTACACGCATCAAGAGTTGATAACCCAATGTGTGTGCATACATCAAAAGTTGATAGCACTAGTCGATAGTTACACCTAAGATGGAAATGGTATGATTGATACCTACCGATTGAACTAAGGTGGCTTGTTGGGCAAACCCAAGGTCATTTTAGGAATGTCGGATTTCTATCTATGATGCAATTGGTATGACCGATACCTACCGATTGAACTAAGGTGGCTTGTTGGGCAAACCCAAGGTTATTTTTAGGAATGTCAGATATCGACCCACTAGGACATTATGTCATAATTTTTCTTGGATTCGTTATGAGGGTAATGGATTCTTTGAAACTAGTGGGAGCCATATGCATATCATGCAAGTCCTTATGATTATGCATCTATTCCTATTCTAACATTCTTTCTCTCTATCCATTTAGGTTGATTGAAGATGACCTCTAGTGTGAATTTGCGCTCACTTATGAATTCCAACAAATTAACTGGACCAAATTTTCTTGATTGACTGAGAAATCTGAGAATTGTTCTCAGGTCTGAGGAACTGGGATATATCCTAGATGTTCCACTTCTGATTCACTTCTTTGTTGATGCTTCTGATGAGGATCAGAAAGTTTATCATAGGCTAGTGAATATGGTGGCCTCTTCTTCTTCTGGTTCAAAGAAAAAGAATCTAAAGAAGAAAAGGTCTAAGAAACCAAAAGGAAGTGCAGCCAAGAAGAAAACCAAAGAGACTGCACCAAAAGAAACTTGCTTCCATTGTGGCAAGGCGGCCCTTTGGGCTTAAAGCTATAAAGTCTATCTGGAAGAATCAAGCGAAGAAGGCATCGGATGCCTCGGCTTCTTCAAGATATGTTTGTCATTGAGGTTATCTGTTTCGACCATGACATATGGGTATTAGATACGGTTGTGGCTCATACATATGTAATGATATCACGGGCCTCGGGGACGATGAGCAGCTCGTGAAGGGAGAGGTGAACTGCGTGTGGGAAATGGAGCAAGAGTTCTTTGCATTAGCCGTAGGCACTTACTTTTTGTCACTCCCCACTGGGCTTATAGTTCAATTGGATGAATGCTATTTTGTACCTGTATTAACAAAGAACATATTATACATTTCTTGTTTAAATAGAGTGGTTTCCATTTGACTTTTAGTAACAATGGTTGTTCTATTAGTTTGAATGGAATGCTTTATGGCACTGGTACTTTATGCAATGGAATTTACATATTAGATATGTCACATCCAATTATGAATGTCAATGACACGAAAAGACATAAGCGAGATAATTTAAAATCAACTTACTTATGGCATTGTCACTTGGCCATATAAATGAGAGACGCATAGCTAAGCTCCATAAGAGTGGTAGTTTAGGGTCATTTGATTATGAATCATATGACACATGCGAATCTTGTTTATTAGGCAAGATGACTAAGTTACCCTTTAAGGGAAAGGGTGAACGAACGACTGGAGTATTAGACCTAATACATTCAGATGTATGTGGTTCGATGTCCATCCATACTAGAAGTGGTTATCTTTACTTCATTAGCTTTATCGATGACTATTCTTGATATGGGTACTTGTATCTGATGAGATAAAAATCTGAAGCATTTGAAAAGTTCAAACAATTTAGAAATGAAGTAGAAAACCAACTTGAGAAAAGTATCAAGACATTACGATCTGATTGTGGTGGGGAATACTTAGACCAAGAGTTTTTGGATTATCTCAAAGATAATGGGATTTTATCTCAATGAACTCCTCCTTACACACCACATCATAATGGTGTGGCAGAAAGGAGAAATCGAACCTTGTTAGACATGGTACGATCAATGATGGGCTTTGAAAAGTTACCAAAATCTTTTTAGGGGTATGCAATCGAGACAACTGTTTACTTGCTAAACAGAGTCCCATCAAAGACAGTTGATGTTACTCCATATGAGATGTGGACTAACAAAAGACCCTATCTTACTCATTTGAAAGTTTGGGGCTGTCACCTTATGTGAAGCGGACACGATCGAGATAAACTTGATGCAAAGTCGACAAGTGTTTGTTAGTAGGATATCCTAAGGAATCGAGGATATCGGTTCTACTGCTGAGGAACAAGATGTGTTTGTTTCAAAGCATGTTGTCTGCTTTAGAAAGAGTTTCTTTTACAAGAAGGCGGTGGGAGCAAAATTGAACTTGAAGAAGTTCAACAAGCTCGAACAGATACGTATCAATCGCTGAACTGAAAGCGTAACTCATACAGATGAAGTAATGCAGTTCAACCTTCTACAACACACGAAATTACGTAGGTGACGTAGGATCGCTCTGTTCTAGAGAGATATGGATTTCGTGAATGAACAGAATGACGTATTGCTCATAGAAGATGATGAGTCTACCACCTATGAAGAGGTTCTGAAGAGTTCAGAGTCTGAGAAATGGCTTCATGCCATGAAGGCTGGAATGGATTCCATGTATGAAAACCAAGTATGGACTTTGGTTGATGCACCCGAAGGAATAAAACCCATAGGGTGTAAATGGGTTTTCAAGAAGAAAACCAACATGGATGGTAATGTAATTACCTATAAAGCAAGGCTTGTGGCTAAAGGTTTTCGTCAAAGACAAGGAGTTGACTAAGACGAGACCTTCAGTCTAGTAGCAATGCTTAAATCCATTAGGATACTCCTAGCCATTGCCACTCATTATGATTATGAGATATGGCAAATGGATGTGAAGACAACTTTCCTAAATGGAAATCTAACTGAGGATGTGTATATGACACAACCTGAGGGCTTCATCTCCTATGATGGCGAAAAGGTATGCAAGCTTCAGAAATCCATTTATGGATTGAAGCAAGCATCCAGAAGTTGGAATATCCGTTTTGATGAGGTAATCAAAGAGTTTGGTTTCTCACAAAATCTGGATGAACACTGTGTGTATAAGAAGGTTAATGGGACTGCAATCGTATTCCTTATGCTATATGTAGATGACATATTATTACTAGGAAACGATGTCTCGATGCTACAATCAGTCAAAATTTAGTTGTCCAAACAATTTGCCATGAAAGACCTTGGTGAAGCAACTTATATCCTTGGGATAAGGATCTATCGAGATAGATCAAAAAGGTTGCTTGGTCTTTCACAATCAACGTACATAGACAAGATGCTAAAGAGGTTTAGCATGGAGCAATCCAAGAGAGGGTACCTTCCCGTGACTCATGGGATAACACTCTCAAAATCTGTGTCCTAAGACATAAGATGAGAGGATGCGCATGAATATGATCCCGTATGCATCTGCGGTAGGATCTATCATGTATGCAATGCTATGTACGAGACCCGATGTATCATATGCTCTAAGTGTTACGGCGATACCAATCGAATCTGGTGAGGTCCTTTGGGTAGTGTCAAGAATATCCTCAAGTACTTACGAAGGACTAAGGATGTTTTCTTGATATATGGAGATGGAGATCTCAAAGTGGCGGGTATCTGATGCGATTTCTAACTGATAAGGATGATTCCAAATCCCAATCAGGTTACATATTCACACCGAGCGGCGGGCGCTTAGTTGGAAGAGTTCTAAACAAGAGACAACTGCTGATTCAACGACCGAGGCAGAGTACATTGCCGCTTCAGAAGCAGCAAAGGCAGCAGTTTGGATCAAGAAGTTCATTATTGAACTTGATGTGGTTCCTAGCAGTGATGGGCCCATACAATTGTATTATGACAACAATGGGGCTATTGCGCAGGCGAAGGAACCAAGGTCTCATCAACGATCCAAACGTACTCGCAGATATCATCGATCGGGGAGATCATAGGGGAGGTGATGTCCAGATCGAGAGAATTCCCACAGAGCAGAATATTGTAGATCCGTTGACAAAGCCATTGTCACAGAAGAATTTTGATTTTCATGTACTCTCCTATGGTATTAGATATCAAGGCGATTGGCTTTAGGTCAAGTGGGAGATTGTTAGAGTAGTGCCCTAAAGGCAATCGCCTTTAGCGCGTTTTTGTACAAATTTCTGTACAGACTTTATGAATAAATAAAGAAAGGTATATTTCATTAATTTGCTGTTCATAATTTATGAACTGATATTGATCTATAAGCAAATTAATGAAGTCCATGATATATGACATAGCATGAAGGAAATTATGATGTGATCATACTATTGAGATTCCTATCATGTGCAATTATGTCAATATCTAAATTATCCTAGTCATAGGATTCTTGAGATTGGACATCGGTAATCCGGAAAGACTAGCACATCTCAAACTCCTTGATTTGATCAGGCAGTGGATCTCAGAAACTGTAAATATGAGATATTTAGGGTTGAGATGTGGATGTTTACTAGAGGTAGTAAGTACATTGGATGACCTGTCATGAAGATTCTGGGTTTTCTGGGTGTGGTCATCGTCGCACGCCGCGGCGGGCAAAATTGCTTCGCACGCCGCGACGTGTGTGGAATGCGCGTCGCGGCGAGGAGGAACGGTGTACGTCGCAACATACGCGGGGCGTACGCCGCGACGAAGGACGCGGTTCGCCGCGGCGAACGTGGCGAGAATGGAAGCTCGCCGCGGCGAGGAATGTTGGTTTGTCCGAAAATGAAAATTTAGGCAATTGATTGAAATGAGAAATGGCATATGAATATGTAAATAATTGTAAATGAAATTTAAGTGTTTTATTTAAGGTGATTGTTACAAGTAATGGGTTTGAGGTTTCAATTTGTGATTTATTTGGAGTGTAGAGACTAAGAGATTTGAATTAATAAGATGGAAATTTGGGATTGAATTCGATGATTCTTGGAATCAGATGAAAAATGAATAGTGAACGTAATTTTAATGGGAATGCGATTTTTGAGTATAGAAATTAGTAAAGTGAATTATGGCATTTGGAATCGTTATGAATTAGAATGAGAGTGCTCAAATTGAGAAATTCGGGAAATTGGATTGGGAATGTCATAACATGTATAGTATTTATCATATTTGTTATTGAATACTGAAATTGGTATTTTAGTAATGTTCGATTAATTGATTGTTTAGAGGCACCGCTGGAACAATTCTACGGATATGCGGGGACTTCCAGGTGATAGCTCAGAAGTGCAGGTGAGTAACCTAGTTGGTTTCTCAGCCTTATGTGTTTAGTTATATGCACTGATGCCATGAGGAGTTAAGGATGGATACATGTGTAATTGTTTTGATTGATTTCGGACCATGGGTGTTCAAAATATTGGTAATGTGTTATTGAAGTGCTAATGTGAGTAAGTGTGTATGAATGCATGAGTAAATTGAATTGTGAATTGCATATGACTGAAATACCGGACTGAAAGTCCGAAGACATTGGTAAATGACTGGAAATGGTAAATGACTGAAAGTGAAAATGACTAACAATTGGAAAGCGACATATGCATTCATGCATCACTGAATGATCAGATAATTGGCAGTTGTGATCGGAGCAACCAACGAAATGCCGTGGTATCGCTTGCCCCCTGAGGTGGTGCATACCCTGAGGGCTCTCCCACGCAGTGCTCGAATACCACAGGCTCACTGTATTAGGGCTTCAAGCCCAACGAAACACTGTTACTGAATCGAGCTTCGAGCTCGAGGGGAGTTAGTGCATACCCAGAGGGCTCTCCTACTCCCTAGATACGTTCGATTACTGATCACTTATAGGCGCTCGATCACAACAACGAAAAGAAAATGAAAGTGTCACATGCGCATTGCATACGTATATGACTGACTAAAAGATGTGAATTGACTGCATATGACTGAAAAATGTGAATAAGGAAATTGCATGTGATATTACTGTAAATGTTACTGTATGCTATGTGTATATGATTTGTGAATGCATGAGTTGAGTGAACCATCGATGATGGTTTCTCCTTGAGTTCATAAACTCACCCAACATTGCAATTATTTTTCAGAATCAAGAGTACCCGTTAGACCAGCGGGAGTATGATCGCCGCTAGCAAGGCGTAGTATCGAGTCGGGATCGATGTCGTCACATCTGCATTAGTATAGTGATTTGTTCAATGGGCCTAACTAGATAAATGTAAAATTGTATTGTGTTTTAGTGATTACTAAAATGTGTTCAGAAATGGCATTGGAACCCAGTTGGGTCATGCCTTTCTGCTTATGCACTGATTGAGCACTATTGAGTGCCTTTTGTGACTGAAATCGTATTTGATTGAAAAGATTTTCGTAGCAAATTGGGCCTAAAGTGTTTATTGATTTTCGCTTGTTTAACTGTTTTGAAAAAGAAAAGTGTTACAATGAGTTTTAAATTGATAATGATTGCTCTAGCTTGCCACCCTCGCGGGTCACGGGCTCGGATATCACCGTCGATATCGGGTTCGGGTCTCGTCGGGTGTGGGGTGCTACATTTGTGGTATCAGAGCCCAGAAGTACAATCTTACATGGGCATTCTGAGAAAATGTGTCTAAGTGCATGCATTTAAAGTCATGTCTCGGCAGACAGTGACGACTGATCCCTAGTCTAGCATATGAGTCTCATACATGAGCCTGTACTAGTGGTCTACGTGATTAGAAATAGTGAAGAAAAGATGATGTACAGAATGTGATAAATGGAAGTTGTGGATACCAAGGAATAAGAATAGATATATGGTACGATATGATAATTGGAGATTCAGTGTAATGGTACTGAAGAATACGACATTAGAGTTATATTGGAATGTATTAGTGAATGTGAAATTGATGTAACTATGTATATATGTAGTTTCGGATTGATAGAGGAAGTATAGAGATATGTGAAAGATGGAAAGATTGAAAGTGTATAAGTAAAGTGAATGGAAATAAAATGTTTTATGATTAGAGTTGCGCAGCGAAAGCGCGATGGGAGTTATGATTGGAAATCTATGACTTAGAGTTAAAATATGTTAAGTGAGAAAGTAAGAATGAATGTACATTTGTGATATAGATTTGAGTGTGATTGCGTAAAACGAAATAATGAAAAGATCGAAAGGTGAGAAAATGATATTGGTAGATGAAAAAGTTGAAAAGTTGTTAAGGTTCCATGGATTTGCCTATGCGAATGCACACCTGATAATGGAAATGATATCGGAAATCAATTGGTGAGTCAGTGGATAACCGCCAATCATAATTGTGTAGTTAAAAATTTATTTGAGTTAGAATAAGAAATGAAGGTGCTTATAGTGATTGATGGGAAAATGAATTACGACTACAATCAGGATATTATGGTAAAAATCCTCATGATCGAGGATTGGTGCAAAAAGGAGCAATGTGGTCAAAAAGCAAATGAGTTTGAGGTATCCTAAATGTAAGTGATATGAGTTGTTTTACTTCTATTTCTCGATGAGATGACGTGAAAAGGATATCCTATATGAATTGTGGCATAATTGACCCTCATGAGATATTAAGAGCTATAGTTAACCTTGATGTCTAAAGGCATTGATAATGACTGATAAGGAATGTGATGACTGTTGATGATTAGGAGTTGAAAGAAGAATTTCCCTGAATTGGATTGAGTCGATTAGATGATTCAAATTGAAAAGTTTAGCAATGAAAGGACAAATTGGAGATAAATGTGAAATGAATGAAAAGTCGTTATTGGGAGTGTAAAAGATAGAATAAGTTATTGAGAAGTATGTGTTATGTTAATGTATAGACTACATTTGTGTAATAGGATTCTTGAATTAGTTGTGATTATGAGGAGCATAACGGTTCAGGTATATTTTGTCGTGAAGCATAAAGAGAATTTGATGAATGTATTATTAACCCGATTTATAATGATAGCGAATAAATTGAAATAGGTGGAGAAGTTAGTGTAAGAGAATCGTATGCGAATATGCTAAAATGAGATTGAGAAAATGGTTAGAACATCATTCCTCATTGAAAACGAATAATAATTAAAGAGTTTTGCAATTGATCATAGGTGTAAGGAGTTCGTATTTTACTGAAGAGTGAAATGTTTATATTGAGTTGAAAGTGGATAGTGATTGTGATCATTGATGATCGATGGAATACATTTGAAAAAAATGAAGAAGATAAATTGGTACAGTTGAGGAAATTATATAGCATATAAGTTCCATAAGAGTAACTTTGACCTTGATTGAGCCATTAGTGGATGAATTATTATTTGAATATCGTATTGGGAGAGATAATGATGATAGGGGAATTGATAAAATGCGAAATTGCAAAGGGTATTTATATAAGGAATTTGGAGTTGTGTTAGAACCGATTGTATGATAAATATGTTCCAGAAATTGTTAAAGGTTTTTCGATTTTAGTTCTCGATGAAAATGTTCGAGGAAAATGTGTGAAGTGTATGACACCGATTGTAAAAGAGAGACATTTGGAGATTTTACATTATATGCAAAGTATGTAATAAATTGTAAAGATTTAAAATGTGATCGATTGAAATAATATGCGAGATTTTATATGTGTGGAGATCGGTATAATCTTATGGGCGCATTGGTATTTGATGATTTGGAAATTTAGTGTATCGGAACGTGTTGTAATCTGCTTTGAGGTTCTATTCGTATCTGAAATTTGTTTAGGATGTATATCGTTTGTAAAGCAATAATGATTAAGATATATGAGTGAATTGGGAAAAAGGATTATGTGTTTGAATGTTTTAAAATTTAGTTAAGGAAGCAAATAATTAGGCGATAAGGTTATGAGACCTAATGTAAGACCGAGTGTAAGCTGTCAAGTTGGTAAAATCTGTAAAGAACGTATTAGTGAGTGGGATTCCAAAACAAGTATGCAAGTGTGTATTGAAAGCATGGCAAAATCCGAATTGAGAATGTTAAATTTGTGGACCTTATCGAGGAATTGTGAATAATGAAAGGTGGTTGGACTAAGAAGGATGAGTAAAATTCATTAAAGGCTATTAGTGAAAATTCAAGGAATACTCGAAGTTATAAGTTCTAGTAAGAGTGTAATAGAAGGGTAATAGAAAATAGAATGTAATATGGAGAAATTATGAGTATGTTTGACTTACATAATTGACTGTTGTTATCAAAGTGAAACTAGTATGTTGTTGGAGTTCATAAGGTTATGTGATTAATGTATAGATTAGATTGATTGTGAAAATAGTAATTGTTAAATTGGGGCATTATCCGAAAAGTGTATTAAAGGTCATATATCCATTGTTCGTCCAGATAGGAAAGTGAACAGGACCTAATGTGGTCGAAGGCCCTGAATGATTTGAGTTAAGATTGATAGGTGATTTGAATCGGTAATAGTGGTTAAGAAATCCAAAATTTATGAGAATGAGTCAAATTAATTATTATTGAGGTTATTACAATGTGTCGATAATGGATTAAGAAAATGTTTGAAGTATATCGCCTCGGCCAAGATACACTTAGATGAGATAGAGGCGAAATTGAGGAAACGAAATTCGTTATTAGTGGCCTCAATATGACCGTGTTGTGAATCGATTTATGGATTGACAAATCAGTCTAAGCCTAAAAGATGAATTGGATTCGTAAAGTGCCATATGGACAGAAACAGGGAATATTGATATGATCGGATGTGTGATCGGATATGTGTATTATTGGTATTGAATATGAAGAATTGTGAGTAATGATAGAGAAATCGTTAAAACAATGTGGAGTTAAGAAGAAAAAAAGAAGAAGGTAAGTGATTGTATTAATTCCAGTAAAGTGGCAGATATTAGTTTTGCGTTATCTTGATAAAAGTTCCCCTGTCCTTTTGATAAATTGTATATGAAATTTTGAGGACAAAATTTTATAAGGAGGGGAGAATTGTAACATCCCGTTACCGGTGTGACGGGTATGTCAGTAATTTGGATCGGGTTAGGATTTCGTACAGGCAAATGTGGCATTGCATATGCATTATAGTTTCGATAGTCATTGGTAAATGATTATTGATTTTCCAAGCATATATATATATGTATATACATGTATGACAATTCCCGACATGATTGTTTAAATTGGAAATTTGGTTATTATCGTTCAAATGAGAATTGGTTTGTGAAAATTGGAAATAGAGTAAAAGTGTCTGATCGGGTTTGAATATGGAATTGGAATGAAATTGAGTTTAGGGAATTGGAAATTTAAATTTGAGTATGAGAGCGGTCATTTCCTAATTTTGTGAATTTATAGAATTTTTTGAAATTTTAGAGAATCGAGTGCGGATAGGAAAAATGATATATCGGTCGATAAACTGGATTCCGGGTCCGAGATTGATTGACAATTGATATGAGATTATTTGAGATATGATTTTAGGATTTGCTATTAATTGTTATTGCGAATCGGGAGAAATTAGAATCAGAAATTGGATTGAGGTGGTTTTAGATTTGGACTTGTGGCAATTAAATTGCCAAACAACCCCTAAGTCATTTTATATATATGCCTAAAGCATCGACGAAATCGTTTTGTTTTCAAAAATGAATGAGTTTCGTCATGGGTGGAGAGTAGCTTGGATTTGGAGATTCTTGGAGGATTTTCAACGGATTGAAGCTTGAATCAAGTAAGTTTATACTTGTTTATGAGTTAAATCGTTTCATTTGATCATTGATTTGAGTATGAATTGGTTAGAAAGCTTGAAAGTTACGGATGATAGGGTTTTGAGATTTTCGTTGGTTTTGATTTGGGTTTTTGATGAAAAATGGTTTAAGTGATGGATTGAGGTTAGAAATAAGTTGGGTTTAAGGTTTAAGACTGATTGAGAGTATTTAGAACGGATTTGGATGAGTTAGATTAGAAAATCTAGGAAAATTCTGGGTTTTCTGGGCGTGGTCGTAAATCGCCTTGTGCCAAGATGAAGAACACGCCTTGTGGCGAAACAAAATTAGCCCAGACGCCTTGTGACGCGGCGTGGAATCGCTGTCATGGGCGAGGAGGAACGATGTACGTCGCAACGTCTGCGGGCGACGCCACTGACGAGGACGCTTGTTCGCCGCGCTGACGTAATGGCGAGAATGGAAGTCACGCGCATGCGAGGAATGTTGGTTTGTCTGAAAATGAAAATTTAGGCAATTGATTGAAATGGGAAATGGCATATGAATATGTAAATAATTGTAAATGAAATTTAAGTGTTTTATTTAAGGTGATTGTTACAAGTAATGGGTTTGAGGTTTCAATTTTGATTTATTTGGAGTGTAGAGACTAAGAGATTTGAATTAATAAGATGGAAATTTGGGATTGAATTGATGATTCTTGGAATCGGATGAAAATGAATAGTGAGCGTAATTTTAATGGGAATGCGATTTTGAGTATAGAAATTAGTAAAGTGAATTATGGCATTTGGAATCGTTATGAATTAAAATGAGAGTGCTCAAATTGAGAAATTCGGGAAATTGGATTGGGAATGTCATAACATGTATAGTATTTATCATATTTGTTATTGAATACTGAAATTGGTATTTTAGTAATGTTCGATTAATTGATTGTTTAGAGGCACCGCTGGAACAATTCTACGGATATGCGGGGACTTCCAGGCGATAGCTCGGAAGTGCAGGTGAGTAACTTAGTTGGTTTCTCAGCCTTATGTGTTTAGTTATATGCACTGATGCCATGAGGAGTTAAGGATGGATACATGTGTAATTGTTTTGATTGATTTCGGACCATGGGTGTTCGAAATATTGGTAATGTGTTATTGAAGTGCTAATGTGAGTAAGTGTGTATGAATGCATGAGTAAATTGAATTGTGAATTGCATATGATGAAATCTGGGACTGAAAGTCCAAGACATTAGTAAATGACTGGAAATGGTAAATGAGTGAAAGTGAAAATGACTAACAATTGGAAAGCGACATATGCATTCATGCATCACTGAATGATCAGATAATTGGCAGTTGTGATCGAAGCAACCAACGAAATGCCGTGGTATCGCTTGCCCTTCGAGGTGGTGCATACCACGGGCTCTCCCACGCAGCTTTCGGATACCACAGCTCATCAGATTAGGGCTTCAAGCCCAACGAAACATCATTATTGAACCGAAGCTTGAGCTCGAGGGAGTTAGTGCATACCCAGAGGGCTCTCCTACTCCCTAGATACGTTCGATTACTGATCACTGATAGGCGCTCGATCACAACAACGAAAAGAAAATGAAAGTGTCACATGCGCATTGCATACGTATATGACTGACTAAAAGATGTGAATTGACTGCATATGAGTGAAAAATGTGAATAAGGAAATTGCATGTCATATTATCTGTAAATGTTCTTGTATCTTTATGTGTATATGATTTGTGAATGCATGAGTTGAGTGAACCATCGATGATGGTTTCTCACTGAGTTCGCAAACTCACCCAACATTGCAATTGTTTTTCAGGAACTGAAGAGTACCCCGTTAGACCAACGGGAGTATGATCGCCGCTAGCAAGGCGTAGTATCGGGTCGGGATCGATGTCGCCACATCTGCATTAGTATAGTGATTTGTTGATGGGCCCTAACTAGATAAATGTAAAATTGTATTGTGTTTTAGTGATTACTAAAATGTGTTCGAAATGGCATTGGAACCCGGTTGGGTCATGCCTTTACCTTATGCTGTGATTGAGCACTATTGAGTGCCTTTGTGGATGAAATCGTATTTGATTGAAAAGATTTTCGTAGCAAATTGGGCCTAAAGTGTTTATTGATTTCCGCTTGTTTAACTGTTTTGAAAAAGAAAAGTGTTACAATGAGTTTTAAATTGATAATGATTGCTCTAGCATGCCACACTCGCGGGTCACGGGCTCGGATATCACCGTCGATATCGGGTTCGGATCTCGTCGGGTGTGGGGTGCTACAGTACTAAAGGACAAAAACAATAAAAAGAGGAGAAGAGTTGATCGTTGGCTTTGAATAAAAGCATAAGAAGAAAGAGTTTCTTCACTTTTTGAGATAGATCGTCGTGGATTGAAAAGAGGAAGTAAGGTTTTTGAGAAAAACCTAAGTCTTCATCTTCTCCATCGATTCCTCACTTTCTCCTCCAAGTTTTTCATCCTCCATCTTCATTGATTCAAGCTTTCCATAGAACAAAGGTAAGATCTAGCAGTCTTTAATTTGTTCTAGCTATTCCCGGGTCAAAGGGTTTGTCCCGGTTAGGTTCTCCGATCTCTGCGTGGATACCGTTAGAGACGGTCTCCTTTGGTCGTTCGATTTGAGTTTGTTATATATATACACATGGATCCTGGCTTTCGGGAAGGTCCCGGAACAAAAATTTTTGTTTTTCGCACCATAGACATGTGATGCTCGCACCGGGATTTTCCTACAGTTGAGACCCATTCAATACTACCCAATAACCATTATCTTGGGTGCGTTACATAGGACTCAAATTGATAAGTGACATGGGACATTTAATTAGTCTAACATTAAAATCTAACTCGTATTTTAGTGTAAATGTTACGGATTAAATTACTCTTGGCCTTTAAACTAAAAAATCCAAAACTTTTCCGATTAGATTGGAAAATTTAATTTAAACATGAAAATATTATTATTCTTATTATTTAATTATTTGAGTTAAGTTCAAGCAAAACAATCCGAACATAATCTAATCTAGACAAAAATTTTAAAAATTCAACTTATGGAAGGGTCCAATCATGACCTGCTTGAAGATTTGTAACATTTCATCAAATAAACATAATTTGATAAGGATTATATTTCTATAATAAATAATAAACATAATATTTTAACCAATTTTAAATTTCAATCATTTAAAATTTGATCTTCTGCTCAAACATGAACTATCAAATCAAAATAATGTTCTTTGGATAATATTAGGGAGTATCAAAATCATATTCTTTATGAAAACGAGCTCATAAGTCATAACTCTGTTTAAGTATAAAATAATATAATAAATCATAATTTCAAACATCAAACTCATGATCTTTAAGAATATAATATTTTAGAACAAAGTCATAATACGTGAAACCTGCGATCTCATCCAAATCCCTGTTTTACATGGAACCATGCAATATTTAAGCTATACCGTCACAAAAGTTTAAAAATTTTAATTCTAAAATGCCTGATAGTTATAAATCAACAATATTCACCCTTTATTAAAGAATTTGGTATGATTATTATTAGATATCAATATATTTTTATTTTTAATTTAATATTTTTCTTGTTTCAATTTTCTAATTATTGAGAACATTTTATTAATATTTTAAACAAAATTTGTGTAGAATTAACAAAATTCAAGCTGAACATTCAATTAAAAATGTGTCTAACTTGAATATTAAGTAAAATTTAGAGTTAATTAGTAAAAAAGCAAAACTTTCGTTAATTTTTAATTATAGCTTGAATTTTAAAAGTAGTAATAAAATACTCAAATTTTCAATTTTTCTAATTATAGCTCGAACTTCAAAATATAACAATAAAATATTCAAATGTTCAATTCTTTTTTATTCTAGCCTGACATTAATATTTTCTTTAAATTTACTGACGTGACTTATCACGTATTTCAAAAACCTTAACTATTAATATACGTTAGCCAAAATTAACACAAAAAACAAAGAAAATGAAACGACGTTGTTTAATCACATAATTAAAACGATGACGTTGTTTAAAAATGACCAAATCAGATTATGCAGCCTCAACGATCTTATGCTTTAATTTCAGTTTTTTTCCTTCATTTTCAGTTTGTTTTCTGGACGTCTTCATCCTTCGATTTTTATATTACCTAACTTCTATATCTTTACATTAAGAGCATCAAGAGAATGAACTAAAAACAAAGACCTTACTGGTGCAGTACGCTGCAATGTCATAGTAGTTTGAAATGTTAGAAGAATAAATAGAAAACAAAAGGATGAGGGTATCAAAAGAACAGATAACGTCGGGTTTGTATTAAAAACAATTAAAAGTTGAAACATTTTAGTGCTACTTTTTAAAGTTTAGGCTAATATTGAAAAAAATTAAAAGTTTGTATATTTTATTGTTACTTTTTAAAATTTAGGCTATAGTTGAAAAATTATCAAAAATTTGAGTTTTTAGTAATTAGCCCAAAATTTAATATGAAATAATTAATAAGTTTCAAATATAATTAAAAATTTAATAATTAAAAGATTAAAGTAAAAAATAATATTAGATTAAAAGATATAAATATGCTTGACCATTAGGATTAGTACAGACAAAAGACGGTGCTTCTTTAGTCTTCGAAGTCTACAAGTAATTGTTTGGTGCTTCTTTAGCCTGCGAAGTTTACAAGTAATTGTTCTAAAGCCATTGTAGTCGCCGCATTGCCGTTGTCTAAACTGCAACTTCTTAGAACTTTACCTACAATTCCAGTGAGCAAGAACATAAATGATTAGGGAAAGCAGGAGAGTTAAAGCAGAACAAGAAATCAATTCGACAAGTCAAAGGAATGGGGCTTTAAAAGTCAGTTAGAATATTTGACTTTGAACAATATAACGAATAGACTAACTGGTATAGATAGTTGTATATAATATTAGTACTGGTCGGGTCGGTCGTACTGGGCCCGAATCCAGTCACAACGACGTGTGGGTCGATCGGTCCAATCTTTAAAGATCAGTCTTATACCTATTGGCTATGCCAAGCTTAGGTCTAGCTCACGATTTCCTTGGCCCATCCATAGGTGAAAGTCTCTCATGCACACACGTAAAGACATAAACCTAATTATTACTTCGTATATAAAGTACAACTTTGCCATAACAGAGGTACGTAATCACAACCCTAGCTCTTTCCTCTCACAGAAAACCTACCTTCACCAAAAAAGACTGACTTGAGCGTCGGAGGGGCTAATCGGGACACAACCCCCCACGTGTCTTCTTTGTTTTGCAGGAACCTTCACGTCGAAGATACTACAGAAAGCGGCCAACTCCATGAATCCAAACGGCAACATTCAGTTCCGCCAGAATCCAACAGAACCAATTGGTGCCCACCGTGGGGCCCAACTTCAGGACACCACGTCCAGAAACACGCAGATCAGTCAGGCGGCAGCGACAAACCCTGATATAGCCGTTGTCGCGGCTCTGGCGATGCAACGGATAGGTTTGCAGTTCCCTGCTACCCTGTCGCCGGCACACCATGCTTCCCGCACGTAGTCTTTGAACCCGGATGATCAACCACAACCTCAAAACCCAAAACAAGAAGAACAGAGCGCAGCCTTGAAAGATAACGCTGGAACCAACATGCGCCAATCTCCAAAGACCTACGATGCGATCCTTTGCGCTGTGCACAAAGACCCTTACTCAGCAGATAGAGGAAGCGACTGATCTGTTAATTCGCCAGATCTTACAATCTCAACCGGCACAACAACAGCCGTCCGTACGGCCAACTAGCATAACAACCGATCGCCACCCTGCTGAAGCCCTAGAGAAAATCGTGGACGATCGAATTAACGCAGCCATGAGCTTCCGCCCAGATCGCCCGACAGCACAATACAGCTCTGCCTTTACTCCGGGAATCTTGGATAGCCTCCCAGCGCCCAGCACCAAAATACCGGCGCCTGAAAAATACACTGGAAAGACCGACCCCCTGGACTACCTATAGCACTTCCAGTCCACAATGAATCTACATTGCGTTCCGGACGCCATTCAGTGTAAGGCTTTCTGTACGGCCTTCCAAGAGGGAGCTCGGCAATGGTTTAATAACTTGTCCCCAAGCTGTATCACATGTTTTGAAGATTTCATATTATTATTCCTGAACCAGTCCACCACTAGTAAGCGGCCACAGAAGACGGCCTTGGAAGTGATGCAGCTGACACAAGGGAGGAACGAGAGCCTACGAGAATTCATTACTCGGTTTAATAATGAAGCGGTCGAGGTCCCTAACCTCACTTGCTCGCCCATATTGGCAGCGCTTATGAACAACACGAGGGATGAGGAGTTCAAAAACTCGTTAGCCCTTGATCAACCCCGATCCATTCAGGAAATAAGAAACAGGGCAGATAGGTACATTCAGCTCGAAGAAGTGCTGAAAAATACGAAGCGTCGGACAGATGATCGCTCGCCAAATGATAGAGCGAGTGGTTCGCACAAGCGACAAAAAGGCCAATCGAGCTGGAGAAAGCCAACCGATCGACAGGAGTTCACCCCGCTCAACAGGCGATATGCAAAAGTACTGGCGGCCATGAGAGCGGATGGAAAAACTATCCGAGAACCCGATAAGATGAAGACTCCCTCCAAGGATAGGAATCCCGATCTATATTGCCGTTTCCACAAAGACATCGGTCATGACACGAAAGATTGCTGGCAATTGAAAAGAGAAATCGAATTCCTTATTCAAAGGGGAAGGTTAGGCCGATTTGTGAGGCACGAGCAAAATGTCGATCGAGATAACGAGCATAAGAGCGGTCGGCCCAACAACAGACGACAGAATTGGAGGCGGAATGATAGAAATGGAGGGAGGCAGAATGCGAATACAGGCGATCGACGCGAAGAGAGAGGACGATCAAGGGCAAGAGACGACAGGAATGCTGGGCAACAAGATGACCGACCGACGAGGGTCACTAACATGATATTTGGTGGAAATGCAGCGGGGGGTCCACTGCTAAAGGAAGAAAGAGATATGCCAAGCAGGTCGGCAGAGATTCGTCAACCAAAAGAATGAGGGAGAACGACGGGATGATATCGTTCGACGAGTCTGACCTTGATGGTGTAAGTTGTCCTCATGATGACGCTCTCGTTGTAAATTTGAACATGGATGGCAACTAGGTGAAGCGGGTGATGATTGATACGGGCAGCTCGGTCGACCTGTTGTATTATGATGCCTTCAAGCAGATGGAGGTACCCGAAGATCGACTACTGCCTATAGAAGGACCTATTAAAGGGGTAACTGGAGCTTCGGCCTATCCGTTTGCCCGGGTCTGGTTGAAAGTAAAATTCGGGCAAAGGCCGTGTCAAATTGAGAAGGACGTTGAGTTCTTAGTGGTAAAGTTTCAAGGGGCGTACAATGCGATAATTGGGCGAGCTACTCAAAACACCCTTAGAGCGGTCGTCTCCACCTACTACCAAGCGATGAAATTCCCAACGCCCCATGGAATCGGTACTATCAGAGGTCAACAGAGAATCGCTAGGGAGTGCTACCTAGCGGAAACAAAAACATTAGACGAGGCGGTAGTCCTGACGAGCTCTCTTGATGTGAGAGCCGATGAGGAGATGGATAGGATGAACCTAGTGGAAGAAACGCAACGGGTCGTATTGGATGAAACCGATCCCTCTAAATTCACAAATCTAGGTTCCGAGCTCCAGAAGGACCTAGTTAAAGAAATCACGGACTGTTTGGTAGAAAACAGATCGGTCTTCGCTTGGGTATCGAGCGATATGCCTGGAATTTCTCGATCGGTCGCATCGCACTCCCTTGGTATTCGACATGACTACAAACCGACTAGACAAAAGAAGCGATGGCATAGCAAAGAGCGACAGGAGGTGATCGAGAAAGAGATAGAGAAACTGCTCGAAGTTGGGTTCATTCGAGAAGTCAAGTACCCTGAATGGCTCGCCAAAGTGGTTTTGGTGAACAAGAAGAACGGGAAGTGGAGGATGTGCATTGATTTCACCGACCTAAACAAAGCATGTCCAAAAGACAGCTTCCCCTTGCCTAAGATCGACCAGTTAGTAGACTCCACCTCCAGATATGAACTTTTGAGCTTCTTGGATGCTTTCTCGGGCTACCACCAAATTCAGATGAGTCTCGAAGACAAAGAAAAGACTGCCTTTATAACCGACCAGGGCACATATTGCTATCAAGTAATGCCGTTCGGCTTGAAGAATACGGGGGTCACATATCAGCGGCTCGTCATGGAAGTTTGTAAGAAACAGATCGGTCGGTCGGTCGAGGCCTATGTGGACGATATGGTGGTCAAAAGTAAGACGGCCGCGGAGCATGTGGGAGATCTCAGAGAGGTCTTCCAGACCCTTAACAGATTTTAGATGAAGTTGAACCTGGAAAAATGCGTCTTTGGTGTAGCATCAGGAAAATTCCAGGGGTTCATGATTACTCAGCGGGGGATTGAGGCTAATCCAGAGAAGATCGAAGCCATCATCCAAATGCCCTTGCCGCAATGCTTGAAAGAAGTACAGATATTGACCGGTCGGATAGTTTCTCTAAGCAGGTTCGTTTCCAGATTTGGAGACAAGTGCCTCCCATTTTTCAAAATTTTGAGGAAAGCGAATGTGACCCAGTTCCAGTGGCCGGACGAATGCGAGAAAACTTTTCAACACTTAAAGCAATACTTGTCTAGCCCGCCTATCCTGCAAAGCCCGGTTGAGGGGGAGAATCTGATTTTATATTTGGCGATTCTGAAGGGTCGATCGGCAAAGTGCTCATTCGATCGAGAGGAAATGAGCAATACCGATCTACTACGTCAGCAAGGTGTTGATCGAACCAGAAACGCGGTATGCACCTATAGAAAAGCTAGCCCTCTCCTTGATAACGGCGGCTCGGAAGCTAAGACCTTACTTCCAAAGTCATACCATCGAGGTATGGACAGACCAACCCCTCAGGCAGTGCCTTCAAAAGCCCGAAACCTCAGGTCGACTAATAAAGTGGGCGGTAGAGCTGGGGGAGTTCGACATACAATATAAGCCTCGGACGACGATCAAGGCACAGGTGTTGGCAGACTTCATTGCAGAAATGAGCCAACCTAGCTCGCAGGAGGAGCAATACCCTGCCTGGAGCTTATTCGTTGACGGGTCGTCTAACGCTGAGGGATGCGGAGCAGGAGTAGTATTGGTTAGCCCGCATATGGAAGAAAAGGTGGAATACGCCCTTCGGCTAGAATTCAAGGCCTCCAATAATGAGGTAGAAAACGAGGCTCTGATAGCCGACCTCCAATTGGCTAGGAAAATGGAGGTAAAACATCTCAAGGTGTATAGCGATAGCCAAGTAGTGGTCGGTCAAGTCACCGGGTAGTATGAAGCAAAGGGGAACAGCATGATCAAGTACTTAGAGCTAGTAAAGCAGGAGTTAAATAATTTCGAGCAGTATTCAATCAGTAGGACAAAACGAGCTCGAAATGCTAAGACGGATGCGCTCTCCAAAATGGCTTCCGATCAAGATGTCAAAAATAACGTTCTGATAGAGCGACTTGACCGGCCTAGCATCCAGAAAGACAAGGAAGTTCTCGAAGTAAATATCGGTCGATCGAGTTGGATGGAGCCGATCAGACGATATCTCCTAGAGGGAACACAACCAGAAGAGACCTTGGAGGCCAAGAAACTGAGAATAAAGGTAGCCGAGTATGTGATCGTTAATGGCATCCTATACAAGCGATCTTATGATTGGTCACTGCTGCGATGCTTGAGCGAAGAAGAGGTAGAACAAGCAATGGCTGAAGTCCACGAAGGAATGTGTGGAAACCATGTAGGAGGTAGAATGTTGGCTCATAGGCTGATCAGACAAGGGTACTACTGGCCGACAATGAGAAAAGACTGCCAGGAGAAGGTCGACCGATGTGAGGCTTGCCAGAAAAATAGTAGCCTATCTCATCAGCCAACCGAGAGGATGCAAATCGTGAGTCATCCTATCCTTTTTGCTCAATGGGAAATGGATATACTGGGGCCTTTCCCTCTCAGTGCTGGAAAGAAGAATTTCCTGGTAGTGGCAGTGGAGTACTTCACCTAATGGGTAGAAGCAGAAGCGGTCGCTACAATTACCGAGCAGAAGGTGGAAAACTTAGTGAAGAAAAATATACTATATCGCTTCGGGATGCCTATGGTATTGGTTACGGACAATGGCCGACAGTTTGATAACGAGAAGTTCAGAGATTTCTATGATCGGCTAAAGATAAGGCTGCAGTTGACTTCAGTGGCTCATCCCTAAACGAACGGCCTTGCGGAAAACACCAACAAAAAGATAATGAGTGCTCTCAAGAAGCGCCTAGACGGCCGAAAGACCTGGGTGGAAGAACTGGATGAAGTATTGTGGGCGTACAGAACCACACCAAATGGAGCCACTGGAGAAACACCATTCAGGATGACCTTTGGGGTAGAAGCCCTAGTTCCGGTAGAAGTGGTGTTGCATAACCAAATGGTGTCGAGCTATGAAGAAGAGCGGAATAATGAAGTCCGCCGAGTGGAACTCGTACTTCTTAGTGAAGACAGGGATAGGGCAGCCGCTCGTTCGAAAGCCGTCAGGTAGAAAGCCACGAAGTTCTACAACCGGAGAGTAAAACCGAGTGACGTAAAGGTCGGTGGGTACGTCCAATGAAAAGCCGAGGCGGCTGGGAAACATCCTGGAAAGTTCAGACAAGCATGGGAAGGACCCTAATAGGTCGTCAAGCAAGCCGGACATGGCTCTTATATCCTTCGCGACGTGAACGGGAAAATACTATCGAGGCCCTGGAACTTTCGAAACTTGAAGGCGTTTTACCAGTAGATAAGTTTCATTTTAGTTAATCTTTGTTTATTGTTATTATTTGTACACAACCAGTGGGTACCTTTTTTCTGACCCTGCCAGTCAGGTTTTTTAACAGCCCACGCCCTCATTACCATCAATAAAGGAGTTTTCAGATTTTTCGGCAAGAAGGAATCTCATTAAATTTGATAGAGTAGAAAATCCCATCGACATAACTCGACCGGGTCGTCAAGACAAGATCCTTGGGACCACAGCTCAGCCTCGCCTACAGATCGACCAGGTTGCGAAGACAAGATCCTTGGAACCATCGATCGACTTTGGTCGGGTCGCCAAGATAAGATCCTTGGAACCACAGCTCGGCCGGGTCGCCAAGATAAGATCCTTGGAACCACAGCTTGGCCTCGCCTACAGATCGACCAGGTTGCCAAGACAAGATCCTTGGAACCGTCGATCGACTTTGACATAGCTCGGCCGGGTCGCCAAGACAAGATACTTGGGACCACAGCTCGGCCTCTCCTACAGATCGCCCAGGTTGCCAAGACAAGATCCTTGGAACCATCGATCGACTTCGACATAGCTCGGCTAGGTCACCAAGATAAAATCCTTGGGACCACAGCTCGGCCTCGCCTACAGATTGACCAGGTTGCCAAGACAAGATCTTTGGAACCATCGATCGACTTTGACATAGCTCGGCCGGGTCGCCAAGATAAGATTCTTGGGACTACAGCTCGGACTCGCCTACAGATCGACCAGGTTGCCAAGACAAGATCCTTGAAACCATCGATCGACTTCGACATACCTCGGCCGGGTCGCCAAGACAAGATCTTTGGGACCACAGCTCGGTCTCGACTATAGATCGATCAGGTTGCCAAGACAAGATCCTTTGAACCATCGATCGACTTCGACATAGTTCGGTCGGGTCGCCAAGACAAGATCCTTAGGACCACAGCTTGGCCTCGTCTATAGATCGACTTGGTTGCCAAGACAAGATCTTTGAAACCATCGGTCGACTTCGACATAGCTCGGCCGGGTCACCAAGATGAGATCTTTGGGACCACAGCTCGACCTCGACTATAGATCGATCTCGACGCCGGTCGACCATGAGCAACTTTATCTAATCCAACAATAGATCGAAAATAAAGAACATAAAATGCGAAAAATGACTTCGAGATAATGAAGGGCGAAAATAAGAATTTCATTTTTCAATTCGTCCTAGTCACAAGCCCGACCAGGTGAGCTTCAAAAGTCCGCAGAAGGGGAACTACGAGCAGCTGAAGGAACAGGAGAAGCCTCGGAAGTCGGTGGAGGCACAGGAGAAGCCTCAGAAGACGGAACAATTGGAGCGGGAGTGGGGCCTAAGGGAGTAACCGGAGGAATACCCGTATGAGGAAACTCTTCCTCCTCAGAGCTAAGATCCAGCTCTTCATCTGGAACGATGGTCCGTTCTCCCTCGGCCTTCTTCTTCATATCCTCCAAAGAAAGGCCGAGAGCTGCTGGAAGAAGCGGCTCGGCGTAATCTTCAAATGAAGGGCACACCGACCCCCCAGGAATGTAAGCCTCATGGCTCTTCCTCAGGACCGAGAGGGTTAAATCACAGGCAAGCTCTAAACACTCCTGGTTTAGAAACCGCCTTTTCCACCGTTTTATCTCATCGACCCTCTGCCTCTTGATAGAACTCCGCAACTTCCACAATGCATCCTAGGTCCTATTTCTCCCCTCCACTGCCACGTGACAATCCTCGAGGTATTTCCTACTAAGCTCCATCTCCTGCTCCACCATCTTCTTCAGCTCGCCATTCGCTGCAACCAGCTGGCTCCTCTCCTCTTCCCCCGTAGCTAATTGAGCCCTCAAAACGCTCGTCGTTTCCTCCCAGGATTTCTTCTCCTCTTCCAAGGACGAGTTTTGTGCTTGGTCCAGAGTCTCCAGACGCTGCAACACTGCGAAGGACATCACCGCACTCCGTATACCGCTACGGACGAGTTGAGACCCCAATTCCAGATTACTCTTCTTGTCCATGATCTGCTCGTCCATGGGGGGAGTAATCCTCTCGACAATATAGCGGGACACTTCGAGGTCTCCAATCGAGGCAGTCTTGGCCAACTTGATTGCAGACTCCCATTGCTTGACGTTAGTCGCTCGCCTTTTCCCTTTGCCCTTCTTCTCTTTTCCTTTCCCACCTTGACTAGACGGGCCGGACGGAAGATCACCAAGCCAGACCAACCTCTTCCTCTTAAGAGGAGGCACTGCTTCCTCCTCCTCCTCCTCAATGAAGACCGCTCGGCCCACGCTAGCTGGCACGATCTGCAACGACGCCTTCGCAATAGGACGATCTTCAGTAGGCGGAGGGACCGGCAACACTACGGAATGGCCTGGCTCCACCAGCAGAGCTGCACCTTCACCGATCTCCGCCACCTTTCCCTTCTTCCTCTGTTCGGCCTGCTTCTTGGAGGGCCCGCCAAAATCTTCTATCCTCACCATGGCTGCACAACAACAAAACAACTCAGAAAAAGAAACCAATAATAAAAAATTCAGTAACTGAACCATGAAGGGTCAACCAGACAAGGCGGCTTCCTCTCCTAGCCTGCTAATCCGCGGTGGGGGGTCGAGAAGAAAAGAACTGGTCGAGGCCCCCCCGAAATAGCCCTGGACGAGCCGAGCGAAATCGTATCGACCGAGCGCTTTTATACGACTAACTACTATCCACTCCTCTCTACTAAGGGATATGCTCGACACGTCATTTCACTGCTTGGCGAAAGGATACCTCTACGGACGAGACTCGAAGGAGGATCCTGGGGGCTTCACAAAGAAATACTTTGTCCGCCAAGAAGAGACCTTCAAAGCTGTGCCAGCCGGCCGATACCGAGCATCTCGATATTGTAAAGAAGGGATCCTGGCCCCAGAGATCGGACTCTGACTCATTCTCAAGAAATGGCGTAGGACGTCAATCGAAAGAGGGCAGCCGAACTGGTGGCACAGCAAATCCAAGCCATTGATAAACCTCCAGCTGTTTGGAGGAATTTGGCTCAGCATCAGCTGATAGGCCGTGCACACCTCGTCAACAATCGGGGCGTATGGAAGCCTCAAGCAACCAACCGAGAAAAAACTATCGAAAACTGCGAAATATCCACTCGAGTTGCTGTGGATTCCTCGTTCCCCAAGGCCAGCCTGGGTCCCCACGACGTAAGAATGTTGTTCCTAAGAATCGATCGATTCAACTCCCCCACAGTCATCGTTGATTCATTCCTCGACGGCGCCTCCACAACCAACCCATCCTTCCTTTCTCTCGTCGATATTTCTTCAACACCCTCCACCATACTTCTAGAACTGGCCGTCGACATGTTTACCAAGAAGAGAACTTTCGGATAAGAAACTTTAGAGGAGGAGACGAGGAAAAAGGATGTACCTATTTAGTGATTTGAGACGGGGAAATCAGACGACGGTTGAAGGAAATTTTCGGGAACTAAGAGCAAGAAAGAGCAAACGAAGGCAGAGTGGAAGCAAGAACGAAAAAAACGTGAAGAAAACCTGCGGTATATTGATCCTGAGTACTTATAGAAAATCGGTCGAGCAGAAGTCTCAACCAAAGCGCGACGCGTGGAGGAAATTCGAACAAGCTCGGAAACACGGCAGAATCTGAGCCAAAAAGAATTAGGGTTATTCAAAACCCGGAGCGGCGCAACAGTTGAAAGGACGTGCATGACAGCTGCACAACGGTTACAAGGACGATACGTTTCAGATTCTAAAAAGGTGTCAGAAAGCACACGCCGCCGACAATAAATGCTCCAAGTATCACCACGCGCTCGCTAATGATGACCCCCTACCTACTTTGGTGCGAGCTACCACGCAATAAACGCCAATGTCGACCGAGTGGGACACTCAGCCGACCGATCCCAATGCGAGCAATCACGCACTACCCGTCGAAATCCGATCGATCGGGCTTATTACGAGCTGTCCCACGGACGAGCTATAATGCCAATATTCGACCGATCAGGCCTACCCCGAGTGTTGGGACCGCTTTCGAGAACCCAACTACTTATACAGAACGGAAACCGAAACAAACGGAAACGAAGGGAAACGGAAATTTCGGATCGACTACAAAATGCGAGTTTAACAAACCGAAAGTATAAGCGGAAGCAAAGGCAAGCGGAAGCAAATGCTAATCGAATCAAACGAGCAGATTCAATCGAATATAGCGGTTAAATAATCGAATACTGAATCACAAAGCGAACGAATAAGTTTAAAGCGGATCGAATCGAATGCAAATCGAATACGGATAGAAAACAAAGTAAGCAAACAAATTAATGTAAATCAAACACTTTCCGACATCCGTGACTAAGCAAAGAACAGAAATGAATCGCGTTGGGAATTCCTAAGACGCTCCAAAATCCGTTATGAATTTTTTTCTTTCTTATTCTCATTTCTTACATCAATCACATCCATATAATTGTACATAATCTGATATAAATCCATACCAATCTCAAATTCTATTTTTTTATCCCAATTTTTTTTATCGAAATTTCAAAGATAACGGCACGCTTTTTCCTAACCCATACCGCAAGGGTTCAAAATACACTTCTAAAAACTCAAACAATCATACACAAATATCGAATCCACCGGACCCTCCGTCCGGGATATCAGCAGATAGACACAAACCTAATTCTAAAACAATCTCATACTTGTCATTCAATCTACTATTTTCATAATTTAAACTTATTCCCAGAATCAAACACAAATATATATGCCCAAGCTATTCATGATTTCATATACAAATTTCTCAATCATCCCCGATACTCAACTTTATACACACATACACTTTCTTTCAAATCTATCTTAAACCATAAACATTTCCATACTCAAATTTCAGATTACTCAAAACTAACTCATGCAAATTTCAAAAGCACAAAACCGTCGGAACTGATGTCTTCACATTCTTTCATCCAATCTCCTGCTCGAAACCTGGAGATGGGGATGAAAGGGGGGTGAGCTCGAAAGCTCGTGGATAACACATTTATAAACTGATAAATAAGCGGAAATCATTTTTCACAAGCTTTTTGCCAAAAGGGCTAGTTTTTCAAACTTTATAATTTTTCAAACAATTTCCTCAAACACTTTTTCATATTTTCAAACTTTTCAACTTCCAAATATTTCTCTCAAACTCTTTCCAATTTTCCCCAAACTTCTCATAAAAATCTCATTTTTCTCATTTTTCAAAATTCTCGAATTCTTCATAAATATGAATGCAACATAATTTCAATTTTCATTTCTCACTTTAAAAACAAGAATACAGAACACAGAAACAAATCAAAACATATTACACATCAGAATGGTCTGGCTAGGTCCAAACAGAAGCGCATCAAGATCCCCAAGACAATGTCCTGTGATCGTGAACAGAACGCATTACACTTTCCGCAGCATGCAGTCCAAGTAGCCGTGAAGGAGTCCGAATCGAGACTCCGTGCCACTAGCGGGCAGCCTGGAGAAGGCTATACACATAGAGACAGCGCTGACTCACCAAGGGACCTACCAAACCCACATAACACACAATCGAAAACGAAAAGTCGGATTGCCCGAAGGCACTTTTCAATTTCGTACTTTTCTTCAAAATTTTCCCCAAAAATGCATACCACTCAATTTATTCAGTCTATCATTCACTAAATTCAACAATCAAAACATTCAATCAAACAATAATTTCAACAATTGAATAATGCATACACAACAAATGAATTTTCAGAAATTTCTATCGGTTTATCGAATCATTGAAAGCAATGAATTCAAACTTATAAGAATCTTTCAGAAAACATTCGGAAATCAGAATTTCAAACCTTTACAATACGATAATTTGTCAAAATTTTCACATTTATGCTTTCTTTACTTTTTTCAAAAATTCACATATTGCTCACAAATCAAAATATAAATATGCTACCCACCTCGAATTATTGCCGGAAACTTGATTTCAAGCTCCAATTGATCCTTGCTTTTCTCTCTCTTCCAAAGTACCAAAACCTAAACCATAATCATCCAAATTTCACATCAGAAAATACTTAATTTTCACAATCAACTTAGGAATTCACCAATTCCATTTACATTCAAGCTATTTCAATCTCCAATTTTGAAAATCCCCAATTTTCAAAATTGGCCTAAACCAAGACACTCGAATTCAATCTCATAAAACATAATTTCTTCAAAATTAATCTCACAATTCCTCAATTCACATTAATTCCAAACTATTTAAATCCTCAATTTCAAAAATCCCCAAATCTTAAAATTGGCCTAAACCAATTTATCCAAATTCAATACCACAAAATACAATTTCTTCAAAATTGATTTCATATATCATCAATTCATCATATTTCCTATAATTCTACACCAAAATATCTCAAAATTCTCAATCATAAAATTAAGCCTAAACCTTAATCAATTTTCCATCCAAAATTAAACCCAGCCTAAAGCATATATTTCAAAATTAATTCCACAATCCATAAACCCATCTCATATGCCATAATTCTAAACCGAAAATTAATCAAAATCTCAAAGTAGAAAAATTTCTCTTACCTCTTTCTCATCCAAATTCGAATTTTTTTGGCTCCTTAGGAAGCTCTTATGCTCCTCTACCTTTTTCCTCTTGAAATCTACTCAAAAATCCCTAAGAAACAAGTAGAAAATCAAAACTAAACTTTCTCTCTCCTCTTCCTCCATAACCGAAGCTTCCACTCTCTTCTTCTTCTTTCTTATTTCTCTTTCTCTCTTCTGTAATTCCAGCCACTTTCGTGGCTTTTAATAAGCCAAAACGACATCTCTACCATGTGTTTCATTAATTGATGGTCAAATGACCAAATTGCCCTCCATTCAAAACTTAAAATTACACTTACTTGCGGTTTGATTCGCACTATCGATTTGAAGGAATTTGTCAAAACTTCCTTCTCGAGAAATGTTCCTCTCACTCATACGAATCCAACGCCACTGACCGCGCTCAATTCCGAGCACTACATCAAAAGTTATGTGCAAAACAATTCGGGAATATCCATATTCTAACACATTTTCAATGTACGATTATTTCCGTCCAAAATTTCACATTCTTAATCCCAGAATTGAAATGCGATGTCTTCATAACAATTGTATCCTTATGTCTCTAGTTTAATTCAAAATAAGAATCGTCTCATTTCGATTCCCAGATCAAAAGTTATACTCAAATTACTCACAGGTGTTCTCAATCCAAAAATTAAACCCTAATCCGAACTTAAATTCAAAAATTAAAAGTCTTAGGGGCAAAATTGACATTTCATGTCTTCATATGATTTGTAGCCCCTTGTCTTATCTTTATTTCGCCTCAAGAATCGCTTCAATCGGATCTCTACAGATCCCGAATTTCACAAAACACTAAATCATGCTCGGAAAATTTCCCGACTCACTTTGATTAAATTAATCACCATTAATTTAATCTCAAAAGTTCACAAATTTCTTATAAAATGAAATTCATTGTCTCAGGAATCCAACGCAAAAAGAATCAACTCAATCGGATGTCGGACGGAAAAGATATAGGCAAAATAGTGAGCAAAGGTCGGATTAAAAACAAAGAAATCAAAATTTAAGAAGAAAAGCAGGCTTGAGACGCCTAACTCATGAGAGGCGAGGGCCGTCATGAGGGCGAGGCGCCCAGCTCGCTAGGGAGGCGCGCCTAGCGAGGCGCACAGCTCATGAGGGCGAGCCTTGCCTCATGAGGCGAAGAAGACGCTGCCTCGCTAGGCGAGGCGTCGCCTAATGAGAGAAGATCTGGGCGCCATTTCATTAGAAATAGCCGTCGCCTAATGGCGTATTAAAACTTTTCTCTTTTTTTTTCCTCTAAACTTCTAAAATTCATAACTTTTACTCCCGAACTCCGATTTTGACAAACTTAGTCTCTATAGAAAGCTTGAGAGAAGCTCTAAATCTTCCAAGAAGAACATAAAACTCAATTCAACTCCTACGGTAGTCCATTTTCCGGTGAAAGATACTATCCTCTATACAAACTTGTAAAAATCATAACTTAATATTCCGAGATCGAAAAATTGCATACTTTATATCGAAATAAAGATCAAAACAAATCCTTCAATTTTCATGACAAACATCAAAGCTCAATTAACCTCTAACTAGGTTAATTCCTCAGTCAAAGATTCAATCATAATAAAAGTCAAACCCGATCAAACATAAACTTTGACTGATCATAACTTTCACTCCCGATATCGAAAAATTACAAACTTTATGTCCACAAAAATCTTTCAACATAATCTACAAGTTTCATGTAGATCATTTTATCAAATTTTGCCTCAAACAAAAGTCAACTTTCAAAGTCAAACATTCTCTCTCCAAAAGTCAAACTTTCTAAATCCTTCAAATTTTCACACTTTTTCTTTCTAATTCTTGCTATATAACTTCATTTCAATCAACTCATCCACTTGATCATTCATATTACTAAATCAAATTGTCACTCAAGGTTCGGGGTCCAACACCGAGCTATCTTACGGACGAGCTACAAGACTCACGCATACTCCTTCGACCCTTCTCTTTGCTCAGACTCGAGGAGTAGGGGCCTTATGGTCGGGTCGGTCGTACTGGGCCCGAACCCAGTCACAACGACGGGTGGGCCGATCGGTCCAATATTCAAAGACCAGTCTTATGCCTATTGGCTATGCCAAGCCTAGATCCAGCCCACGATCTCCTCGGCCTATCCATAGGTGAAAGTCTCCCATGCACACACGTAAAGACTTAAACCTAGTTATTACTTCGTATATAAGGTACAACTTTGCCATAACAGAGGTACGTAATCACAACCCTAGCTCTTTCCTCTCACAGAAAACTTACCTTCACCAAAAAAGACTGAGTTGAGCGTCAGAGGGGCTAATCGGGACACAACCCCTGACGTGCCTTCTTTGTTTTGCAGGAACCTTCACGTCGAAGCTACTACAGAAAGCGGCCAACTCTATGGATCCAAACGGTAACGTTCAGTTCCGCCAGAATCCGGCAGAACCAAGTACATTCGTGTGTACTATCTATTGGGGTTCAGTAGCCACTTTTGAGTCGTGTAAAAAGGGGCGAGTTCTTGATCTACCAAGTCAAGCAACAAATCAGCATGTTAGAAGCCAAAACTTTGAAAGAAAAATCCATCCATCTTGAAGATCTTACATCCTTGTTTTGTAAAACTAAGCAGATTTTATTATACACGATCATAAGAACAACGTAACGTAATATAGAAAAATAAAAACTTCCACAAAATTTATTCATTATCATTATTTCTACTTTACTAAAATATTACTAAAATTCAAACGACTACTTTAAAACAAATAGAAGATAGAAAAAAAAACAGAGATGCACAACAAGTGTTCAACAGAATGTGTGTAAGAAGGAAGAGAACAAATAAGCTTCTGTCTATATTTTATTAAACTGCAACTAATAGTTACAAAGTACTGAAAGATTTATAGCAAAATAGAATAACCAAATATCCTTAAAAAAAACTCCCACAACTCACTAAAGAGTCCACTACTTACAGATGATCACAAAGATTTAAAGGATAATTATTTGACTTGGTCTCACCCTAAAAAGTAGGAACAGAAAGCTAACAACTACAAACTAGTAAAGACTAATTGTAAGTAAGATGCAATAATTTTTAACACTCCCCTTGGTGCATGCTTATGAAATTCAACTCCGAGAGCACTTATGAAGCTCTCAAACTTAGGCTTTCCCAAAGCCTTTGTAAATATGTCTGCTATTTGATTCTTTGTTGAAACACCATCCAGCTTCATCTCTTGATTCAAGACTTTCTCTCGAATAAAGTGGTGATGGGTTTCGATATGCTTTGTGTTAAGATATATGGTATATATTTATTATTAAATTTTGGCATTTTTAGATAATTGGTCCTAACAAATAATTCAGTTTCACATCCAAATTGATTGAATTTAAATTGGGTATGGCTGGTTTATTGGATTTTTGAATAATGGTTCAGTTGTGATAAAATTCTATTTTAAGTGAAACTCTTGATTAAAGTGAGACTCTCAATATACTTGAAGGATTGTGCACATCTCCTATCTACCGTTGATGTCTATCTCTAATGTAAGTGTGCTGTGATAGAGTTGAAGTTAATTTCTAATGTAAGTGAGTGATAACATAAGAGTGGTGTGTGTGTGGCACTTGGAGGGAAGTGCATGCATTAAATGTGTAGTGGCTGTTAACGTAAAGATGGTGTGCGTGCATTAAATGTGCAGGTGAGTGTGTGGTTTTTAAAGATGCATGTGTGAGATGGACTAGAGAGTTTGTAGTTTAATCAAATAGTGTGTGTGTTTTGAGAGTCGTCTTCAACCTCTAGCCGGGTCAGGTGTGACCGACTAGAATCTGTCGAAGCCCCGATGATCTAGATCAATAGAGTATGCCAGAGTTTGCATGGACGCCGGCAATGGGACGACGTCGACCATACGATGTGCGTGAGACGTCAGAGAACCACCCATGGGGTGTTGCATAGAGGTGACGTCTGAAGTCATCACCTTCGGTAGTCGTCCCTCCTCCTTCAAGGTCCAGACGATGTCGAGTGCTCCATGGAGCACAAAAACATGACTCTAACGTCTCCAGAAGGTGTAAATACGTCGAAAAAATTCAATAACCTCAACTCTCATTTTCGGCAGAAAATGCAACAAAACATAGTATAATAGAGACATGCATTCTTCAACATTCATAAGCAAGGCAGAGGCATTACTCAATCTCTGATATCAAATGTAAATATAAACCACATCATGCATCTTATACAACTACAATATGTAACGAATACATGCATATAAATCAACGAAAGCATAACCGAAACCGAAAATACCTCCAACCATTGCCCACTGATAATCCTCTTGTCTCTGAGTTTCTGAATATCTTCTATCCTCTTCCTCTTTTACGATCGATGGTGTACTCTTGTGTTAGGTGAGGATAGGAACCCAAAACCAACGTTTATAGCCGTTTCCATACCTTTGCCCATCATTGAGGAGGAAGGTCGGAAATATGGGCGACAACATGTGCTTTTGCACAGGGTTAAAGCATTAAATGGACCACACATAGACGGTAGGATGATTAGGTAAATCTTAAAAATCTTACAAGCAAAACTCAAATGAAGTAGCTCCCTTCCCTTTATCACAGATTAAGCAGATGCAGAAAACAGAGCTATGGATATTAGCTATAATTCAGAAAAAGATTACCAGAAGTACTTAACTTCTTGTAATTTTGCAAACAAAAAACTATAAAAGAAGGAAATAAAAGATTATTATAAATTAAGGATCGATTTTACATGATTATCATTAGAGTCAAATATATTTTAGTTTTCAATTTAACATTTTATTTCTATTTTCTAATTATTAAAAATATTTATTATTAATATTATTAATAAAATTTTAATTACAATTAATAAAATTCAAGTTAAATATACAATTTAAAGAAATATGTATCTAATATCAACCGTCGCTTAAAATTTAATATAAAGAAATTAATAAATGTAAGAAATAACTAAAAGATTTAATCCTTGACTTATTAAAGTCAAAATAATATTAAATTAAAAGAATAAAAATATGCTTGACCGTTAACATTAGTTGCTTCTTTAGTCATGAATATTAAATTAAAAGACTAAAAAGTAGTAGCGCTTTTTTTAATTAATTTTTTTACTATAGTTGAAACTAGATTTACATGACAAGGAGTTCAAGACCTTAATTCTGGCATCATATTACAATATGATCAAACTGAAGGATCACATACTTAGCTGAAATAAAAAATTACAATCATATATTCATCTATTGTGTTTAACAAATATACTAATAGTAAGAACATGAAAAAAACCTGAAATTTGTGACGAATAATCGATACTAAATTTCGAAAATATGAAGTCTCTATGTACTATATGCAAAAAAATGTCCCACTTTCAATACTTGATATGACTATGATTAAATTTAAAAAACCATTTCTTTAAGAATGGAGAAAACGATTTTCTCCTTTTCTCTTATTTATTTTCACATACAGGAGAAAAAAAAAGAAAGAGTATCTAATCTCTCACTTTTCTCTACGTTGTTTTATTTGAGATCAAATCCTCTGTGCCCATTATTTTTAACGTCTATGTTTTTAAAACTTGAAACAACTAACGCATCTTTCATTTAGGTTTTGTTTTGTAAAACCAAAACAAAACCACCTACGCCAAAATCATCTACGCCCTTTTTAATAAAAATAATTATTTATAAAATAAAATAAAATAAAACTATTTTATTTTATTTATTTATTTTACAAGAAAATTTTCAATATTAGTTATATTTTCTGTGCTATCAAAAAATATAATAATATGTCATATAGATTATTTAATAAATTATCATATAATAAATTAAATAATCATAATCAAGAAATATTACACTCGTAAATGTATGACCACATAGGTTCATCATTAAGTCGGTAGTAATTAACTAAATTAATTGCTAATCAAGGTTGGCGTCTAACAGCACTCCTCAACGACTAGATAGTGTGAAGCAACAATCTTATAAAGACGAAATCTGGTTAAGGATAATATATTGCTACCTTCCATCATTACAATTCCGGAAGGGTATGGTTTAACTGTTAAACCTTATTAAATAACCAATTATGTTACATGCCGATCATTAATGATTGGTGAATGACTTAATAAACTCCTTTCTTCACTCATTCAATCGCCCTGGTTAAGGTCTTGAAACAACCATTAAGATCAATGACATCATAGAGCTCAAACTCATTACCTAGAGTTGATGGATCCTATCTTGGCTCATCACTATTCAGATAGGTACTTAATTATATCCAATGATCATTTAACTAACATTTTTACACACTAGGTGCTCGATATCAAAACATAATAAGTGACTTATTGATTCCTATGATGATCTCATGTCAAAGGAAAAATATACATTTAAATCCTTATGAGAATATCCCACTTGACAGTTCATAGATAATATTAACCATCGGGAATTCTCAATTTGGTTAGTTCAGTGATCATATCTCCGTATGCATTATCTATATATGTAACTTAGTAAATGAGATCTACTAATATCCATCTAATAGATACTATTACATACATATTGATCTAACTGTATCATTAAAGTTTTTATTTGATGATCCTATGATCAAAAACAGTTTTAGATTAAACTCTAAAGACTTGACTCTTATTATCATAATCTCCATTATGATGACAAGTGTATAAATTTAATCAAGGACTTATCATATAGAATAAAAAATAATAAACTTAATACGATAATAAAATCATTTGTCATGTTATTAATCAAAATTAATAATCATAAAACTAAGGTTTTCAATCTATTACATAACGATTAGGTTATAGACATAATTCTAATATAAACTAACTTAGGCTCATATTACAATATGATCAAACCAACTCCCTAAGGAAGGCAATATATCTACCTAGAAGATTAACCACAAACAGAACCCCTAAAGGCACCACTTATACGTCATGACCATGAAAAATGACAAATATACAATGCTTTGTTAACCCCCTATTGTTGGTGTTTGGGATTTTTCTTTCTCTTCTTTGTTGACTTTTTTTTGTAGTTTTGGGTTGCGCGCATAAATCTCATAGAATGTCAGAAACTCAAGCTACAGCTGATGGGGAATCACAGTCATATAACACATAATTTTAGTACACAATGACAATATGCACAAAGCTAACAATTCAAAACATTCAACATATATAATAAGTAACACGAAACAATAATAATTTTATTTCCATTCTATTCCATTTTCAACAATTTCCAATCATAACAATTACACAGCAATCATAATTCTATTTCCATTCCATTCCATTTCCAATAATTTTCAATCCTAACAATTACACAACAATCATAATTCCATTTCCATTACATTCCATTTCTAACAATTTCCAATCCTAACAATTAGTCAATTACACAACAATCATAATTCTATTTCCATTACATTCCATTTCTAACAATTTCCAATCCTAACAATTACAAAACAATCATAATTTCATTTCCATTCCATTCCATTCCATTTCCAACATTTTCCAATCTTAACAATTACAAAACAATCATAATTCCATTTCTAACAATTTCCAATCCTAACAATTACAAAACAATCATAATTCCATTTTTATTTCATTCCATTTCCAACAATTTCCAATCCTAACAATTACACAACAATCACAATTCCATTTCCATTACATTCCATTTTTAACAATTACAAACAAATCATAATTCTATTTCTATTTCATACCATTTCCAACAATTTCCAATCATAACAATTACAAAACAATCATAATTTCATTTCCATTCCATTTCATTTCCAACAATTTCCAATCCTAACAATTATTCAATTACACAACAATCATAATTCCATTTTCACTACATTCCATTTCTAACAATTTCCAATCCTAACAATTACAAAACAATCATAATTTTATTTCCATTCCATTCCGTTTCCAATAATTTCCAATCCTAACAATTACACAACAATCATAATTCCATTTCCATTACATTCTATTTCCAACAATTTCCAATCCTAATAATTAGTCGATTACACAACGATCATAATTCTATTTTCATTACATTCCATTTCTAACAATTTCCAATCCTAAAAATTACAAAACAATCATAATTTCATTTCCATTCCATTCCATTTCTAACAATTTCCAATCCTAACAATTACAAAACAATCATAATTTCATTTTCATTCCATTCCATTTCTAACAATTTCCAATCCTAACAATTACAAAATAATCATAATTTCATTTCCATTCCATTCCATTTCCAACAATTCCCAATCCTAACAATTACAAAACAATCATAATTCTATTTCTATTTCAGTCCATTTCCAACAATTTCCAATCCGAACTATTTCAGTCAATTTCCAACAATTTCCAATCCTAACAATTACACAACAATCATAATTCCATTTTCATTACTGTTGGAACCTGATCTGGAGACCGGATCCCAACCGGAAAACGAAAAGCGAAGGAAACGAAAGAGAATGGAAACGGAAATTTCGCATCGAAATTTTGAATCGAAAATCAAAGCATTCGATAACGCTAAACGAAAAACAGAGCGGAATCGAATCACAAAATACGGAAACAGAATAAAGTGAAAGCGAAAGCAAATCGAATACTCGAAACGGAAAGGTATCGCATCAAACAAATCGAATATACGAAAGCGGAACAAAAACTTAACAAAGCAGATCCGACATCCGAGAACAAAGAAGAGAGAAACACAATTGCGTTGGAAACCTAAAACTAATCCAATACGAAAATCTGGTATAATTTTTTTTTCTTTTCTTTTTCCTTATTCCTTCTCTTTTTCATTCTTATTCACTTTATTCCATCACATACAAAATCATCCATATACAAATTTCAATACTTAATCATATGCTTGTATACTCATACAAAATTCATTACTTGATCATATTCTTATAAATCCATACAAATCCCCAAATTACATTTTTATCCCAGATTTTATCAAAATTTCGGCAGCATAACGGCTGCATTTATTCTAACCCAAACCTGCAAAGTGTTTTACAACACACTTCTAAAATTCTCAATCAAACATACAAACATCAAAATCCACCGGACCCTCCGTCCGGGATCTCAGCATACACAAACGCAAACCTATATCTAGTACTTTACATATCGGAATCGTCCATCTCAAATCCACAATCTTCAGAATTACAAAACATCACACTCTTTTATAAATACAATTTTATAATTCATCATATCCATAGCCAAATTAACAATCATATGTTAATTTCATGAACAATCTCATAAATCAAAACCCACAAGCTTAACCAATGACATTCATGTGCAAATCATAACTCAAATCCCGAATTCATATCCTTCATGCCCAATTACACACATCATCATATACACACATGACAATTCAAGCCATATACAGAATTAATACCAAAACCCAGTCTACACAAAAATCTAAACGATACAAAATCGGATCAAACGTCTTCACATTCTTTCATCTGATCTCCTGCTCGAAACCTAGAGATAGGGATGAAAGGGGGGTGAGCTCGACGACTCAGTGGATAACACATTTATAAATTGAAAAATAAGCAGAAATCATTTTTTAAAATTTCTCAATTTTCCAAACAATCATAACCAATTTTAAAACATTTCACAATTGAAAAGTCCATTTGCTTCACAAAAATTTCTCGTTTGAAACTTCAATTTCTCATTTCTCAAACTTCACAAATCACTAGAAATTTCGAAACATGAATACAACACACAGAAACAAATCAAAAACACGTAACATATCAAAATGGTCTGGTTCGGTCCGAAACAGAACGTACTACACATTCCCGCATAGCGGTCCTGTACAACCGTGAATCATTCGGAAACGAATAAAATACGAAAATCTTTTCTTTCACTTTCTTGAATTTTCAAAAAGCCATATATGGCTTACAAATCAAAATATAATTATGCTACCCACCTCAATTCCATGCCAGAAACTTGTTCCAAGCTCCAATTTGATCAATTCTTCTTTCTTTCTTCCAATTGAAATTGTCCTAAACCAATTTAACCAAATTCAACATCATAAATCACTTAATCCTTAAAATTGAACTTAGAAAATACTTATTCCACATATAATCAAGCTATCTAAATCATCAATTTTGAAAATCTCCAAATTCCAAAATTGACCTAAACCGATTCACTCAAATTCAATATCATAAAAATCATAATTACTCAAATTGATCTTAGGAAACATCAATTCCTCATATATTCAAGCTATTTAAATCACCAATTTTCAAAATCCACAATTTTCAAAATTGGCCTAAACCAATTTACACAAATTCAATATCTTAAATCCCATAATTTTCAAATTTGATATCATATTTCACAAACCCATACTATTATCTATGATTCTAAACCAATAATTCACAAAATCTCCAAAATCACAAATTAGGCATAATCCCTAACTTACATAAATCCAAAATTAAATCAATTCATCATAAAATCTCCCAAAATAAATCATAGAATTAACAAACCCATACCCTTTTCTATATTTCTAAACCAATAATTCACTAAAAACTCAAAACTTAAAATTTTCTCTTACCTCATTTCTCCACCAAATTCGAATTTTCTTGGTTCCTTAGGAAGCTCCTATGCTCTTCCATCTTTTTCTCTCTTAGAACAACCTCAAAATATTGCTCTAAGACTCATAAAAATAAAAAACTTCCTTACTTTTTCTCTTCTCTATCGCCATCACCGACTCTCTCCCATTCTCTTTTTATTTTTCACTCTTTCCTTTGTTCAAAGTCGGCTCTCCTATGAATAAAAACGTCAGCCCCTTTGTGTTTTTAAAGCCATGTCATTTAATGATAGATAAAAGATCAAAATGCCCCTAATGTTTACTTTTAGTCATGCTTACTTTCGGATCTGATTCGCACTATCAATTTGAAGGAATTTGTCAAAACTTCCTTCTAGATAAATGTTCCTCTATGTCTTAATTTTATAATGCCACAAGAATCATCCAATTCGGAGCACTACATCAAAAGTTATGCTAAAAAAAATTAAATAATTAAAAAAATAAAAATTAATAACAATTTTGGACTCTCGAGCGACGTATCGCCCTAGCGAGAGAGCTTCTGATGTTTTTTTTCTAAATATATATATATGATTATATATATATATCCGAATTTTTTCAAAAATCGTAGCTCTTGATTTCGAATTTCAAATTTGACAAATTTGATCTCTAGGAAAGCTTGAAGGAAGCTCTACAACTTTCATGTAGAACTCAAAAATCAATTTTGTCTCTAAAGAGGTCAAAAAACCAATCAAATGTACTGCCCCAATTTAATGTAAACCTAAACAATATTTAACTTTGAAAATTTATATCTTTCAACTCCAAATTCCAGTCATGTCATATTTTATATCACTGCGAAGATCAGAAAATTACCTACAACTTTCGTGAAGGACATAAAAATCAATTTGACCTCTAATGATGTCAATTTGTCAGTCAAAAGTTCTGTCTTCGAATAATCATGCTAAAATCATAACAGAAACTTGTAAAAATCATAACTTATTATTCCTTGATCGAAAAATTCCATACTTTATATCAAAATAAAGATCAAAATATTATCTAAATCTTTCATGAAGAACTCAGAAGCAAATTCAACCACTAACTAGGTCAATTTCTCAGTCAAAGGTTTAGTCATAACATAAGTCAACCGATAACACACCTAAACTTTGACTGATCATAACTTTCACTTCCGATATCGAAAAATTGCAAACTTTATGGCTACAGAAAACTCTCAACATAACCTATAAGTTTCATGTAGAACATTTTCTCAAATTTTGACTAAATCAAAAGTCAACTCTGAATGGTCAAAAAGTCAAACTTTCTAAATTCTTCAAATTGTCACACTTTTTCTTTTTAATTCTTGCTATTTAACTTCATTTCAATTAACTAATCCACTTTAATTTCATAAACCATACCAATCTACTCAAAACCCGAAGGTATCAAAATCAAAATCATTCTTTTCTTATGAATTTCCTCAAAGCATAATTACTTTTATTTCACAATACATATATAAAACCACTCATTTACTTTCACTTCATATTTCTAAATTTCACTCAAAAATCGGGGTCCAACAATTAAATTTCATTTATAACAATTTCCAATCCTAACAATTACAAAACAATCATAATTCCATTTCTATTTCATACCATTTCCAACAATTTCCATTTATAACAATTACAAAACAATCATAATTTCATTTCCATTCAATTCCATTTCTAACAATTACAAAACAATCATAATTTCATTTTATTCCATTCCATTTCCAACAATTTCCAATCCTAACAATTACAAAACAATCATAATTCCATTTCCAACAATTTCTAATCCTAACAATTACACAACAATCATAATTCCATTTTCATTACATTCCATTTCTAACAATTTCCAATCCTAACAATTACACAACAATCATAATTACATAACAATCATAATTTCATTCAATATCCAACAATTTCCAATCCTAGTTAACACAAAACATTCATAATTTTATTTCTAACAAACCATAATATTATATACTCCATTTTATATTTTGTTCTTAAACTATGATGCTTTTATAATTCTTAATCGACATTAATAACTATAAGTATAAATTGGAATCTATAAGTATACAACATATTTACAAATCACAATTTGATAACATTACTAATTTTAAATATCTATGATTCCTACACATATATATTACAATTCTATTAAAGTTCAACATCTTTTAACTTTTATAGTAAATTAATTATTTACCTAGCTAAAACTAACACTCAAATAAGCAAATACTATCATTAACTACAATCTAATTATTATTAATTTCTAATTCCATAATTTTATACTTAACTAATTATTTACCAAAATTCAATACCCAAATATTAAAATGAATTACCATTTAACAAATATTAAGAATGTGTCAATTAATGATTTAAGCTTTTCAATTTTACTAATTTTGATTATCAATTTTACATTTAATTATTAATTTCACATTTGATTATCAAATTTACAATTAGGTTTAAATGTTGATTTGATTTTGATTATCAAACTCAATTTCAAATTTAATTACTCAAACTCAAATTCAATCTCATTCATCAATAATTCAACAATTCAATATTAATACCTTAAAATCTAGTAAATCACAATCACAATCACAATCACCATTCCAAATTTAATTTCCAATTAGACCAATGCACTTTCAAAATGCAAAATGCCAAAATCCAAAATGCCAACTTCACTTCAACCGAAATCAACTTCAAAATTTTTCCCAAATCCAACACAACAATACCAATTTTTAACCCCAAATTCACCATCATCCAACAACCAACACAATCACAGAAGCAATAAATTTCAAAATGCCATGAAAAATGAAACAAAAATCAAAATGCCAAAACAATCGGTCTTCACCAATCTGGGTCAATTCGGGTCACGGTCGGGTCGATGTCGCTAGGAGGACGAAGGAGAAGTTCGAGAGGAGTGCGCTGCTGGTCACGGTGGGGTGTCTGGTGGACACTGGACGGTGGACCTCAGTAGGCGGCGACGTCTTCTGGAGGCATGGACGAACGTTGAAAACGGCAAGGCGAGCGCAACTTCACGACTCCAAGACAGAGGAGAAGAGGAGGAGGCGGAGAAGGATGAGGCGGCGATGGTGTCGGTGACTGGCAGCGAGGCAGGTGGCATGACAGTCGGGAGGGAGAGAAGTTGAAGAGAGATGAGAGGGAGAGTTCGGAGTCGGGGGGGAGGGTAGATTATTTAGGGTTAAATTTTGTTTTTTTGCAAAATGGTCTCTGAGAGTTTGCTTTTTTCCAGAATGGCCCGGAAATTTTCGGTATTGGAGGTACCGGTCGGGTATTTATCACCGTTACCTTCTATGCCTGTCTCATCTGCTTTTCCCGGCAGACAAGATCTGAAATCCAGTAAACTTGACTGGAACTACTTATCTTGGTCATTTTGTTCTTAAGGTGGCATGACAGTCGGGAGGGAGAGAAGTTGAAGAGAGATGAGAGGGAGAGTTCGGAGTCGGGGGGGAGGGTAGATTATTTAGGGTTAAATTTTGTTTTTTTGCAAAATGGTCCCTGAGAGTTTGCTTTTTTCCAGAATGGCCCGGAAATTTTCGGTATTGGAGGTACCGGTCGGGTATTTATCACCGTTACCTTCTATGCCCGTGTCTGTACTGTTTTCCGACCGGTACAGTACGAAATCCGTAAACTTGACTGGAACTACTCATCTTGGTCATTTTGTACTTAAAATACATCTACAACGGTCTTCCTAAAATACCCTCTTACTTACAAATTAGAAATATTATTTTTAACACATTTTTTTCAAGGGTGGTGGTTCTGCCAGATTTTGGCGGAACTGAACGTTACTGTTTGGATCCATGGAGTTGGTTGCTTTCTGTAGTAACTTCAACGTGAAGGTCCCTGTAAAACAAAGAAGGCACGTTGGGGGTTGTATCCTGATTAGCCCCTCCGACGCTCAAGTCAGTCTTTTTGGTAAAGGTGCGATTGCTATATACAGAGAAAGCTAGGTTATGATTGCGTACCTTCATCATGATGAAATCGTACCTTATATATGGGATGGACGCTAGGGTTAAGTCTTTACGTAGACTTCTACTTCTGCATGGAAGGTATTCTCCTGCTAATGGGCCATGGATGTGTGAATCGGGCCCGGGTTAACCAATGGGTGTGAGACCCATCTTTGAGAGATAGACCGATTGGCCCGTGGATTATTGTGATTAGATTAGGGCCCAATTCGACCGACCCGACCAGGTGGCATTGGTAATGTTATTAATCTCCTGTTGTATCAATCAAAAACGGTAAAAAATTTCTTTGAATCATGCTTGGTTGTACTAAAAACTTTTGAATTGTATCAGTCATACCAAGTCAAATTTAGAAATTAATAAAACTTAAAACGTTAAATAAAATATATAAATCTTTAAATATTCTTAAACTTAAAAATATTTTAAAAATAATTATTATTTTATAAATAAAATTTTATATTCATTTTAATAAATAGCGTTACTAAATCAAAACCTAGAATATTTTTAATTTTAATCATAAAGAGGACTAGATTTTAATTTTAAAAAAATAATGATATTTTATAATTTTAGAAAATAATCAAATAAGTTATTTTGCTATTAACAAATACTACAAATTGTATTCACAAATTATTTAAAACTCAATATCTATATTACATATTCATTAATTGCTTCTAACTTTTAAATGTTTATTATATTTCTTTTCAGTTTTATATTTGTGTTTAATTTATTTTAAAAATTTCTAATTATTAATTTGTTAGTATCTATCTGATTTAAGTATATAAAATAGACATGGATTTTTAATTGAGATATAATAAAATAAAATAAAATAGGGATCTAATTACTTAGAGCTCAGCTTTATTTTTATTTTATTTTAAAATGTAATTAAATTCATTTAATAAAAATTTAATTTATTTCTTTTATAACATATGAAATAATTTAAGTTCTTATAATCTAATGTTATTACTAAATAAATAAATAATATTTGATTATTTAATATTAATTATTATTCAAAATAATTTAATTTTTTAAATTGTTTATAATGAGCAACGATGGCTTCATGAGTCCAGTTCACTGATTGCCCTCTTCCACTCCTTTGTATATTCACCTGTTCCTCGCCCCTCAAATTGAATAGATGACAGTAGTAAAGGTTGTCCTCACAAGCAATCCATCTAAATGACCATGCTTTGAACACCTTTATGTTTAGTGATTGATTCCAAACTGTTTCAAGCCAAGGAACAACTTTGGCCTGACTAAAAAAAAAATTATGGCAAGATTTGTTGTTAGAAGCACTAGATAAAGATAGATTCCGTGTGATTTTATCCTTCATCAACTCTCCGGGGATGTTGTGCAAATACTTTATTAGCAAGGAAGATCCACTAAAGTTGCTAAGCCAAGCTCCATCTTGAATAAGTGAGGAAACTCTAGCATGAATAGGAATTCGAGCTCTTAATTGAGCAAGGTTTACTGTATAGATGAGAGTATCGAAGTTAGTCCAATTATCGAACCAAAACCATATATCCTCTCCATCTCCTAATTGATGCTTGATATGACATGATTCATGACGATAAATCATGTCTCTCAAACTAAGTATATGGTTGAATAACCATGAAAATTCCCTAAAGGTATTAGAGGTTGAATAAACGTGAAACTTCCATTTTTTACTGAAGAATATAATTTGATATTATTATACCAATGTCCAGGCTATAGTGGTTAGTTTTTACGGGTCAATTTTACGTATATATGTTCATGATGAGGTCACCATAGGGCACAGACAAATATTTCATAATGTTTTCTTAATTAGGAAAATGCTAGGTGAGATCAACACAAAACTCACATTTTCCTTATCCCTAAAATGCCAAATCCCTCAACTCTACTGGACTCCAAACCAATTAAGTTGTTCTGGTGCCAAAAAGCTTACCAAAAGTTATGCATATCCTCTAACTTGTTTTCTATAAAGGACTAAGAAGTAAGGAAAAACTCAAATATGATGTGACTATATTCATAGCTCTCTATGCAACAAGGTTGATGAAATCATAGATCACTTATTCTTCCACTACCAATATCTACGGATTAAAATTCAAACCTTATGCAATCCTACATGTAACAAAAATACTTGGAATGAAGTTTTGGAACAATATCTTAAAACGAATCAAGAAATATGATTTTTCAATATTCAAAATTACATTCAGATACTCTTTGTATATTATATAGAGGGAAAGAGATAATATTTAGGGATTCTCGTTAATATAACCAGTTGTTTTTTCAAAATATGATTAGTTAGATTAGAGAGTCTTAAGGAAAAAGGCTTTAAGGTGAGGTTAAATGAAATGATGCATGGCTTCGTGTTGAAGTATCTACATTAAGAAGAAGAAGATATTCCTTTAAAAGTTGTGGCCTATGTTTGATTCTTCTAGCTTATGTTTTAAGTATTTGTGTCTTATAACTGGGTTTTGGTTGTAACCAACAGGCGAGTAAAATCTATCAACTATTTGTTTTTCTGTATTTTTCTTATTTCTTTAGCTCTGGTCTAGTTTGGAAACAATAACTTATTATTCAATATCTGTTAAGACTTTGTTCCCTTGTAAAATTAGTGATTCATCTCCAATTTTTTTAAAAAACCGACATCATGTTGGAATAGGAGAATGGTTAAAATGGACATATCTAAAACACAAACAATAAAAAGGTAGATTGACAACAAGTTGATACTGATAAAGTCATATGCATTAATATAATGAGCTTTGACAAATGTTTTCAAGTAAAAATCAAATATTGCATAAATAGATGTCCTCAAATGAAATATATGAAACAAAAGTCTCTAAACAAAACCCTTGATTTTGAAATCTTTAAGCAAGGCCGCCTAGCTAACCGTTTTGTAGCATACAAGTCTAGTGGTACAAGCACATTGATATTATTGGAATCAAATATGATACTTGAAAATAATTTTTATCTAACTAAATGAAATTCAATAATTTATAAAAGTTTTAAGTATTTATAAAATTTCAAGACCAATTCATAGCACCACAATTTTTACACACATGAATAAGTCTCCAGGGGGCATCTATATAAATAAAAAACATTTATTTCTATTTTGACTTCACCTAATCATAAAGACATGATTTGTAATCAATTTCACAAATTAAGGAGAGCTTCAAAGAAAAGAATTTAATAATCACTTATAAAATGACAATCCCAATCCTTACAAACATAGAAGCTCAATTCATTTTTGTAAGAAAAGGAATATCCAAGCTAAGCCCAATACTCTTCAAGTGCTTCTAAATTTTGAAATGCTTTAAAGTTTCGTTAAATCTATATAGGAAAAAGAACAAACTTGTCAATATACACGTGAGACCAAGTCAAGTGATTCAAAAAGAAAAATCAAGTCAAACAACGTTGTACTATTAGAGATAAAGCCTGCAAGCCTGTCTACTGAAATGGCCCAAGTCCACAACTCAAATGAAGATAATCAGATAATGGCAAAATCAAGTTTAAATATAATCAAACAGATTTATTGTAATCTCCTGAAAATAATTCTAAAACACAATCATAGGGATAGATAGTTTCATTTTTGAACATTCAAATTGTTCAATTGTAAGTGTATATAAATAGTCAAATGATACATGAATAAACCATTCATTCTCTCATACAAATCTAGATGTTATATAGTATCAGAGTCTCAGACTAACGTCTTTTGTTTTCGATCCCAATCCCAATGGCCACAATTATCCATACCATCACCAATGAATGCCACTAGATTATCACCATTAACCCAGTTGCTCAAGCTCCTTTGAAGCTCACTTCAACCAATTATCTCCTGTGGAGAATGCAATTCATCAGTCTATTTATAGGCTATTATTTGCTAGGTTATATAGATAGTACAAAGAGTTATCTACCAGCCACCATCACCATCAATGACATCCCTGTACCAAACCCAAATTATCAACTTTGGATCCGACAAGACCAACTGATTTTGAATGCCATAATTGGTGCTTTATCACTAACCATAATACCATTTATTGCAATTGCAAACACCAAGAGCTAACTATGGTGCTATTTTAAACTAAGATCAGTGGATTCTCGACTCTGGAGCCTCTCACCATGTGACCAATGACTTGCAGAACTTGCTATGCACACTTCCTACACAAGCAATGAAGATATCATGATTGGTGATGGTTCAGGGCTTAATATAAGTCACATAGGCAGTGGTACAATACATGTAGAAAATAGAAGATTAAAATTGGATAAAGATTTATGTGTGCCTGAAATGAAACATAATTTAATTTCAATTTATCAATTCTGTATTTCCAATAATGTTTTTGTAAAGTTCTCACCCTACTCTTTTCTTGTGAAGGAACTGACAACAGGGAAACCACTTCTCAGGTGTGCACCTAAAAATGGACTATATGCATGGCCAGCCAAATCATCTCCAAAGCTAGCTCTCTTCACCACTATCGCAACTCTCACAGATTGGCACTCTAGGCTAGGACATCCTGCCAAACAGATAGTCAACCACATCTTATCTCAACACAGTAATCATTTCAATTATAGTCTAAATCAATCTCGTACTTATTGTAATGCATGCTTGACAAATAAAAGTCACAAATTACACTACAAGAAAATTTGGTTCAGCAACCAAATTCTCAGCAACCATAATAAAATGGTTGCTAATTATATACATTTTGCAACCAAAAATTATTTGGTTGCAATATATGAGTTACATATATTTTTTACCGACCAATCAATATTTGGTGGCTATAGATGGCCACTAAAACTTACAATTCATGGATAATAATATAACGATCAAACTTAACAATTTTAGCGACAACTTTAATGGTCGCTATAGAAAATTATTAATAGCAACCAAATTAACAACCAACTATTAAGTGGTCACTACAAGTATTTCAAATTTTTCATTAGCAACCAATAAATTTGGTTACTAAATTTACATGACTTCTTTACAGCAACCACATTATATGATTGCTAAAGAAGTATTTATAGCAATAAAATAATTTGTCGCTAAGTATTTTAGAAAAGATGAAAAGAGTTCTTTAGATTCGGTTATTTTAGTTTATAAGAATTTATTAATTTACAAAAATAAACTAATTAATTAATAAACTGATCGGTTTTAAAAAGCAAGCTACTAAAAATCAGAAAGTTTAAAACCGAACAAAAAAATTGACCGATTTAAAATTTTTACGACTAAACTGATCGAATCAGTTGAATTTTTTAATCGAAATTTTGCATGTATTTATTCTAATTATATTAAGAAATAGATAATAAAATACAAAGTTTAATCCGAAATTGTTACAAACAAGAACAATATAACAACTGTACTCCATTGTACTTTAATGAGTCGACAATTGTTTTTTTCCCTGATTGGAATAAAAAATGATAAATTAAAAATAATAAAAAAGGAGAAGAGCATGTGGGTGAGCCCCACCTCAATATTTGTTGCAATGGTTGTAGGAGCCAAAATCTTCTGTCTAATGCTACCGTGTCTTATTGTATCTAATGCCCAAATGGCGTCATTTTGGCATTAAAATTTGACAGATGCAATGGACAAAGGACAAGTGCCTGTGGGACCCACCCATAGGTGCCGTTTTTAGCCTTCAGCCAAATCCTAAGCTGGCTTAGGATTTTCAGAGCCAGTTTTAAACTTTTAATTATTATAACATTATTCCAAAACAAGAAATTATTATTTTGTGTTTTTCTCCTTATTCTTGTTAAGAACAAAATTAATAATAATCAGAAATTCAATCATATTATTTAATATCATTAATAAATAAATAATTTATTAATAATAAGAATAATAGTATGTAGAAAATTAAAAAAAATCAAAACTTTAAACAATTAAATTAATAAGAATAAAAAAGAATGATAAAATTATTAATAATAATATAATGGTGAATAATAATATGGAATATAAAATTAGCACAACTTATAATAATTAAGCAATAATAACAAAACTAACAAATTAAAAGAAAATTATAATTATCATAATTGAAAACAATTAAAATAATAAGAATAATTAAAGAAACATAACGTTTATTTATTTATTATAACATAATTTATAATAATAATTTCTACTTAATTGTTTATAAATTCAAACAGATTATAAGGAATTAGCAAAAATAAGCATATAATTTTTCCGTTATTCTTATCAAGGATAAAATTAATAATAATCAGGAATTTAATCATATTATTTAATATCATTAATAAATACATAATTTATTAATAATAATAATAGTAAGTAGAAAAAAATAATAGTAAGTAGAGAATTAATAATTAAAGTTCATTTTAAACAATTAAATTAATAAGAATAGTTAAAGAACCATAATAAAATTTAAAATAATATAATGGTGAATAATAATAAGAAATATAAACATAGCACAACTTATAATAATTTTGGCAATAATTTGTAAAATAACAAATTATAAGGAAATTAGAATTATCATATGTGAAAACAATTAAAATAATAAGAATGATTAAAGAAAGATAACATTTTATTATTAATTATAATATAATTTATAATAAAATTCTTCAAATCCTCTAAAATTAAATCGATGATAAGGAATAACAAAAATAAGCATATTTTTCCTTATTATTATCGAGAACAAAATTAATAATAATCGGAGATTTAGTGTTAATATTTAATATCAATAATAAATTAATAATTTATTATTAAGTAGAGAATTAATCATTAAAGCCCATTTTGTACAGTTAAATTAATAAGAATAATTAAATAACCATAATATTTTTTAACAATAATAAAATGGTGAATAATAATAACCAATACAAAATTAGCACAAGTATTAATATTTCCTGCAATAATTTGTAGAATAACAAATTATAGGAAAATTACACTTATCATATTTCAAAACAATTAAAATAATAAGAATGATTAAAGAAATATAATGTATTTATTATTTATTATTATATAATTTATAATAACTATTATATAAATTAGTCTTATTATTATTATAATATTATTAATATTATAAATCCATAGATAAATAATTACATTAAAAACAGTTAATATTTAATAAGAATAATTAAAGAATCATAATAAATTTTAAAAATAATATAATGGTGAATAATAATAAGAAATATAAAATTAGCACAATTTATAATAATTGTGGCAATAATTTGTAAAATAAAAATTATAAGAAAATTAGAATTATCATATGTGAAAACAATTAAAATAATAAGAATGATTAAAGAAACATAACATTCTTATTATTTATTAGAATATAATTTAGAATATAATTTATAAAAATAATTCTTCAAGAACAAAATTAAGAATAATCAGAGATTTAATCTTGTTGTTTAATATCATCAATAAAAATAATATTAATAATAAGAATAATAGTAAGTACGAAATTAATCATTAAAGCCCATTTGAAACAATTAAATTAATAAGAATAATTAAATAACCATAATAATTGTTAATAATAGTGTAATGGTGAATAATAATAACGAATATAAAATAAGCGGTTATCATATTTGAAAACAATTAAAATAATAAGAATGATTAAAGAAAGAAAATATTTTATTATTTATTATAATATAATTAATAAGAATAATTCTTCATATAATTTATAAATTAAAACTGATTATAAGAAATTAGCAAAATAAGCATATAATTTTTCCGTATTATTATCAAGGACAAAATTAATAACAATCCGAATATAATCATCTTATTGTTTCTCTTGTTATTATTATTAGTATTATTATTGTTATGGTAAATAAAATTATTCGATGTGTTATAATTAAGAATTTATATATTGGTTATTATTATTATTATGAATACTACGTCATCATTATCATTATTATTATTATTATTATGAGTATTATTATTATTAAGATCATCATCATTAATATTATTGTTGTTCTTTGTTGTTATTCTTTGTTGTTGTTGTTGTTGTTGTTGTTATTATTATTATTATTATTATTATTATTATTATTATTATTATTATTATTATTATTATTATTATTATTATTATATTAAGTCATTATTTAAAGTTCTTATCATAATGGAAATCAAAATAAATAATAAATATAACAATAATAATAATAACTAAAATAATAATCAAGATGTATAACAATAATAATAATTCCTATCATAAGGATAATAATAATAATATTATTAATTAGAAGGAATTTAATATTGTTAGTAGAAATAAATGAAGTCAAACAAAATTAAATTATGATAAGGAAAATAATAATAATAATCTCAACAAGTACATTAATTAATACAGAGGAAGTTAATTTAATAACATTACTAATAAAAGTAATAAAAATAAAACATGTTCACTAGGAAGAATAAAGGGAACCTCGCAATGGCGACATTGGTTATATAGGGTCATCTCGCGATCGCGAGACTAGCCAAATTGAAGCAGCCTCGCGACCGCGAGATCTCGCACTCGCGAGCTCCCCTTTTCTCCTCCCCTTCTTCATCTTCCTCTTCTTCTTTACTATTATTATCGTTATTGCTAATTCCTTAAAATTTGGTCAATTATTTTATGAAATGTCGGAAATTGTTATTCATTATATTATGTCATATGATTAAATTCCTTATTATTATTTACTCTCTGACAAAATATTATATGTTTATGTTTGCTAATAACAAGTATATTTACTATTATTATTATTATTATTATAAGGAATATAATAATAATAATAATAATAATAATAATAATATAATATTTCATAAGTACTCTGCAATAACATTAGAATAATATTTAATGATTATATTAATAAGGAAAATTAAATTAATTAATTAATAAATTAAAGAGAGAGCGTTGATTATTTTACATTTTGAATTTGGCTTTGGAAATCCAAAGTGGCGTTGATATACCTTGAAAATTATTGTTATTGACTTATTTCACATTAATTGTCATAATAATAATAATAATAATAATAATAATAATAATAATAATAATAATAATAATAATAATAATAATAATAATAATAATAATAATAATAATAATAATAAGAAGAAGAAGAAGAAGAAGAAGAATAAGTATTATTATTATAAATCCATAAATAAATAATTACATAAATAACAACGATTAATAATAATATCAATTTAATAATGTTATGAATAATAATAGACATTTTATTTCAAATTATACATTTATTTATCATAAGTAATATCTTGAATCGAACTACAAATTTATTTATAATACATTTATTTCATTAACATTATTAAATTCAATATTATTATTAACTGTTGTTATTTATGTAACTATTTATTTATGGATTTATAATAATAATAATAATAATAATAATAATAATAATAATAATAATAATAATAATAATAATAATAATAATAATAATTTTATTATTATTAAAGAGTATTTTGGAAGTAAAATTATAAACATGCATATAAAGTCAAGAATGACACTTATTTAAAATCTATCTAAAACGACTTTTATTTTGGATAGGAGGAGTAGTTAATAATATTATTTTTAGTCGGGGTAAATGTGTCATATGAACTAATTGAATTCAATTATAATCTTATTGGATTTGTTCCAAGCGATTGTAATTGAATTGATTCTAATATTCTGGATTTGTTCCAAACAATATAAATTGAATTCAATTCAATCTCATTAATTTAATTGAATTCAATTCAAAAGTTTCTAAATAGCCTGTTATTAAAATGATAAAATTGTATGATTGTAATTTGTAATATTTTAAATACTTTGTATTTTTAATTTGATGTGTATGATGAAATGATGATGATTGTCTTTATTTATATTAATTGTGGTTATTATTTATATGTAAAATATTTTAAAATTATTGTTATTGACTTATTTCATATTAATTATCATTATTATTTACTATTAAGATTTTAAAAGCATGGTTGATGTAAGCGATAAACTAGTAGAGTATACTGATCTAATTGTATAATATACTAATATGAACTATTTTATAATTTTAAAAATTTAGAGACTATTTTATAAATTTAAAAATTTTCTAAAATGATACCCAATATTAATCAATCTTGGTACAATTACATTTCGAATTTAATCTGCTACCAAGCTTGATACGATATTCATAACATTGATAATAGTATAGTGAGCAGCAGTAGAAAAATGTTTAAGACAGTGTAGGAAAATCCCGGAGGTACATCACATATACCGCAATGAAAAACAAAAATTTTGTTCCGGGACTTTCCGAATCCGAGATCCGGTATCGGTATGAAGACATCAACCTAAATAGCCAAAGAGACTATCTCTAAAGGTGATCCACGCAGAGATCAGAAAATCTAACCGAGTCAAACCCTTTGACGGGAATAGCTAAACAGATTAAAGCTGTTAGAGCTACCTACATCTGGAGAGCTTGGAAAAACGTTGAACCATGCTTCGAGAAGAAGAGAATTCGATGGTTGCTTAAGGAGAAGACTTGAAAATCACCTTTCAAAGCTAACTTAACAATTAAGTTTTCTTCTTCTTCTACCCTAGCAAAACCGTCGGGCATCACTCTCCAATTAAGCCATCTTATATTTATCTTTAACCATTAAAAGACTAACCATAAGATGCTTACAAATGGAGGCTTAATGACCATTCATTCATTAAATGAATAAAGAAACCAAGCTTTGACTTTTCAAAGCTCTTATCCTCTCCTTTCCATTTTCCAACGTGCATGACATATAAATATATATATAATTAATTAATTACTTAATTAATTAACATATATATATAATTATTAAGAGGTCCGATCAAAGCTGGAATTCGGTCCTACCGGCTGCCGAACACCGATCAAACAAACGACCGAAATCTTTCTTAGCAATATCGATGTCGCGATCTCATGGGACATATCCCAATCTCATCGGGATCCATTTAATCTAATGCTCTCCATAATTGGAACTCGTCCAATTACTATTTCTGATTCTCGAATCACTCTTATCGTGTGACCCTTTAGGCTCCGGTTATGTTGGTCACTTAGATTAACAATTAATCCGAGCAAGTCATGAGCGGTATCTAGCAACACATCATGACCCTAAATTGACGGAAAGTAATCGGTTTGATGTATTCATCACGAACGGATCACGAACCCTTCCATGACAATTCTGGTGCAATTCGTCCTTTCACCATCCTATACCCCACTTGGTTATGAGTATGGTCAAGTGTCAACTCACTAGGTGAGTCTAGCCCAGTGATATCAATTCTTGTTCGGGACTCATTACTTTATATGTCAATGAAGACACTCTTCATGACATACATGCCGCCGACCTTAGTAATGATCTGACAAGAGGCTATGGGTATCTCTTCTGCTAATCCAGAAGTGGTGAATCCTTTATTGGCTACTCAATTATCTTCGAATACCTCAAGCTGTACCCAAGCACCACCCTATGAGTTACCTCTGGAAGGCAACAAGGAATGGAGTCAAAGCACTGGATCAGTATCCAAGATATCCTTGAGTACCTTAAGTCTAAGGATACTTGCACCATTGCTATGATGAGATTATCACTGACACTTAGATAAGATATCCATGTGATGATCTCATGGCAGGTCATCCAATGAACTTACTACCGCTAGTAAGCATCCACATGTCAATTCTAAATATCTCATATTTACAGTTTCTAAGATCCACTGCTTGATCCAATCAAGGAATATGACATGTGCTAGTCTATCCGGATTAATGATGTCCAGTCTCATTAATCCTATGACTAGGGAGAATTTAGATACTGACATAATTGCACATGATAGGAATCTCAGAAGTATGAACACATCATAATTTCCTTCATGCTATGTCATATATCATGGACTTCATTAATTCGATTAAAGATCCAATCAATTCATAAACAATGTTTATGAATATCAAATTAATGAATAATGCCTTTTCTTTATTTATTCATAAAGTCTGCACACGACTTTGAATAAAACTCGCTAAAGGGGATTGCCTTTAGGGCACAAATAAACAGTACCGACCTTGAACAAGTCGACTTATCCAATGAACAAATCGACTTATCGGTATTCAGAACATGTGTAAGTCGACTTACACATGGTACAAATCGACTTATCACTTACAAATCTCCCACTGACCTAAAGTCAATCGCCTTAGTATCTAATACCATAGCGAGTCCATGAGAATCACAATTCTCGTGTGACAATGGCTTTGTCAAGCGAAACAACAACACTTTGCTCGGAATTCTCTCTATCGGGATATCATCTCGACTAATGATCTCCGAATCGGTAATCACGAGTTCGGATCGTCGATAAGACCTTGGTTCCTTTGCTGCAAGACTAGCCCCATTGTATCACAATACAATCCTATGGGCCCATCACGCTAGGGACGAGATCAAGTTCAGTAATGAACTTCTTGATCCAAACCGCTTCCTTTGCGCATCTCATGCGGCAATGTACTCTACCTCGGTTGATGAATCAACAGTCCTCTCTTGTTTGAAACCTTTCAAACTGACCGCCACGCTATTCAGTGTGAATGTATATAACCTGATTGTGATTCAGAATCATCCTTATCAGATTAAATACTAGCATCTGAATGCACGCTCATTTGGAGATTTCCATCTCCATAGATCAAGAAAACATCCTTAGTGCTTCGCAAGTACTTGAGGATATTCTTGACAGCCACCCAGTGACCCTCACCAGGATCCGATTGGTATCTGCTCGTAACACTTAGAGCATACGATACATCGTGCCTCGTACATAGCATTGTTCCATGCTAAACCTCTTTAGCATCTCATCTATGTATGACAATTGTGAAAGACCAAGCAACCTTTTGATTTATCTCTATAAATCTATATCCCAAGGATATAAGTCGCTTCACAAAGGTCTTTCATCGCAAATTGATTGGACAACCAAATTTTGACTTATTGCAGCATAGAGACATCGTTTCCTAGTAACAGTATGTCATCTACATACAACACAAGGAATACGATTGCAGTCCCATTAACCTTCTTATACACACAATGATCATCCGGATTTTGTGAGAAATCAAACTCTTTGATTACCTCATCAAAACGGATAATCTAACTCCTGGATGCTTGCTTCAATCCAAACATGGATTTCTGAAGCTTGCATACCTTTTCACCATCGATGGAAGTGAAGTCCTCTGGTTGTGTCATACACATCCTCGGGTAGATTTCCTCTCAGGAAAGCTGTCTTCACATCCATTTGCCATATCTCATAATCATAATGATTGGCAATGGCTAGGAGTATCCTAATGGATTTAAGCATTGCTACGGGACTGAAGGTTTTGTCATAGTCAACTCTTTGTCTGTGACGAAATCCTTTAACCATAAGCATTGCTTTATAGGTAATCAAATTACCATCCATGTTGGTTTTCTTCTGAAAACTCCTTTGCACCCTGTGGGTTTTATCCCTTCAGGTGTAACAACCAAAGTCCATACTTGGTTTTTGTACATGGAATCCATTCAGATTTCATGACACAAAGCCATGTTCCAGATTCTGAACTTTTCAGAACCTGTTCATAGGTAGTAGGCGCATCATCTCATATGAGCAATACGTCATTCTGTTCACTTACAAGAAATTCATATCTCTCGGGAACAGTGCGTATCCTACTTAACCTACGAAATTCGTGTGTAGTAGAAGGTTGAACTGTTACCTCATCTATATGAGTTCTGATTTGATTGAGCGATTGATCTATGTTTGTTCGAGCATCTTGAACTTCTCCAAGTTCAACTTTGCTCCCACTGTCCTCTTATAAAAGAAACTCTTTCTTTAAGAAAACAGCATGCTTGGAAACAAACAACTTTTGTTCCTCAGCAAGGTAGAAGTGATATTCCACGAACAAACACTTGTCAGCTTTTACATCAAATGTATCGATGTGTCCACTTCACGTAAGTAGACAATCCCAAACTTTCAATGAGAAAGATAGGGCTTTCGGTTAGTCCATATCTCCATATGGAGTAACCACAATTATCTTTAATGGAACTCTGTTTAGCAAGTAAGCAATTTGTCTCGAAAGATATTCCCAAAATGCGCAAAACCTATCATCAATCGCACCAAGTCTAACAAGGTTCGATTTCTCCTTTCAACCACACCATTGTCTTTGGGGTGTAAGTGGAGTATCTTGAGATAAAATCCCATTATCTTTGAGATAATCCAAAAGCTGTTGGTGTAAGCATTTTCCACCACGATCGGATCGTAATGTATTCATACTTTTACTAAGTTAGTTTTCTACTTCATTTCGAATTATTTGAACGTTTCAAACGCTTGATTTGTATCTCATCGATCTGATACCTATATCGTGAATAATCACCGATAAAAGTAATGAAGTAAAAACAACCACTTATGGCATGGATGGACATCGGACCACATACATCCGAATGTATTAGGTCTAATATTCCATTCACTCGTTTACCCTTTCCTTTAAAGGATAACTTAGTCATCTTGCCTAATAAACAAGATTCGCATGTGTCATATGATTCATAATCAAATGACCCTAAACATCCACTCTCATGGAGCTTAGCGATGCGTGTCTCATTTATATGGCCAAACCGACAATGCCATAAGTAAGTTGATTTTAAATTATCTCGATTATGTCTTTTCGCGTCAATGACATTCAGAACTGGATATGACATATCTAATATGTCAATTCAATTGCATAATGTACCAGTAGCATAGAGCCTTCCATTGCAACTAATATAACAACCATTGCTACTAAAAGTCCAATGGAAATCAGCTCTATTTAAACATAAAACATACAATATGTTCTTTGTTTAAAACAGTTACAAAATGTCAATCATCCAATTTGAATATAAGCCCACTAGGGAGGAACAAGACATAAGTGTCTACAGCTAATGTAGCAACTCTTGCTGCATTACCTACACGAAGGTCTAGTTCTCCTTTTATGAGCTGTCTACTGTTCCTGAGGCCTTGCATATCATTTCATATGTATGAGTCACATCCGGTATCTAATACCGATATGTTTTGATCAGGAATAGTATTAACCTCAATGACAAACATATTTGAAGAAGTAGAGGCATCTGATGCCTTCTTCTGCTTCAAGGAACTCCAGATAGATTTTACAGTTTCGCCTCTAGTGGCTAGACTTGCCACAATGAAAGCAAAATCCTTTTGGGGCAGAATCTTTGGTTTTTCCTTGATGGCACTTCCCTTTGGTTTCTTGGCCTTTTTCTTCTTTGAACTAGAAGAAGAAGCATCCACCATTAGCACTTGCTATCTCTCTTGATAGCCTGTCCAGCTGTCATGAGCAGATTGATCAGCTCAGGAATTGTTGTGGATATTTGGTTTATCCGATAGTTTATCACAAACTGTGAATAACCATCAGACAATCCAACTAGAATTAAGTCTCTACTTAACTCATAATCCATTACAAATCCTAAGACGGCCAATCTCTCAATATAACCATTCATCTTGGGGCATCTTGCATGAGATATCCTCGAGCCATCTTTAATGGTGAAGAGAAGCCTTGAGGTCTCGAACCTTTCGCATCGAGCTTACTCATCAAACAGCTCCCTAAGATGAAATACTATAGAGTGAGCATCCATGGACTCGTGCTGCTCCTGCAGCTCTAGTGACATCGAGGCAAGCATAAAGCAAGCATCCATATCACTGTCCTTTAGATGCTTACAATATGCTTTCTGATCCTTATCAGAAGCATCAACAGCAGGTGCATCTAGAAGTGGAACATCTAGGACGTATCCCAGTTCCTCAGATCTGAGAACAATTCTCAGATTCCTCAGCCAATCAAGAAAATTCGGTCCAGAATAGAGAGCGAAAATTCACACTGAAAGACTTCTTCAATCAACCTAGCGCGATTGAGAGAAGGAATGATAGAATAGAAATGCCTGCATGATCATAAGGACTTGCATGACATGCATATGGCTCCCACTAGTTTCCTAGAATCCATAACCCTCTTTACGAATCCAGAGAAACAAAGTGACATAATGTCCTAGTGGGTCGATATCCGACATTGCTAAGAGTGACCTTGGGTTTACCCAACAAGCCACAACTTAGGTCAATCGGTAGGTATCGGTTATACCAATTGCATCATCGATAACCGACATTGAGAATGACCTTGGGTTTGCCCAACAAGCCACCTTATGTCTCGGGAGGTATCAGACATACCAATTACATCTTAGACCTGACTATCGATCGTCTTTATCAACTTGTTGATGTATGCACTTACATTGGGTATCAACTCTTTGATGCGCATACATCTAATGTATGCTATCCAATTTCGCCTCTGTCCACGTTGACCTTGAGGTTAGCTCAACAAATCAACGCTTCTAGGAAAACCGACCCATTAATCCGAAAATCTCATTTTCATGGTTCGAACATATTCATATAGAGTGAGCTTGAGGTTAGCTCAACAACCCAACTCTATAAGAACTCTGGTTCTTACCATATTAATGGAAGGCGTTAGTTTTCATATACCGAGGAGGGATTTCGGGTCTCATCTACTTCTTCTCCAAGCTGAAGGATCATAGTCGCTAGGACTATTTGGAATGATTTAGGTTTCATCAATCACATTGAATCAATCCTTATAATCATCCATCATCCAACCTATGCATGCCACAAGTCGACTTTCATCAAATGCAAGTCGACTTATGCTTCTGCCCACACACAAGTCGACTTGTATGACACAAGTCGACTTATGTCATCTGCCCATGAACAAGTCGACTTACAAGGTGCTGCAAGTCGACTTATACAGAGATCTTGAACAAGTCGACTTATTCTTCAAACAAGTCAACTTATTAAGCGAACAAGTCGACTTATGTCCCATATAAGTCGACTTATCCAGGGAGATTGCTATTATATCTAATCGGCTAATTCCTCAATTAATGCAATTCCAATTCTCAACACCATCATACCTAGGGTAATATCTGTAAGTTGATGTATCAATGAACAATTCATTGAACCATGAAAGCCTTATATGGTCAAACCATATGAAAAGCTTGAAATGAGTCAAAACTCATTAATTTCCAAACAATTTAGGAACACCCAAATCATCATCCTAAGCATCTCTAGCTAGCACATATATTATCAAATTTACTTCAGCACATGCCATAAAAAATATGACGGTCAAAACAAACAAGATAATGCAAGATACTACCGAGACGCTAATGTGATCAATTCGGCATTCAAAAATTCTTGGAAAAGCAACTTCAAGCAATTCAATTTGGCAATCATACTACATCAAGATAACACATTTTTAATCACATTAAAAATGGTTCAAGGCATTGGAACTGAAAAAGCACACTCAATCAGGCCAAGCAAAACAGTCCCAACAATTTTCACAAAACTGTCCAGTTCTGTACATTGCTCGAAATGATCAATGAAACAATTTCAATAAATCATGAGAAAATTATATAGGTTACTACATGTTCAGAAAATGCTACATGAATGTTTTCAGGAGTTTAGGCCATCAAAAACTCAGTCAACCTAAATAACAAAACCGATTCAAAATCTGTGTTCATCAGCACAGCAATTCCCAACAGCATAGAATAAATTCGTGAATAAATATCCAATCACCTTGAAATCCAATTTCCATGCTCACAGACATTCACCAACATCTTAGAGACATGTAGGTGAAGGAAAATCCGAAAAACCTTTTTTCTAGAATTTATTCTCGATTTTATACTCATGCCTGTTCCAGAATCGTTTCACAAAACAGCATCTGTAACCTTAGGGGATTAATTAGCAAAACTATATCAAATCAAATCGATAAATTCTCAAATTTCATAGACATATTCTCTAACATGTTATGAACAATTCTGGTCAGAAAAATTTCGAAAAGCATATCACAATATAAATTCGAAATCTGAACAGATAGCATGCATCAACAGAAAATTCCATTAGGGTTTCTGATCTCGCTTAGGTTTTAGCTTCATACGGGATACCAGACGCTCTGATACCACTGTAGGAAAATCCCAGGAGGTACATCACATGTACAGGCAGCGGAAAACAAAAATTTTTGTTCCCGGGACTTTCCCGAATCCCAGGATCCCGGTATCGGTATGAAGACATCAATCTAAATAGCCAAAAGAGACTATCTCTAAAGGTGATCCACGCAGAGATCAGAAAATCTAACCGAGTCAAACCCCTTTGACCCGGGAATAGCTAGAACAGATTAAAGCCTGCTAGAGCCTACCTCTGTCCTGGAGAGCTTCAGAAAAACGTTGAACCATGCTTGGAGAAGAAGAGAATTCGATGGTTGCTTAAGGAGAAGACTTGAAAATCACCTTTCAAAGCTAACTTAACAATTAAGTTTTCTTCTTCTTCTCACCCTAGCAAAACCGTCGGGCATCACTCTCCAATTAAGCCATCTTATATTTATCTTTAACCATTAAAAGACTAACCATAAGATGCTTACAAATGGAGGCTTAATGACCATTCATTCATTAAATGAATAAAGAAACCAAGCTTTGACTTTTCAAAGCTCTTATCCTCTCCTTTCCATTTTCCAACGTGCATGACATATAAATATATATATAATTAATTAATTACTTAATTAATTAACATATATATATAATTACTAAGAGGTCCGATCAAAGCTGGAATTGGTCCTCTACCCGGCCCTTGGGCCCCGATCTTGAAGCTTGACCTAAACCTTTCTTAGCAATATCGATGTCGCGATCTCATGGGACATATCCCAATCTCATCGGGATCCATTTAATCCTAATGCTCTCCATAATTGGAACTCTGTCCAATTACTATTTCTGATTCTCCGAATCACTCTTATGCGTGTGACCCTTTAGGCTCCGGTTATGTTGGTCACTTAGATTAACAATTAATCCGAGCAAGTCGTGGCGATATCTAGCAACACATCATGACCCCAATTGACCGGAAAGTAATCGGTTTGATGTATTCATCACGAACCGATCACGAACCCTTCCATGAACAATTACCGTGCAATTCGTCCTTTCACCATCCTATACCCCACTTGGTTATGAGTATGGTCAAGTGTCAACTCTCACTAGACCGAGTCTAGCCCAGTGATATCGGTTCTTGTTCGGGACTCATTACTTTATATGTCAATGAAGACACTCTTCATGACATACATCGCGGCCACCTTAGTAATGATCCCGACAAGAGGCCGTGGGTATCTCTTACGCTAATCCGAAGTGGTGAATCCTTTATTGGCTACTCAATTATCTTGAATACCTCAAGTCGCACCCAAGCACCACCCTATGAGTTACCTCCGAAGGCAACAAGGAATGGAGTCAAAGATCGATCAAGATTCAAGATATCCTCGAGTACCTTAAGTCTAAGGATACTTGCACCATTGCTATGATGAGATTATCACTGACACTTAGATAAGATATCCATGTGATGATCTCATGGCAGGTCATCCAATGAACTTACTACCGCTAGTAAGCATCCACATGTCAATTCTAAATATCTCATATTTACGGCTTCTAAGATCCACCGCTGATCCAATCAGGAATATGACATGTGTTAGTCTATCCGGATTAATGATGTCCATCTCATTAATCCTATGACTAGGAGAATTTAGATATCGACATAATTGCACATGATAGGAATCTCGTAAGTATGAACACATCATAATTTCCTTCATGCTATGTCATATATCATGGACTTCATTAATTCGATTAAAGATTCAATCAATTCATAAACAATGTTTATGAATATCAAATTAATGAATAATGCATTTTCTTTATTTATTCATAAAGTCTGCACACGACTTTGAATAAAACGCGCTAAAGGGGATTGCCTTTAGGGCACAAATAAACAGTACCGACCTTGAACAAGTCGACTTATCCAATGAACAAATCGACTTATCGGTACCGAACATGTGTAAGTCGACTTACACATGGTACAAGTCGACTTATCACTTACAGACAGCTCGACCGGTCCGTCCCTTTATGCTCTCTCCTCCGCCTTCTCCGCCGCCGCGAATCGCCACTTTAACGGCTCTAACCTTCTCTTAACGCCCATCCATCTCTGTTGGTCCTTACTTACATTAAGAGAGAGAGAATAAGAGCACACACGCACATACAATACTGTCTTGTCTTGTGTTCTGCTCTCTTTCTCTGATTTGATTACATTTGTAGGGTTTCGAGTTTTGTTCCTGTTTGCGTTTGGTTTTGTGTATCAAATGAATTCTCTTTTTCTTCGTCATCGACAATAGTCTTTTCTGATTTGAGTTTCTTCAATGAGTCTTAATGGTTCACTCTGTTTTCGCTTTCTTCTCTTCGCACTCTCTATCCGCTTTGTCTTCTTGATCACGCGAGGTCGTGGCTTTGTTGGAGTTCAAGAAGGGTATAAAAACGACCCGCTTAACAAGATTATTCCTACATGGGTTTACTCTTCCTTTTCGACCCGACTTTGTGCCCCGAGTCTTGGCTCGGTATCACTTCGACCCGGTTACCAAGTCCGTCGTCGAATTGCCTCGACCGCCTTGACCTCACCGGAGACCTAAAGTTCCAAACTTTGTCAAATCTCAAGTCGCTTCGTAATCTTTACATTTGCTTCGAACCGTTTCACGGTCGGCTAAGACTACATTGGGTTCCATTAGCTCACCCAAAGACATGGATCTGCCGGATAACAATTTTATCGGGTGATCCCGGTCGAATGCGAAATGTGGAATTTGAAGTATGTGAATTTGTCGATGAATGCCTTCAAGGCGGATTCCGGTGGGGTTAGCGGTTAGTTTTAGGAATTTGCAGCGGTGAAGGTTTTGGATTTGCATTCTAATGGCTTTTCCGGTGATATTGGACCTATATTGAGTGAGTTAATTAACTTGGAGGATCTGGATTTGAGTAACAATCAGTTCTGGTTCGCTTCGGTGATCTTAATGTAGAGAACGTTTGGTTTGGCTAAACACTGCGGTTTGTCAACATGAACAGTAATATTTCAATGGCGGAATTTTCAAGATGATGTGATGGGATTGTTAAGAAACTTGCACGCTTTGGATTTGGGTGATACATGCACATCGGGGAGTTACCTTCATTTGGGAATTTGTTGAATTTAAGGGTTTTGAGGTGGGAATGAATCACTTTATGGGGTCGTTCTCGAGGAATTGCTCAATGGCTCACTGCCGATTGAAGAACTGGATCTTAGTGGCAATGGATTTACAGGTACTTAGTTATGTTTTTGCTCTTGTAATGATTTTGATTCGTGATCAGTTGATGTTAATGAATTGAAAGCAAATCTATGATAAAAATTAGTCAATTTTAAGAGTTAAGACTATATCTATGATGACCACTTGCAATACAACTTTACCTTTAGGATTACTGATTTCATTACGGTAGAACTTGGAATTTGATTCTTATACGGTTGAAATGTCATGTAGGGTAATTAATAATCTGATTTGTCTAACTTTTCACCTTTAACAAGACCAAAACAAAACCTGTAAGAGGGTCGAGGGTGGACTGGTGATTGTCTGAGTCTATCATATGTCGGCTTGTTAAAATAAATAAAAAAGCTGTCTTAAGTGGTGTGATTAAGTGGGTTATTTTAGTTGATCACTTGACACTTGCTTGGCTTTTTATAATTGGATGTGATTTTTAGGTTTGTCAGGCAAAGGTGGAGAATGTTTTCTATCTTAAATAGTGGACGCTGTAGTAATCTTATAGGGGGGCTTTTGTTTTTTGTTACACCTTAAGACCTATTGAATGTTATAACCCAAAGATTGTTTGTTCAGTTCGATTTAAGATATTCACTTCATCTCTGAAGCATTCTAAGCTTCAGATAATGGTCCTGATAATTATAAGAAGAAAGTTTGCAATAAACTTTAGAAAAGTGAATACATGCTAGAATGCTCTTCTTTCATTTATCTGACTTTTAGTATTTACTTGATGGTAATGGTATTCTTATGGATTTGATAACAGGAGAAAGGAAGGCTATTAATTCAGAGCTTTGGCATGCTTGTGCGGGACCATTGGTTTCCTTGCCTCCAGTTGGCAGTCTTGTAGTTTACTTCCCTCAGGGCCATAGTGAGCAAGTATGTTGCCTTTATTTAATCCTTTGCAGTAACTTTTATCATTTTATTTGTTACCGATCTCTGGCTCTGTTATTTTTCAGGTTGCAGCATCAATGCAAAAGGAGACTGACTTTATACCAAGTTATACCAACCTTCCTTCCAAGTTGAATTGCTTTCTTCACAATGTGACATTGCATGTATGAAATCTTCATTGTCCCAAACTGATGTCTTAGTTTACGGAAGTTAAAATTTCTCATGCTGCTGCGAATAATAGCCCTTTTTTCGTATTTTATAATCCAAGGTGCTTACTTTCACCATCACCGCTGAGGCGAGGGTTAATAGTTTTGGAATGTTAATGATATTTCAATTTAACAGGCAAGTCCAAATTGAATTTGTAGTTCCTTCTCCAAGTATAATAAAGCAATGTACACGCAAGTTTCTCTTGGCATGAGATTTAGGATGATGTTTGAGACTTTTTCTTCCTATTTACCATAAAACTTTATTTTTGATACATTACAGAATTGATAATGGTGACTTCTTCATGTTGATTGATAGTGTTTTACTGACACCATCTGTTTGTTTTGTATTTTAGTTGATAATACCATTAAGCTCCTTGGTGTTGGCGCACTTGCTTTTCACCCCACATTGGAATGGATTTTTGTTGGTGATAGACATGGTACACTTTTGGCATGGGATGTCTCAACAGAGAGGCCTACTATGATCGAAATGTTAGAATTTATTGTCAATGTATTTACTCTTGGTTTAGAAAATGTTATCTAAGTAGATTTGTTTGACACTTTAATCTTTTCTTATGTCTATCAAATGTGCTTGATAGATTTGTTTGACACTTTAATCTTTTCTTATGTCTATCAAATGTGCTTGATAGATTTGTTTGACACTTTAATCTTTTCTTATGTCTATCAAATGTGTTTGATAGTTATTATGAGTGACCCAGAGGTGATTATTTTGGTCAATACGAAATTGATATCAATTTGTTGGGTTGTTAAGATGTCGTGCTAGAATATTTGGAGTTTAGTTGGAATGAGTATTGTGGCCTAATGGAAATAATTCTCTCCAACCAGTATTTATTTAGTTTCTATTGCATAAATTTTAGCGACCAATTTGAATTATTTTTGCAATCAATTTTGGTTACTAGCAGGTATACATTAGGAACCATCCAAATTATTTTTGCGACCAAGTTTTGGTGGCTAACACATACACTCTAGTGACCAATAATTAATTTTTTGTTGCTAAATTATAGTAAATATAATACAATTTGTGACGATATTAAAACCATAGCAACAAATTCTTTGGTTGTTAAAAGTAAATTTTTAGTAACAGCATCATGTCGTCACAACATAGTTACTAAAAGAAAATTGATACATCATTTGTTGCAACCAGATAAAAATAACTGCAACCAATGACTTGGTTGCTATAAGATTATTTTTTACCAACAAAAATAATTTGGTCGCAATATGAATAGTTATAGTAACCATTGACATGGTTGCTATAAGATTACTTTTTACCAACAAAAATAATTTGGTTGCAGTAAGAATGGCTATAGCAACCATGCTATAAGATTATTTTTTAACAACAAAAACAATTTGATCGCAGTATGCATAACTATAGCGACCATTCTAATATTACAACGACCATGAAATTTTACATTAGCAAGTATAAATTTGGTCGCTAATAATTCTACTTTTAGTGACCAATTTTAAATGGTTGTTAATAGCGCATTTTTAACGACCAATGTAATAACTCGTCACTGAGCACTTTTAGTAACAACCCTGTTGTAACCACCTGTAACCAACCCGATTTTGGTCGCAATAACTTTTAACGACCATTTTCTTATTTTTAGCAACCATTAATAATGGTTACTGAAACTAATTTTTCTTGTAGTGTTACCTTTTTCCAAGTCTACTCTTTTGTCTACTAAGCCATTGGATGTAATTTTCTCGGATGTATGGACTTCTCCTATCTACTCTCATGACAATTGCAAATACTATGTCATTGTCATTGACCATTTCACTAAATACACATAGATCTATCATTTACAAAGAAAATTTGATGTGCATGCTGTATTTACTAGGTTCAAAGCCATTGTTGAAAAGTTTTTTGACATGTCTATTAAGACCTTATACACTAACAAAGGGGGAGAGTATACTGCCCTTTCAGATTTCCTATCCAAAAATAGGATTTCCTTCTGAACCACACCACCTCATACTCCTGAGCACAATGGCATAGCAGAAAGGAAACACCTACACATTGTTAAGCTAGGTCTAACCCTCCTAAGTCATGCATCAATGCCTTTATCCTATTGGCCACAAGCTTTCTCAACGAAAATCTATCTAATTAATCGTATGCCTACAGCCACATTAAACATGTCCACTCCCTATTACTGTCTATTCCGTACAAGTCCAAACTATTCTAAACTTTGAATTTTTGGTTGCTTGTGTTATCCTTGGTTAAAGCCATACACGTCTAACAAAGTAGAACCAAAATCAAAGTCTTGTGTGTTTGTAGGATACTCACCTTCTCAGAGTGGATATCATTGTCTTGACCCTAAAACGTCTTGTCTTCACACCTCTTACCATGTCAAATTTATGGCAACCGTGTTTCCATTTGCCAATTTACCACAGAAAATAGAAACACCATCAGCTAACCATTCTGCAACTTGGATTCCACCCACACTAAATCTTCTAAAAACCTCCCACCCTCCTCATGTAGAGCCCTCATGTCTAATAGGTGCTGCACCTAAGAATATATCACATCCTGTTGTTAGTAATTCTTCTAGAGAAGAAATTGAAACAGCACAAGTGCACCACCTCGCACCAGTACCAATTCACTCAATGATCACTCGTGGAAAGAACAATATATGCAAGCCCTTTCAAAAGCTAAGCCTTGTAGCTCAGTTACAAGGTAATACATAATTTGAACCAACATATACCTCATAGGCTCTAAAAGATTATAATTGGCGCAAAGCTTGTTCAGAGGAATTCAACGCCTTAACAAAAAATGGCACCTAGAAGCTGGTTCCACCTGATGCCTCGCAAAACCTTGTTGGCTGTAAATGGATCTTCAGGATAAAGAGACACTCAGATGTGTCAATTGAAAAATACAAGGCACGACTAGTCACCAAAGGATTCCATCAATGCCCTGGCATCGACTATGCTGAGATATTCAGCCATGTTGTCAAACCAACTACCATCAGAATTGTTCTTAGCGTTGCCATCACAAATGGATGGGACCTATGACAGCTAGATGTGAATAATGCATTTCTACAAGGCCCTTTAACATAAAAAATATCCATGGCACAGCCCAAAGGATTCATTGATACGGATAAGCCAAATCATGTATTCCAATTGAAGATAGCTATCTATGGACTAAAATAAGTACTAAGAGTATGGTATCAAGCACTTAAACAATTTTTAATTCAGTCCGGATTTACAAACTCGCATTCGGATACTTCACTATTCCTCAATCAGACAACGCATGGTATCATTATACTTATTATATATGTAGATGATATTATAGTCACAAGTAACAATGTAAATCTCATAAATCACTATGTCAGTCTATTAGCTTAAAAATTCTCTATTAAGGATTTAGGGTTACTATCATATTTCCTTGGCATCGAGGTTAGTCGGAACAATCAAGGAATTTTGCTTTCTCAAAGGAAGTATATAAATGAATTGCTACATGAGACGAAGATGCATGAAGCAAAACTAGTGCTCACACCTATGGTGAGTCATCCGACTTTGACCTTACACTCAGGCAACAAATTGGCAGATGCAAGTGAATATAGAAAGATCATAGGGAGTCTACAATACCTGTTACTCACAAGACCAGATATAGTGTAACATCCCGTTACTGTTAGCAAGGGTATTATGGTAATATTGGGTCAAACTGATAGGTTTCATTGCATTCACTGATTGAGCATGTTACTGGCCTCTAATTATAGAGGAACATGTTTATTGCATATGCATTTATCCATAGGTACATGCATTCATGATTTTTCGACATTTTAATTGTGAGCGTGAATTGATTGGATTGTGAACTGAAAACTGACTGAACTGACTGGATTATGATTGATTGAGAAATTAGGAGTAATTGGGTTCAAATAATGGATTTAGAATAGTCTAAGAGTGATTGACTACTGATAGTGACTTATAGGAAATTTTCAAGAAATTCAGGAGAAAATACCCGGACTGGAAATTTTGGAGTGACCGACTGATTGACTGTATAGTACCGAAAGGATTGTCCAATGGCAATGGAGAAATTAGAGTTATATTGTTAGGAAATAAAAATTTTGAGCCATTGAAATTTAGAGACTGAAATTTGAACTGGTTTAGAGACCTATGCCTATAAATAGCTAGGTTTTAAATTTGGGGATTTACCCTAAGGCTTGAACATTTCTTCTTCTCTTCCTCCTCCCACGGCGATCTTCGATTCCTCCCACCGGTGAGGATTCTTTGATCTTTCTTTATGGTTTTCTTCTTATTATGCTAGCCTAACTGGTTTATTGTGATTGATGAAGGTTGAGAAGGATTGAGAGTGGGTTATCGTTGATTTCGAAGGATTTTAGGGTTACGGTGATTTTTGAGAGATTTGTGGATTGATCTTCGATTAGTAAGTTTTAATGGCTTTAATGTTGTTATTAATGGTTGTTTGAGCATTTAGGGCATTTATTATGGTTGAGTTGAGTAGTTGAGAGTGTTTAATGGAGGTTTTAGAGAGCTTTAATGGCGAAAATCGAGCGGAGAAGAAGAGGAGATCCCCGCACGTCGCGACGTCTGGTGCGGCCTCGCCGTGGCGAGAAAATTAAGTGCTCGCTGCGACGAGTGCAGCGAGACGCCACGGCGAGCGTCAATTTATTTGACGCCGCGACGTGCTTCTTTCGCCTAGCGGCGTGCCCAGAATAGATTGCTCGCCGCGACGAAAGCGATCTTCACGCCCTTGACAAGCGAACCATTTTATCTTCATGGCGAGAGCCTCTTGGCCGCGGCGAAGGGGTTTTTCTGATTGAATGAGTGTTTGTTTATTGGGCCTAACTTATGGTATAGAACTCCGATTGAGGTGATTCTCGATTCATTATGAACTAGAGAAAGAGGTCTACAATTGAGGATAATTATGGGAGTTAGAATGTAATTTAATTGGTATTGATTTATCGAGATTAAGGTCAATTATGGTTCATAGTGTGACCTAAATATTGAATTGAGACAATTGGAGATTTAATTGGGATTTTCAATAAAGGTTTTGACCCAATGGATAGGGAATTGCTATAGGGAGTATAAATTGAGCGAAGAGTTAGAATGGGACATAAGAGTTTGAATTGGGTTTTGGCACCGGAAAAATCGTGAACATGCATTGTACGAAATTTCATAGAGACATATGCATCACTGAATTGTTTAATTGAGCATCTAGTAATGGGACTGTATTTTACTGTATAGAGGCGTTGTTGGATCGTCATTCCACGGACATTGCTGGAACTTCCAAGCAGTAGCTCGGAAGTTACAGGTGAGTAACCTAGTTGGTTTCTCAAATTCCTGACTGTCTAAGTGCTCAATGTGAATTACTTGCCAAATGTGAAATTGCATGATTACTGAAATATACATGATCGAATGGTATGCTTCTACTGTATTGGATTGGACTACTGCATGACACTGAGAAATGCAATACTGGACTTTTATAGCCATACACTGAATTATTGAACACTGCATTGCATGCATAAATGCATGATCAGATAATGGATATGTGACTCAAGTCTATTATCATCGAAAGAGCCTCGAGCTCGAACCTTTATCTCGACAGGCCTCGAGCAGGGAGAAAATCCGACAACGTCCCCATCGAATCTTGGTGAGCACTTGGGCACAACATTGAATAACCGGAAAAGAGTCTTATATGCATTGTATATACATGGTGATTGAACTTCTTCAATTATGTGATGACATGAGAGATTGCAAATTGTTACATGCTATCGTAAAGCTGTTGCATGATTTATTGTAAATTGTGGTATGATATCATAAATCGTTATATACTATTGTAAATTGCTATTTGATATCGCAAACCGTTATGACTATTGTAAATTGTTATATAATATCGTTAATTGAATATTATTGTGTATATCTGACATTTGATTTGCGAATGCATGATTTGAGTGAACCATCGATGATGGTTTCTCCTTGAGTTCATAATTCACCCAAAATTGCATCTAATTTTTCAGGATCGATAGAGTAGACTCCTAGCTCCGGAGATAGTCTTTTCTGCCGTCTTAACGTCTTTGCAAGAGAAGCGGCGGCACATGTGGTCGGTCATTTGGGTTGGACTTTCGGATGATCTTAGGATAGATGCTCAGACGTTTCCTTTTGGTTTTGTTTAGAGACCGATAGACTTGTCTATTCATACGGATGATCATATTAAGATTCTTTTGGATTTAAAAGTTCTTGATTTCGATATTTGGTTTTAATTATTGCGATGCCATGTGGATATTATTGGAAAAATGTTCTGGTAGTGCACCTTTATCGTGGGATACGTGTCGGAGCGACCTTCGGGTTTCCCGATGTGTACCCTACGGTGAGGGGGCGCTACATATAGCCTTTATTGTGAATAAATTGTCTCAATTCAATCATTGTCCCACAAATGAGCACCGGCTGGCTATGAAACACCTTCTCTGGTATCTAGCAGGGACAATTAATGAAGGCATCCAACTTTTCCGAAACTCCAATTTGAGTTTCCATGCTTTTACTGATCAAATTCATGGAACCCTTCTTTAAGCATACTCTGATGTTGATTGGGGAGGTGACAAAGACGACTATCTTTCAACTAGAGCGTTTATTGTCTTTCTCGGGAAAAACCCAGTGTCTTGGAGCTCAAAGAAACAACGATCGGTGGCTAGGTCATCAAATGAAGCAAAATACAAGGCGGTCGCCAACACGGTTGCTGAACTAAACTGGATACGCATTATTCTTGCTGAGCTTAAAATTAGGTTGTCGCATACTCCAGTGATCTATTGCGATGATATCGGTGCCACCTAATTGAGCTCCAATCCGGTATTTCACTCTCGGATGAAACACGTAGCAATCGACTTTCATTTTATTAGGGATCAGGTCCAATCCGGTGCACTTCGAGTATCACATGTCTCTGTCACAGATCAAATCGTTGACTGTCTCACCAAGCCTCTCTCATGGCACCCATTTCTTCGTCAAAAATTCAAGCTTGGCATTCGAAGACAATAGCCAGCTTAAAGGGTCGTATTAGAGATAAAGCTTGCAAGCTTGTCTACTGAAATGGCCCAAGTCCACAACTCAAATGAAGATAATTAGATAATGGCAGGATCAAGTTTAAATATAATTAAACAGATTTATTGTAATCTCCTGAAAATAATTCTAAAACACAATCATAGGGATAGATAGTTTCATTTTTAATATTCAAATTGTTCAATTATAAGTGTATATAAACAGTCAAATGATACATGAATAAATCATTCATTCTCTCGTACAAATCTAGATCTTATACATACAACACTAAAACCAAATGATTCGTCACGAACAAAAATAACATAATTATAATCATTACAAATTAATTTTTATGATTTATTTGAAAACAAAATTTGTGCTTACAAAAGAATTCAACATTAAAGTGAAATACAAGCTAATAGTAGTATTGCAAGTAGAGATTTAAAAAAACATAATTCATATTTTCTCAAATTTTGCACACATTTAATGACAAATATTTCCGGTGTTGGTTTTTTAATTAATGCCATTTGTTTTCATTAAAAAGAAAATATGAATAAAGGGTCTCGTGATGCCGTGCTGAAAAAAAAAAATAAAATCGCGGCGCATATAGACTTTCTTCTTGAGTCACCAACCCAAAATTAACAGTTATCAGAACCTTGAATTAGGTAATGACTGAGAGGCTCATGCCAAATATTTATCGGTTGTCATAATACTACTGCATTGCGACAATACCTACAAAGTTTAACTTAACAAATAATGTTATATAATGTAACGCTCCCAGCTGACTGCTTTTACCAATACCAACTTGCCAAAACTTTCGTCCGGCAAACTATTTATGCCAAAAATTTCTAATCTGGCGGCTGGCGGCTGGCGGCTGGCGGCTGGCGGCTGGCGGCTGGCGGCTCCCTCCGTTACGCCGTCTCTGTGAGATGACAGTATTACCCCTCTTGGAATAATTGAAGCTCACGCCACTTTCGTTACTGTTGCTTTTGGCTCCTCAGTCCTCGCTGTCTCTACGAGTCCGTCATTTCCGTTTGCAAATTACAAATATCAAAGTTTCAAAATTCTTTTCTTCTCCTCTCCACCAAGCTACCCACTAACCAAATCAATCCAAGCCTCTCTCTCTCCCTCACTCACTCGGTCGCACATGGAGGCATCGACTGCTCTGTCACGCATAGGCCTGGCGGGGCTGGCAGTGATGGGCCAAAACCTGGCCCTCAACATCGCCGAGAAAGGCTTCCCTATTTCCGTCTACAATCGCACTGCCTCCAAAGTCGACGAGACCATCCAACGAGGCCACGCCGAGGGACCATTTCCATTAACCGGCTACTACAACCCTCGGGAGTTCGTCTTCTCTATACAACGGCCTAGATCCGTCATCATCCTGGTAAAAGCGGGAGCCCCCGTTGACCAAACTATAGCCGCTTTATCCGAGCACATGGAGTCTGGGGATTGCATCATCGACGGTGGCAACGAGTGGTATCAAAACACAGAGCGCCGGATTCAAGAAGTTAATCAAAAGGGTCTTCTTTATCTGGGTATGGGTGTTTCTGGCGGCGAAGAGGGTGCTCGTCACGGTCCTTCGCTAATGCCTGGTGGGTCTTTTGATGCTTATAATAACATCAAGGATATATTGGAGAAAGTTGCTGCTCAAGTGGAGGATGGGCCTTGTGTGACTTATATTGGTGAAGGGGGGTCTGGGAATTTTGTCAAAATGGTTCACAATGGGATTGAGTATGGTGATATGCAGTTGATATCGGAGGCCTATGATGTGTTGAAGAACGTAGGTGGGCTGTCGAATGGTGAATTGGCGGCCATTTTTGCGGAGTGGAATAGGGGTGAGCTTGAGAGCTTTTTGATTGAGATTACTTCTGATATTTTCAAGGTTAAGGATGAGCTGGGTGGAGGGGATTTGGTGGATAAGATTTTGGATAAAACTGGGATGAAAGGGACTGGGAAATGGACAGTGCAACAGGCTGCAGAGCTCTCTGTTGCTGCGCCGACTATCGCTGCTTCGTTGGATTGCAGGTACTTGAGTGGTTTGAAGGAGGAGAGAGAGAATGCAGCATCAATTTTGCAGGAGGCTGGGATGAAAGATGACGTGGGGAGTGCTGGGAATGGGATTGATAAGAAGAGATTGATTGATGATGTGAGGCAGGCTTTGTATGCTTCTAAGATTTGTAGTTATGCACAAGGGATGAACTTGCTGCGGGCCAAGAGTGCTGAGAAAGGTTGGAACTTGAATTTAGGAGAGTTGGCTAGGATTTGGAAAGGTGGCTGCATTATAAGAGCAGTGTTTTTGGATAGGATCAAGAAGGCCTATCAGAGAAATCCCGCGTTGGCTAATCTAGTAGTAGATCCGGAGTTTGCAAGGGAGATGGTGCAGAGACAAGCAGCATGGAGGAGAGTTGTGGGGCTGGCTATATCTGCAGGGATTAGCACCCCTGGAATGTGTGCCAGTCTTGCTTATTTCGATACGTATAGGCGTGCTAGACTCTCTGCAAACCTCATTCAGGCTCAGAGGGACTTGTTTGGGGCACACACCTACGAGAGGATTGATCTTCCCGGCTCTTTCCATACTGAATGGACAAAACTTGCTAAGAAGAGCGGTGCTGGTGTTGGAGCCTTCAATTGAGCTTCTTGATGGTTTGATTGCTTGTTTCTTGCAATTGTATGTTGATGATGTTTCAAAAATTTGGTCTTCGGGTTGTGTGTCTCATAGAGGATGTTTTCGTTAGGCATGGCACTCATTGGTTAGCTTGAAGTTCTTTATGTTTAAATAACAACTGAATGTATCCTCGAATCATAAAAGAATTTTCTTCCTATTTACAGTAGACCGGGTACAATTCGGTTCTGCATTCAATTTTATGATTCATCTAGAACCGTTACTTTTGGTATGCATCTTTTACATTTATGCATTAACATTTCATAATAGTTAACTCCAAGGTGCAGGTGAGTTGGTAAGGAGCTCTCTTAGCTTAGGTGAGGTCGCGGGTTCAAACTCTCCTTACGTGTGCAGCTGTTTAAAACTTGAGGTCAGAACTTTGCCTCCTACAAGGGACCTGCTTGGCTCGAGTGAAGATTGGTCTGGGTATGAATGACTTAAAGATGTCTCCTCATAATTGAGATCTTCTTAGGACACCTCGTGGACCAAAAAAAAAAATCCATAATGATTAAAGTTTGATTTCTGTGACTATAGCAATCTTATGAGTTTTGTACCTTTATGACTCGTTTGAGCGCATACTTGTCCAAATATGGTTAAAAAACGACAGTTGTACTGAGTTAAGATTTCAGGTGGTACCTCCCTTGTGGGTTCGGTATAAGCTTGGTTGGTATAATAAATACTAATGAAATTTTTTACAATTTAAGGACTATATTATGAAAAGTTTATTTCTAACCCTAACTGTAACTCTGAGTACTTAGTGTTAGAGTGTGTGGTCATATTTTGAAACTCTTGGTAATCATACACGTCCTTACATTTTGTTGGAATGACGAACAAGTGAAGATAAGATGGAAAATTTTTTTAGGGAGATACGCGACTGTAAAGGGTGTTAAATGCCCATGTCCTTTATAAGGTTGTATATATCTATCGTGTAAGTCTTTGTAACTATGTGAAGGAACGTGTGAAGAATGAAGAAATATACAATCGTGTGCGATGATCTTATAACTCTCTATACTAGTGTAAGTTTGTTAATCATGTGACACTCGTGTAAGTCACTGTATTTTGTGGAAAACTTAATTTGGAATATAAAAGAGAAGAACACTTAAATTGGTTCATTAATGTCAGTATAGTTCTTTGTCTTGATGAGTTAAAGATGTAACTCAGACGATAAAACATAATGTAAACTGGAGGCATAGGATGTTTGGTTGTAGTTGACAAAACATAAAAAGCATGATCCGTCTCTATCCGATAGTGTTTGGTTGCGATGGATGTAATCGAAAAAAAATTGTGTCAATGACAAAATGCCCTGGTGCTTAAGATGATTAACAATGTGTTATGAATTGATAAGTTTATTCCATATGAGAAGCTTTAGTTAAAAAGTGAACAAATAATAATAATAACAATTTCAAATTAAGATTGAATAATAATAATAATAATAATAATAATAAGAACAAGAACAACAAAATTAATTTGAATTAATAAATAAGGCAACATGTATAATCATAATTATACATATTAATAACAATTACAAATTATATGATAATAATAATAATAATAATAATAATAATAATAATAATAATAATAATAATAATAAGAACAAGAACAACAAAATTAATTTAAATTAATAAATAAGGCAACATGTATAATCATAATTATACATATTTATAATAATTACAAATTATATGATAATAATAATAATAATAATAATAATAATAATAATAATAATAATAATAATAATAATAATAATAATAATAATAATAATAATAATAATAACAAGAACAAGAACAACAAAATTAATTTGAATTAATAAATAATAATAATAATAAATTTGAATAATCATAAATACAAATTATATAATAATAATAATAATAATAATAATAATAATAATAATAATAATAATAATAATAATAAATTTGAATAATCATAAATACAAATTATATAATAATAATAATAATAATAATAATAATAAATTTGAATAATCATAAATAGAAATTATATTATAATAATAATAATAATAATAATAATAATAATAATAATAATAATATTAAAAATTGAATAAATTATAATAATAAATTTGAATAATAATAAATACAAATTATATAATAATAATAATAATAATAATAATAATAATAATAAATTTGAATAAATATAAATACAAATTATATAATAATAATAACAACAATAATAATAATAATAAATTTGAATAAATTGTAATAATAAATTTGAATAATCATAAATACAAATTATATAACAATAACAACAACAACAACAACAATAATAATAATAATAATAATAATAATAATAATAATAATAATAATAATAATAATAATAATAATAATAATAATAATAATAATAATAATAATAATAATAATAATAATAATAATAATAATAATTTGAATAATCATAAATACAAATTATATAATAATAATAGTAATAATAATAATAATAATAAATTTGAATAATCATAAATACAAAATATATAATAATAATAATAATAATAATAATAATAATAATAATAATAATAATAATAATAATAATAATAAATTTGAATAATCATAAATATAAATTATATAATAATAATAATAATAATAATAATAATAATAATAATAATAATAATAATAATAATAATAATAATAATAATAATAATAATAATAATAATAATAATAATAATAATAACTAAACATTAATAAACATAATAGTAAACATAATAACTAATATTATATTATAATAACATAGGCTGACGGAGCGAGGGACATCCTCGTCCTCCTTTTAGAGCAACAGAATTTATGTCCCTGTCTCCCGGAAACAAGGGACAGAGACGCAGAAACAAGAAGCAAACACCTACAGAGACAGAGATTTTTCTGTCTTGTTCACTGTCCCCATGCCTGGAGACACTAACCATACGCAGGGTAGGAGACGCAAAAACACCAAAAAAAGGAAAGAAAATAGAAAGAGCAAGTATCTTCTAATTATAATCCATCATTGTTTGATTTTGGGATTGGATAGTTAATTTGTTGATTTGCACATAAACTTTGATTCAATTTTGAATTTTTGTAAGACATCTTATTGAGGGATGAGAGATTAAATCTTGTAAATCCTTATTTGTGATTAGTGGATTTGCTTGCCAATTTGACTCGTGGTTGTTTCCTTTACTCCGAGGGGTTTTCACGTAAATCTTTGTGTTGTTTCTTTATTGAGTTTTTTATTTTTCTCGCGCGATATTATGTGATCACACTTGATTAGAGTGCTTTGTTGTTGTTGTTAAGTTGACCTAATAAGAGAGTTGTGCTTTGGTCATGTTTTATTCTTGTCTCTCAACAAGTAGTATGTAACCCATAGTAATGGAAGGTGGAAACAACTCTATGGTTAAGTTGATGCCATCAAACTACTTTATTTGGAGGCCCATAATGAAGGACCTTTTATATTACCATAATGAAGGACCTTTTATATTACAAGGATCTCTTTGAACCTATTGATGAAGATAAAGATGTAAAGGATGATATTCTTATAAAACCTGAAAATTGTTAGATAGAGAATGGGAGAAAATGAAACAAAAAACTTTGGGCATAATTCAACAATGAATTGATGTTAGCATATTTAACCATGTTTCTCAAGAGACGAATCCTTTTGAGTCGTGAAAAAGCTAGAAAGACTCTATAAAAGGAAGACTGCCCACAATAAAGCTTTTTTGATTGAAAGGCTTGTAAACTTGAAGTTGAAAGCTGGGAAATTTGTTCGAAACATCTAATTGATTTCTAGGGTATAATTAACAAGCTTACTACATCGAATATGATTCTTGATGATGAGTTTCAAGCCTTGTTCTTCTTGATTTGTTACCTAATAACTGGGAGACGCTCATGATGACAACTAGTAATTCAACTCATGAAGGTGTTCTTTCTTTGGATGTAATAAAAGAGAGTATGTTTAATAAAGAAATTAGAAGAAAAAAGATACGAGTTGACAATGTGCAAGCTTTCTTGGTAGAGGGGAAGGTGTAAGAGTAGGGGTCTCAAAGGGCATGACAAGTCTAACAATTGATCAAAATCTAGAGGTTACAAAGACATGAAAATATGTCATTATTGCGATAAGTCTAAACACATAAAAAGGTTCTGCTATAAATAAAAGAGGGATAAAAAGCAAGATAATCATAATGATGGTGATGATAAGAGTATAATTGCAATTGCTTTAAGAACAGATGAAGAGATATCTCTTGCTTATGCGACAAGTGATTGCTTTAATGTTAATGATTCGGGTTCTAAACGTTGACTGATATGGGAGTGTCATATCAATGTATTCCAAAAGTGGGGTACTTCTCAATCTACCAAAGCATATACTTTGGGAGCATAAAGATAGGTAATCAAAGTTTTGCTAAAATTATTGGTTGGGTGATATCTGAGTTTAGGCAAACGACAAATGTTTGATGACTTTGAAAGATATACAACACATTCCCAATTTAAAGCTAAATCTGTTATTGAAAAATGTGTTAGATTGAGAAGGATTCAGACACACTTTCAGGAATAAAAAGTGGAAGCTATCCAAGGGAGCAATGATTATTGCTCGAGGAGAATTATGTTGCACATTATATAGACACACTTAAAGATGTGTGGTGGTGGAAAAGCATACACAGTCGAAGAGGAAACTTTTCCAAATTTGTGGCATCGATGATTGGAGCACATAAGTCAAAAAGGAATAAAGTTGCTCATTAGTAAATCCCTTATCCCAGTCAAAAACTATCTACCACTTAATCCTTGTGATCATTGTTTGGCAAGAAAGTAGCATAAAGGCTCTTTCAAGAAATGATTTACAAGGAAGACAGAGATATTGAGGTTGGTGAATTTAAATTTCAGTGGCCCTATTAAGGAGGAGTCACTAGAGGTAACAAATATTTTGTTACATTTATTGATGATGTTTCGAGGAAGACCTAGGTATATATATTGAGAGCCAAAAGTGAAGTATTTGATATTTTCCAGAAGTTTTGTGATATAGTAGAAAGGTAAGCTAAAGTGCCTGCAAACATATAACAGAGATGAGTATACTTCTAAGGTATTTGAATGATATTATACATTGCATGACATTAGACATTAGAAAACTGAGCCAAGGACTCCATAGTGTTAAGTAAGTTTTACTTCTATAAACCCTAAAAAATCCACAAGCATACAGAATCATAACTTGTAGTATTGAGGAGTCAATCCCTTGAGCAATTAGTAAAACTAATTGAAACCTATTGTTACCTAAGGTTATAAAAAATGTGATAAATGAAAATAAAGATTAAAAAAACAATTTAAACAATTGATTATGAATTGATTGTAAATGAACTTTCGAAATTAACGCAAGGAAATTAAAATAAAGCATAACCACTTAACAATCAAGAAATCGCACAAAACAATATAAAAAAAATTATGAGAAGAGGCGATTCATTCTATTGCCAATTGCTACCTTAGTTAACCAAATAGCCTAGGTTCCAATTAGTTCTTAAGCAATCTAATAGATAATCAAGACCTCACACAAGATCTCTCTTTGTGTAATTACAAATTTTATGTTTATGTGATCTATTGGGTTGTTGATTCTCATTACCCAACCTAATCATGTTACTATCGATTTTGTCTCTCAATATGTTATTGAAGTATTGATATGTGCTTAATTGTTGACATTTTTAATTATTTATACTTAGCAATTATTGACATAAAAATACTTAAGATACTCACTTTAATTCATATTTGATTTTAGGTATAATTCGGAAGCAAAGAAATTAAAGTGAGTCGAAAGCATGGCATATAGATTATTTTTCGAAAATTAATATCTACTTGCTTTCATGGAGGAAGAAGAAAAAAATAACAAAAGGGCAAGAGAAATGGAAAATACATAAGCATGAGGGTGGAAGACACAAGGCCGCTCATTAATTTGTCGTATGAGTTAGGACCGTACAGTAAAGAGGAATTAAAGGTGGGACATTTTTAATTGTCTAATAGCAACCAACAGTACACGCAACAAGTTGGAAAGAAAATCATGCAGGCAAGGCGTGAAGCAAATCAAGGAAACGCAGCGTGGAGAGCGTAGTTTTTAGGCAACAATAAAAAAGTAAAAAATCAAGCAAGCAGAAAATGGGCAGCAATAGAGAGCGCAGACACACCAACACGCAGCGTTTTTGGAGATGCACAAAGCAAGGTTTTAAGTGATGTAGACCCTTATTCGTCCCATCAAGGAATAGTGGGGAGAAGAATAAAACAGTGAGGCGCTGGAGGAGTGCGGCGCAGGCCACAGGGGTGTGAAGAAGGGACGGCTTGGAGCTGCATTGGTGTGGGCCACGGACGTCTTCGCCTGCGGCTTGGCTGGAGCCTGCATAGGGAGCTACAGAGAAGACAAGGAGCAGCGCAGGCGTGGAGCAAAGCTTGCAACAGTGAGAAGAATGCGTGCACAGTAGCGAGAACAACAAATCTGAAGATTTATTCGTCAAATCGATGAACAGTGCAAAGCTTTGGGCAAGTGTCAGGCGAGTTAGGCGAAGAAATGTGGGGATTTTGGCTAAGGAAATTGGATGGGGGTTAAAGCTATTTGTCAGAAAATACCTATGAAGGGCTAAACATCCCGACACCGGTTTAGAGGTAATATCGACGCCGACGACTCGGGTTAAGTATTATTTTAATTACTTTATTGTTTCTTTCTCTCATTAGGAATTGATTGTGTTATCCGATTTTAACTGAATTGAGTTTCGTGTATGGATAATCAGATTTTCGTTATTATTCGGTTATTTGTGCATGAACCCATCGGTATTGTGAATTGATGATTTTAATGCGTTCATTGAATCGTTAATTTCAAACCCATTGCTAGAATTTTGATATAATCCGTAATTGTTATGTTGAAATTCATATGTATCGACTAATGATTCATAATCATTAGGGATAACATGACCTAGGTTAAATGACCCGAGCGTATGTGGTTGTTGCCTTGATTAATCGGTTTTCCTAATTTGTAATGCTACTGCCTAATTAAATCTAGAGATCGTATCCTAGGTTGTTAGGTGGTTAGGTTTAATCAACGATCGTATCTTGATTAAACAAAACCTAAGGAAAAACTCGAGTTAATTTTTAACCCACGATTAATAATTCTTAGGAGAGGTTAAAGAACAAAAATTAATAAAATATTCTTAGTCAGGGTGTAGGCTGAGATTGAACCGAAGAACCGGGTCCCTACCGAATTCCCCACATTTATCATTTTATTGCAAGTTTTCTTTAATTTGTTTTTATTAGTTTATTTTATTTTATTGTCATCTTTAAAAATCTAAAACCCCCCCTTTTTTCCTAAACAACGATTAATTTCATTTCATAAACTTTACACACACTCTCTGTGGGATCAACCTAGACTTGCCACTGCTACAGTAGTAGTCTAGTTATTTAATTTTGATTAGCTTTTCGACGCGCGATCAAATTTTGGCGCCGTTGCCGAGGAGTTTGGTGTTTTAGTTTTTGTTTGTGTTTTAATTGGTGTTTTGTATATATTTGTTTGTGATTAATTTCTTTTCTTTTATTTGGTGATCTTTTCATTTTCTTATTTTGTGTTTGAAAAACAAAAAAAATTTGTTATGGACGGAAGTAATTTCTTTTATAATTCATATTCTCAATCCTATAACAATGTTTGGACTGATCAACCTAACTTTTTTTATGGATGGGATAATCAGCAGAATTACTTCCATGATAGTTTGTAGGACGCACAACAATTATCTTACAGACCAGAAGCTTCCTATCACAACTCCGGCCCATCTCTGGAAGAGTTGATGTTACAATTGCAGGAGAATGCTTTACAATTCTAGAATGATGGAGGGCAATTCTCAAAAGACACATATTCTAACGCCCAAGATCCGGAGAGCCAACATAATTCAATTGCATCTTTAGAAGAACTGGTTAATACTGTGGCTGCTAACAATTTGCAATTTCAACAGGATATGCAGCAGGAGATGCAAGAATTCCGACAAGAGACAAAAGCCATCCCACCTGATTCAGGTGCATCTTTAGAAGAAATTGTTAACAAACTTATTGCTTCCAACTTGCAATTGCACCAGGATTTTCAGGAAATGAAAGCAAGCCAATAGGAAATGACAGCAAGCCAACTGGAAATGACAGCACACCAATAGAGGATGGAAAACCTAATAGGTCAGACGGTAGTGAGCCTTGATCACCTGGAATCACAACAAGAAGAAGCGTCATCATATTAACCCGAGGTGTATCCAATCGAAGTCTGTGCGAAAAATTTGCAAAGTGATGAGGAGCTTGAGAATTTTGAGGTCAACCCTCAACGAATTGTTTGTATCGAAGAAGTAGAGAAGGAACTCGAAGCCGAAAAGGACATATCTTTTAGCTCGGAGGTAAGTACTGAGTCCATAATTATTTTTGAGACTAACTCTTTATCTTTACATTACAGATTGGAGGAGTTAACTAATAAAGAAAAAGGTGAAGAGACGTTCAAAATATTTCCAGATTGTATGGACTCAGTCAAGATTGAGAAGCTGATGATAGGGAAGATACTGAAGGAGGATGATGATCGACTAAGGCCCTATCCGGAACTACCTCACGTGGAAGAGCCACATGTAATTCCCGAAGATCACAACTTTATCACGTGAGGAGAAAAAGGAGTCGAGCCAGCAACCCTAAACAAAGGCGCTTCTTGGGAGGCAACCCAAGGGCAGTAAATTTCTTTTCCTTTACATTTTCGCATTACTTTTTATTTGCATGTATGTTTTTGAATTTGTTTGTTTTACTTGTTTTTAAGTTTTCAATCAAAATGAGAGAAAGAATAAAACAAATGAAATAAGCATTTTCTCATTTTCTATTGCTTCTGGGATTATATAATGATGATTAGAGTGTGGATTGACTGGATAATTTCATGGCAACTTTAACATGTACATTTGGTCTTGTGATTGGTCGATATGCATTATCTTTAGAAGAGTAGTGACTAATGGTAGACAAAGCCGGTGAGAATTTGAGCCGTATTTGACCGACACATCTTTATTAGTCTCATTGCCTTTTGATAATGTGTGACCTTCATGACATGTACATCTTGATTTTGCGTTGAATTTCTATTCAAGACCACATTTTATCACATGCATTAACATGGATATGATTAGGCTTTTTTTTTCATAAGCTACATTAGCCAAATGACCTACCCTATTGACATGATTTATCCCTTGATAAACCCCTTTGAGCTTTAATCTTTTTTTTGTATAAACCACATTTCATGCTTTTAAACTTAACCAAATGCCCTACCTAAGTCATAAAGCTAGTGGAACATTTGTGATTGTTGAGGTTGTGGATATACAAAATTCTTAGTGTGGGGGTGTATATATGTGAGGGTTGGTTATAATATTGGGATGTTATTTTATGTCTTATCATTGAGATTCCCATGTTGATGTAGTTTATTTTATTTTTTTACAAGAAAAATGAAGAAAAAAAGAGAAAAAAAAGAAAAGAAAGAAAAGAAAAGAAAAAGAAAAAAAAGAGAAAGAAAAGAAATTGAAAAAAAAATGAAAAATTGTTTAAAATAAATTTATCAAGGAAGAATTGCATATGTGTTTAAAGTATTCATGCATCTTCCTAGAGTTGTAGTGTTTGAGTTATTTGAGAATGTTGAATATGAGGTAGGGATTTGCTTGAAAGGGTCACTCTTCTGATTTCATTGAGATAAATTTTAAGAGTGATTCCTTTAGATTGATATATGCTTCATGTGGTTTGTGTGTGAGAGCTGAATGAGGTTGTGAGATGTAATTTTTGCATTCGTCATAACTGATGGTACCCAGTTTGTGATTGAGTGTTACTTTGTTTCACTAGCTTTGATGACTTTCATGCTACTTGACCCAAATATATCTCACCTTATCCCTGCCTACATTACAACCTTGAAAAGTCCTTTGATTCATGATTTTGCATGTGAACATTAGTGGTGGAGAAATTAAATAATTTGCAAAATTATGGATTATCATGATCATGAATGGTGTTGAGTGTACCCATGGATATATTTTAATCAAACACATTTTTCGAGTCTACCATTAGATTGCTCAGTTTTTGAAGATATTAAATGTTGATTGATCATGAGTAAAAGCTTGGAATGTTGACTTCTTGCTATGATTTTTAAAAGTTATTCATCTTTGTTTATGATTATATTGTCTTGAAAAATGTGGGAATTGAGTAAATGTTTTGGGTCATGAGCTTAATTTTGATGTTTTGCCCGAGGTCGGTCAAAAGCTAAGTGTGGGGGTATTTGATATGTGCTTAATTGCTGATATTTTTAATTATTTATACTTAGCAATTATTGACATAAAAATACTTAAGATACTCACTTTAATTCATATTTGATTTTAGGTATAATTCGGAAGCAAAGAAATTAAAGTGAGTCGAAAGCATGACATATAGATTATTTTCCGAAAATTAATATCTACTTGCTTTCATGGAGGAAGAAGAAAAAAATAACAAAAGGGTAAGAGAAATGGAAAATACATAAGCATGAGGGTGGAAGACACAAGGCTGCTCAATAATTTGTCCCATGATTCATGATTACACAGTAAAGAGGAATTAAAGGTGGGACATTTTTAATTGTCCAATAGCAACCAACAGTACACACAACAAGCTGGAAAGAAAATCACGTAAGCAAGGCGTGAAGCAAATCAAGGAAACGCAGCGTGGAGAGCGTCATTTTTAGGCAACAATAAAAGAAGTAAAAAGTCAAGCAAGCAGAAAATGGGCAGTAATAGAGAGCGCATACACACCAACATGCAGTGTTTTTGGAGACGCACAAAGCAAGGTTTTAAGTGATGTAGACCCTTATTCGTCCCATCAAGGAATAGTGGGGAGAAGAATAAAACAATGAGGCGCTGGAGGAGTGCGGCACAGGTCGCAGGGGCGTGAAGAAGGGACGGCTTGGAGCTACGTTGGCGTGGGCCACGGACGTCTTCGCCTGCAACTTGGCTAGAGCCTGCGTGGGGAGTTACAGAGAAGACAAGGAGTAGCGCAGGCGTGGAGCAAAGCTTGCAACAGTGAGAAGAATGCGTGCACAGTAGCGAGAACAACAAATCTGAAGGTTTATTCGTCAAATCGATGAACAGTGCAAAGCTTTGGGCAAGTGTTGAGCAGAGTTAGGCAGTAAACAGTAGGGGATTTTTGGCTAAGGACATTGGATGGGGGTTAAAGCTATTTGTCAGAAAATACCTATGAAGGGCTAAACATCCCGACACCAGTTTAGAGGTAATATCGACGCCGACAACCCGGGTTAAGTATTATTTTAATTATTTTATTGTTTCTTTCTCTTATTAGGAATTGATTGTGTTATCCGATTTTAACTGATTTGAGTTTCGTGTATGGATAATCGAATTTTCGTTATTATTCGGTTATTTGTGTATGAACCTATCGGGTATTGTGAATTGATGATTTTAATGTGTTCATTGAATCGTTAATTTCAAACATATTGCTAGAATTTTGATATAATCCGTAATTGTTATGTTGAAATTCATGTGTAGCGACTAATGATTTGTAATCATTAGGGATAACATGACCTAGGTTAAATGACCCGAGCATATGTGGTTGTTGCCTTGATTAATCGGTTTTCCTAATTCGTAATGCTACTGCCTAATTAAATCTAGAGATCGTATCCTAGGTTGTTAGGTGGTTAGGTTTAATCAACGATCGTATCTTGATTAAACAAAACCTAAGGAAAAACTCGGGTTAATTTTTAACCCACGATTAATAATTCTTAGGAGAGGTTAAAGAACAACAAATTAATAAAATATGCTTAGTCAGGGTGTAGGCCGAGATTGAACTGAAGAATCAGGTTCCTACTGAATTCCCCACATTTATCATTTTATTGCAAGTTTTCTTTAATTTGTTTTTATTAGTTTATTTTATTTTATTTTCATCTTTAAAAATCTAAAACCCCATTTTTTCCTAAACACCGATTAATTTCATTTCATAAACTTTACACACACTCTCTGTGGGATCGACCTAAACTTGCCACTGCTACAGTAGTAGTCTAGTTATTTAATTTTGATTAGCGTTACGACGCGCGGTCAAGTATGCAAAAATTATAAACAATCACAATACCCAAACATATTAACATCAAAAGCAATTAAATCACAATTGATTCGAGAATCAATTCCAAATGAAGTTAGAACATCTTTAACAAAGTATTCATCATCCTTATATCCAAATCATACATCATATAAAGTAAACAACAAGAGAAATGAGAAATAACTTGGAAAGGAATGATAAGAAGTGGCTAGCAATAGTTCCCCTTCTTCTTCTTCTTATAGTTCTTTTACCTTTTAGGGTAAAAACTAGGTTTCACTCAGGCCAAAAGTCCAAAACAACCTTCAAAAAGTAAAAATGGAAATAGATCCATGCGTCTGTCTTGCACCTTTCATGATCTTGACAGGTATGTCACAATCGTGACCTTTGAAAGTTAGCTTCTATCACAATCCTGACACCTTTGAAAATGAGCTTCTCTCATTGTCATGATCGTGACCCTTGGTTGGATCACTTCTATCACTACCGTGATATGGATGTCACGATCGTAGCCTAGCTCTTCCTCTAAACTTTCTTCAACTTCTATTGGTCTTCTTCATTCGATTTCAAACACTAATAAACACATCAAAAATACTTCAATTGTACAAAATTAAAGTCCAATGGCATGCTCTCAACCACATGATATTAAAAAACATAAACACATAATCACATTACATAGTTTTAATCCTAAACATGCACAATCCATCTAATGAACACCTAAAATCACACTAAAACGTCTACTAAAACGTGATATAAACCATAGCTATTACATAGCATAATAGGGTTGTTGAGAGGATGAACAAAACTATTACGGAGAAGGTTTTTTCCATACTTAGAATGTCTAAGTTACAGAAGATATTTATGAAGAAGGAGTACAAACTATAGTCTTTTTGATAAACCAAGCTCCATCAATTCCATTGAATTTTGTGATTCCTAAGAGAGTATAGATTGTTAACAATCCTACATATTATCATTTAAGAATGTGTGGTTGCAAGGAATTCAGACACGTACCTAAGGATCAGAGACATAAGCTTGACTCAAAGGCAATACCTTACATATTTTTAGGTTATTTTGATGAACAATTTAGTTTCAAAATCTATGACCCACAAAAGCAAAAGGTAGTTAGGAGTAGGATTATGGTATTCCAGAAGCACGAAAGAGATGTTAATCTTTTGAGAAAACATAAGTTAACAGATAGTAAGTCATCCTATGATATTGATAATTCGTCTTCCATGCTGAGCAGTCTATAGGTGAAGAAGATGAAGTGTGTGAACAAACATACATTGGAAGTGATCAAATATAGTTTGGTAATCATGAGCTAAATGAAATCTTCTCACCAGTGACCAAGATGACTTCAATGCGAAAAATTTTGGTTTTTTTTTTACTTATTTAGACGTTGAACTTGAATAGCTTGACCTTAATAACCTTCTTGTATGGACATTTGAAGAGGAAATATACATGGAACAGCTACAAGGTTTCAAAGCTAAAGGTAAGGAGAATCTGGTCTACAAGTTGAAGAAAAGTTTATATAGGATAAAACAAGTTCCAAAGTAGTGGTATAAAAAATTTGACTCTTTTATGACATATTATGATTACAAGAGAACTTACGATGATGCGTGTGTTTATTTCAAGAAATTCATAGGTGAGAACTTCACCATTCTTCTTCTATATGTTGATGGAATGCTAATTATAGGTAAAGACGTTAGTAGAATCCAAAAGTTGAAGGTAGATTTGTCTAAATCCTTTGATATGAAAGGTTTGGGACTTGCAAAGCAAATTTTAGGCATAGAAATAACTCGTAAAAGGAAGAATAGGAAATTGTGATAATCATAGGAAAGGTATATTGAACAAAGGTTAGAAATGTTCAATATGAAGTATGTCAAGCTAGATAGCATACCACTGGCACCTCACTTCAAGTTAAATAAGCATACATGTCCTTTAATAGAAAAGGAGAAAGATGATATGTCTTTTATTTCATACTCATCTGTAGTAGGATCTCTAATGCATTCTATGGTGTTTATAAGGCAGTCAAATATTTCACATATTGTTTTGTTAATGAGAAAATTCTTGTCTAATTCATGAAAGATGCACTGAGAAGAAGTGAAATGGATTTTGTGATACTTGACAAGTACTTCAAATAGGAGTTCGTGATACTTGATAGGTACTTCAAAACATAATGGGAACAGAAGTGCGACATCTAGCAGAAGGAATGAAGAATCTTTTGGAGACAAATGAGAAATGAAAAAGAAATCAATGACATCAAATCCATTTTTCAACAACTTATATAAAAGATGGGGAAGGAGAACTTTAAAGTGACATCATAAGACTCTAATGATACAGGAAACTACACCCTTTCAACAAGATTCAGCAAGTTAGACTTCCCTACTTTCGAAGGGGTAGAGGTGAGAAGCTGGATTTATAGGTGCGAACAATTCTTCGCAAGTGATCACACACTATAGGAACTGAAGGTTTGTATGGTTTCATTGCACATAGAAGGTGTAATGCAAGAATGATTTCAGCAAATGATCAGGAACAGAATCGAAGGGGAGCCAATAAGCTAGGAGGAGTTTATAACTGCATTAGGACAGAGGTTTAATAAAGAAATATTCAAATACCCAATTGGCAACTTGAAAAATTTTTAAGCAAGAAGGATCGGTGTTGGAATATTATGTTCATTTAAAAAAACATTCGAATAAACTAACACTTCTAAAGACTTATTTGATAGTTTTTTTTTCTTAAAAGCCCTTAAGCTAGAGTTGGAGCTCACAACAAGTGAATGCACTCACAAGGAAATAAGAAGCCATAGTGGTCACTAGCGTACCTGTGTACTTCAGGAAAGGAGCAAAAGTGCCAAGGTAGATAGGAAGAGGTAGAGTGAAATTAATATACAAGGTTGCTAATCTAGCTACCTCTTTGACTAGAAATAACCCTAAGGTAGGTTTACTCCCTACATCGGGACCCGAATGGAATGAAAATAAACCTATTTACAACAAAAACTTATAGACATAAAATCTATAAATAGTAAAGAGTTTAACAAGAAAAGAGCAAAAATATTATGGTTTTTGTGCGATGAAAAGTACATGCCAGACACAAATGCAAGAAAAAAAAGGCAATTTTAGTTATACATGGTAAAGAAAGAGGGTCCGATAAAAAATGAAGAAACTAAAAAGAATAGGAAGAGAGTATATTGGCTAGAAGCAAGGTGTCTTTGGAGGTGATATGGAGATTAAGGGACATCCTCATCGATAGTGGATGTAGCTTATCTTCTTTAATAAGGAGTTAATTAGGAAGGAAAATATAGAGGTGTTAGACATCCCAACCTTAACTATCATGGTGGGAGGAGTTTTAAAATTAAAGTACCACCAAATTTGTAAAAACTTTATTTAGAGGATGTAAGGATTGAGGTTTACTGTCGACGTGGTTTTCATGAAAATGGGGGCATGTGACATGGTTTTGGGCTTTCAATGGTTGGCAATATTGAATGAAATGCTTTACAACTTTAGGGAAATGGAGTTCTAATGGGAAGGTTGAATAGCAAAGCTTACAAGCAAACTAGAGGAAGAAGCTCGAGAAATCTCAAATAAGCACCTCTATAAGTTGATATCAAATTCAAGTAGGAGCTCATTATTTATGTTATGTTTAACACATCCAGTGAGTTCCACATGCAACATTTGCCTTTGAAAAATATAGCAAATAACAAAGAAGAATTAGAAGGGCTCCTGGTGGAGTTTGGAGAGGTGTTCTAGGGGCCAAGGTTTCTACCTCCAAAAAGAGCTCAGGATTATAGCATCCCTATCAAGTAGGGAGTCGAAACCACTACATATGCCTATATAGGTACTTAGGTTAGCGAAAAGACATGATAGATTGCTCGGTGTAAGAGTTATTGGAGAAAGGACTCATTAGGTCGAGCGCGAGCCTATGTGTCTTCGGTGATCCTAGTCAAAAAGAAAGAAGTATATGACAGATGTGCATTGATTACAAAGAGTTGAACAAGCACATCGTCAAAAACATATTCCCTATTTCAATTATTGAGAAATTGTTAGAAGAATTGAAAAGTTCAAGTTGGTACTTTAAATTGGATCTTAAGTTTGGATATCACCAAATATGGATGAAGGAAGAAGATATTCCAAAAACCATATTCAAAACATATGATGGGCACTTTGAGTTTTTGGTAATGCCTTTCAGGCTCACAAACTCACCTTCAATCTTCCAAAGCCTGATGTAACAAGATTTTCAGGCCACAAATGCCAAAGTTCATATTATTTTTCTTTAATGACCTCCTTATCTATAGCCACGACTTCATTTAACACCCAAAACTTTTTGTAGGAGATATATACTACATATTTTGAAGCAACAACAACTATCTCTTAATGGGAGAAAATGTGTCTTTAGGGCCAGAAAAATTGAGTACATGGGACATTCCATTTCTACAGAAGGAGTATTAATGGAAACAATTAAAATTAATACAATCTAACATTGTCCACCACTGCAAACACTAAAAGAACTCAAAAGCTTCCTCGGACTAACAAGATACCATAGATGATTCATCAAGCACTATAGGATAATAACCAAAACCTTGAATGCACTATTAAACAAACAAGCCCTAGAGAAGTGGGAATAGTAGGAGGATCAGAAATGAGCATTTAAGAAGTTGAAGAAAATGCTAGTAATAGCTCCCATTCTCACTCAACTTGAATTCTCACGACCCTTCACTATAGAAGCAGATACATGTGGAAAAGGAATAAAGGTGACACTCCAACAAGATAGACACCCAATAGCATCCGTTAGTAAACACTGGCTCTCAAACCCTGGGGTCTTTCGACCTATGAAAAGAGACCTTAGTCTTAATCAAAGTTATGAACCAATGGCATCATTGTAATGTCCCAATATCCCATATTAGGGGCTAGAATCCCAATAGTATAAATGAGATTATACTGAGAAATTAGAAGTGCATTTCATGCATCATATGGCATATTAAATATTTGAATTTTTTTGATATTCATGAAATAATTGTCCATGCATTCATTGACATATTCCGGGGTATGAAATGTCTAAAATGAGCATGAAGTAAATTGTGTATTATTGATGTCTTGAATTTTTTTTTATTTGGTTACAAGTAGCAAATTTGGAATTAATTGTTACCATTATGATGAATTAATATGTATATTTGGACTTGGAAAATATCAAGTGGCAAGACAAATTGAAACATGAAAAATTAGGATGACTAAGCCTATGAAATAATTGACAAATGGCAGCATGATTTAGTGACAAGTGGATAAATAATTAGGTGACATTTGACATAGGTAATTTATAACATCCCATCACCGAGGAGAATGGTAGAATAGTAATTTAGACTGGGTTATGAGTGTTTAGAATTTTCTTGATAGGTTCATGCATACACAGACATGTGAATAGTAAATTTTGCATATAAAAAATGACTGCACATGCATTCATGACATTTCCCAGTATAAGTGTTAAGAAATGTGATTATGAATAAATGTGATTTGTGTATGAAAAATTGTGCTGGAGAGGGTCATTGTGAGTTTTGAATTTTTGAAGAATTTGAGATTTTTTTTGGAAATTTTGGGGGTATTTTTCAGACTGAAAAAAATGCCAAGTGGCAGACTGATGGTTTACCAGTAGTGGAAATTACTGTCCAATGACAATGAAAATTTTGATAAATGACCTTAGGAATTATTGAAAAATGTTATTGAAAAATAGGAGACGATTGGATTAGAAGTTGGAGACTAACTAGACTAGTTATTTAATGGGCCAAGTGAAGCAATAAGAAAGTGACATGTGGCAAGTGACATGTATCACTTGCCACACCACTTCTTATAACGTGAAAGACCACCAAAATTGTTTTGTCTTCTTGCTTTCTTCTCATTTTCGTGTCTCTTTCTTCTCCATAAATTATTCTCTTCTTCTCCTTCATTCGTGAGTCACCCAAAGCTCCATCAAGTTACATCTTGCTTCCACCTTTCACTTGCTACTCTCACCATATCATCTTCTTCCTTGTCACAAGAAAAAAAAAACTATCTTTGCCTCCTTCAAGATGAAGAACGTGGGTTGCTTGGGAGCTAGGGTTGAGTGAAAGTTTGAAGAGTTGAAGTTTTGGAAGCTTAATTAGGTGAGAAACATGTTCTATATTGTGGTTTTGTAGTTAATTGCTTTAGTTGTAATGTTATTTAAATTAAATTGCATGAAATTGTGTTTGGTGTATATGGGTATGTACTTTGCTTGTTTTATTGATGATTGATTTAGGATTGATGTGGTAGAAATTGAGGAATGTAATTAGAGATTTTTTTAGATGTTTTGGATGTTAATGGATGTTGAAAATGGGTGTAGAAAAAGATGGAGGATTGAGTGTAGGGTGCTGCCACATTGGAGGGTATTGTTTAAGTGGAGGTCTTGATTCAATTGGGGGTGATATACTGAAAAAAATTGAGTAGTTATTGGTCTAAAATTGGTATGGAAATGATAGAATTTGAGTTAGGTTGAAAAGCTGGAAAATTTGGATTTGTATATGTTCCATTGTTTTTGCCATAACTTTTTATATGGTTATGCAATTGAGATGATTTTTAGCTTGAATTAAACTTGAGGTGTTTGGCTCCATTTCTTGTGAAGGAGGTGCTATTCAATTTTGGCTTAAAGAGTTCTAAAGTTTGACTTGAATGTAATATTGTGTGTAGGGATGAACAGTAATTCGAGAATGGCATATTTGTGATCTGAAACTTTGGAAATTTGTCTGGGTTGATTTAGGCATATTTTGCTAGATTGTCTTCATGAAAGCTGTAGCATTTCTTGTTAGCTTTCTATCACTAAGTATGACATCTTTCGATATTGAGGTTGAAAGTTATGATCTGTTGACCTTGGGATGTTATTCCATAGATTCATGTGCTTTGTTTGTGAAAATGTCCAAAAGTGTAGGTTTTGTGATACTGTGCTTTGAGGCAAATTCTGGACTGTTATGGTTTGAATTGGATCAAGTGGCCTTATTGAAAGTTATAGAGGAATTTCTTAGCTTTTTGATGATGTATAATATGCCATTTTTGGATGTAGGAATTGAAAGTTATTAATTTTTGAAGTTTGGATATGGTTTAGGTGATGTTTAACAGGGAAGAAACTTTGATTGAAATTTTGACCCAATTAGATATTGAAATTGCTTTTACGTGCTTCATGAAAGTTGTAGAATATGTTCTGCTCTTTTCATTTATATAAAGCATGGAATTTTTGGACAATGGGATAGGAAGTTATGATTTTTAGAAGATTGTGTTACTGTTTAGGATGACACTTATATGTGTAGAAACTTTGATTGATATTTTGACCCTTTTAGAGGTTGAATTGGCTTTCAAGTTTTTCATGAAAGTTATAGATTGTGTTATGATATTTTCATTGATATAAAGCTTGGAAATGTTGGCCAATGGAATAGGAAGATATGATTTTTAGAAGATGTGTTATTGTTTAGGGTGACATTTATTGGATAGTAATTTTGATTCCTTAGAGTTGGAATTCAGCTGTGAGTCCTTCATGGAAAATGTAGGGCTTTTTGTTATCTTTCTATTTATACCAAATTTGTCAAATTTGGACTACTGAGTGAAAAGTTATACATGTTGAAAGAAGAGAGAAAATATATGAAAAAAAGAAAAGAAATTGGTAAAAGGCAGCCTTGCGGCCGCGATTGTGTCGCGAGACGGCTCTATTGTCACGAGCGTGAGACAGTTTATTTTAAGCCGGCTCATGATCGCGAGCCACTTATGGGCGAGCCGGCCAGCGAGACGAGTCGTGCCTATTGGCTCACCCTTCCTTCCTCCACTCTTTTGCTTATAACTTGGCCATCCGACCTCCGATTGACTTGATTTTCGAAGCGTTGGATTCATAAGACACTCTTATACCTCTCTATAGGAATTTTTGATTTTTGAGATTAAATTAAAAATGATGGATCGAATCAAAGTGGGAGGGTCGATAATAAGAAATTGAATTAATTATTTTTCGGGACATATGTCAGTGTTTTGGCAATAATGGGACCTATAGAGATCTGAATTGAGTAATTTTAGTGTATATAGATTCTGAAGACATAAAGGAACATTTTTTTATTAAAGAGAGGGTGCTTAGGTTATCTGATGTTGACAGTCTCATTGATCGGGAACAGTAGACCCGAAAATGTATGTTTTAGAAAAATTGACATAAGCATAAATTGCAAGGTTAATGACTTTAGTAAGGCTTAAACCTAGGAATAAGTGAGTTTGGATATGGGAATGGGTTTGTGATGATATTTATGGAATAATACCGGAATTATCATGAATATGCATCTTACATATATGTGCATGAATGAATGCTTATAATTGCACAAAATTATTAATGTGTGTGCAACGTATTGCATAAATGGGTTGTGCAGGTTAAAAGTCTGCAGTAAGGCGTTCCCAGAATTTTGAAGCAAATACGAATCTGGAGCGTACTGTGAGAGATCGAGATGGTCTCATGTTATTCTTTGTTCTGTTTGTTTCATTTTGTATAAATTGAGTACCGAATGTGATTGATTATTGGGTTCCAGATAGGAGGTCCGATGATTGTGATATTGAGTTATGGTATTGAAGTGCTACTTGAATGTGAATTGGATGACCTCTGTTGGACCCCACACCTGGGCTAGCATTTCCCACCCAGCGTGTGTTTGCGGGTTACACCGCGGCATCCAACACAAATCAGTATTGTCCTCTTTGGTGGGAATCGAACACCTAACCTCAAGGTTTTGTTGCTTTTACAAACACGCCTCTTACCATTGAGCCATGCCTTTTTAATGTTGGACCCCACACCTGGGCTAGCATTTCCCACCCATCGTGTGTTTGCGGGTTATACTGCGGCATCCAACACAAATTAGTATTGTCCTCTTTGGTGGGAATCGAAAACCCAACCTCAAGGTTTTGTTGCTTTTACAAGCACGCCTTTTACCATTGAGCCAATTTTTATTTCAGTTCGATGGATTCGATCGTTTTTCTTTTTGCATTCGCTTCCGATTTGTGATTCGATTCGCATTCGATTCGATTTCGCTTTGCTTCTGCACTTCATTTTTCGTATTCTTTTCCGTTTCCCGATTGGGTTCCGATTTCTGGATCAGGTCCCAACAACCTATGTGTATTTAATGTGATTGACAAATGTGTTTTTGAATGTGCGTTATATGTGATCAGTGCCGGACCACGGTCCGATGACAAATGGGTTTTGAATGTGAAATTGTATATGTATGAGATATGTTTCTCAACTCTACTATTGAGTGCTGGACTACGGTCCGATGACATATGAAAGTTAGTGTATGGGATTGATACATTTCATTGCATAAGTGTGTGAAATATAATGGCTGTTGTGACCAGAGTAGCCACCGATCAGAGCTTTAAGCTCAACAAGTGAAAATGAGCTTCGAGCTCATAAGTGATTCAGAGCCTCAGGCTCAACGCTTAACGAGCCCTGTATCATCCAAATGGATAAGGGATAGTTATTAACGAGCCCTACATGGGATAGCTTAGGCACTCGGTCACAACATGATAACAAATGAAAAGTGAGTCTTATATGCATTGCATATGCATAGTATGAATGATTAAGTGTACCGAATGTGAATAATGTGAATGTGAATGTGTTATGTGACTGGGTGAGCCATCGATGATGATCACTCATTGAGTTTGCAAAACTCACCCAATATTTGCAATTATTTTTTAGGATTTGAAGAATACCCCGTTAGGTAAACGGGAGTATAATTACTGCATACAAGGGAAAGCTAGAAGTCGGGATCAGTTCGCGTTTGCCTTGTGTCTTTTTCTTTTCGCACTGAATTGTATTTTCTGCAAAGTATTGTATTTAGTGTATTTGAATATATTTGGTGTGTATAACTTACCGATTGGAAAAAGGTTTACAAAAGAGATTGATCATAGTGTAATGTAAATTGTTTTTGGAATGTGCAAATCAAAATTCTAGTTTGTGAAAACAAAAATTTGACAACTCTTGTAAATGAAAATGTTTCTGAATAAAAGTGGGCCCAAAGTTGCAATTATTGATTTTCACGTACATTTGAAAAAGAAAAAAATTTTATACTGAGTTTTTGACTAAGTGATGTAGCATGCCACCCTCGCAGGGCACGAACTCGGATATCACCATCGATGTCGGGTTCGGGTCATGCTGGAGTGGGGTGTTACATAATTAGTGACAAATGGAAGCATGAGTGAATGAAAAATGAACTAGTAATTCGGAGGCATGTGGCAGCTTAAGGAGGAGATAAATGGCTTACATGCCAAATGACACATGTTAAGGTAGTTTGGAGACACCTTGCACCTAGTTGAATTAAGCTAAGCTGCTGTTGGAAAAATCCACCCTCTGTTGAGTCAAGAGGACTTCACTTCTATTAATTTTGATGACAATCAAATAATAATAATCTTAGAAATGTATGAACTATTTTGATAAATTTGTTAAGTGTGCAGAAAAATGTAAGTAACATTTAGTCAACTCAGAAGGTGTGTGGTCAACACTAGACGAAGCGCTACACCAGAGGAAGCGCAACAACAGACGAAGCGCAACACTAAACAAAGCGCTATACCAGACGAAACGCAACAATAGATGAAGCGTTACACCAGACGAAGCACTACACCATACAAAGCACAATAATAGTGTTGGGCCCCGAACTTTAATTGGATGTCAGAATTATTAAATGAGAAATTAGTGATGTTAAATGTTTATTTGGGTAATGTGAATTGGAGAAATTTTAAATGATATTTGGGGGTTAAAGCGTGAAATGGGTTTTTGTGTATGTTGTATTATGGGTAACATCTTTATAATTGAAAAAGTAAGTTTGTATAGTTACTATTTATGTAACTTCTTTGAAATTGCAAATTTTGAGACTTCGATTTATTGGGGCTAGAAATGCCCACTAAAGCTTTGTAAAGAACCTTTTATTGTGTTCTGCCAATGCTTGTTCAAGTATGACCTTGCATTGATTTGAAAATGTGCCATAAGTTGTGTATATGAACTTTGTGAATGAACTTTGTGTGATATGTGGTTGCTTTCAAAATTTATTTTAAAAGTATGTATTTTGTGGCTTATGGATGATTTGAGAAATGACTTAATGTTTGTCATAAGAATGTGTTGAATGAATTGTATATGGAGGATTTAAGTATGGAAAGAATGAGTATTTTGTATATGTATTATGTTATAGATTAAATTGTGGAGATTGAATCGTGTTTGAAGTAGATTGACGAAGAGTATTGTGGTAGTGAGGAAAATGTGAAATCAAGATGGAAAGAATGGATTGGTCTTGATGACTTTGAGGCTTTAAAGAGATATGTATATGTTATGAAATGTCGAGTGAATATTATGAGTTAATGAAAGTTAAAATGAATGAGATGATTAAGATGATTGAAATGGAAGTTGAAAGGTAGGAAATAAAGATTGAAAGAGTGAGAATTGGAAGAATTAGTGAAGGTGTGAAAATATGAAGAATTATGAAAGTTTGACTTTTGGGGATGAATAGTTGACTTTTGATTTAAGTGAAATTTGATAAAATGATATTCATGAACATGTAGTTCTTGTTGAGGGCTTTCGGTAGCCATAAAGTTTGCGAATTTTCGATATCGGGGCTAGAAGTTATGATAGATTGAAGTTTTGATGTTATTTAGGTGATTGAAAACCAGACGATGTACTGTAGCAAAAACCAGCTGATAGGAAAAGTGGACGCTACAGAATGTAGGAGATAGAATCAGCCTTTGTAGTCTTCATGAGAGTTATAGATCTAGATGTCTACTTTCTAACCGTCCAAGAATGAAGTCATTTCGACACCTATAGAGAAAGTTATGGCATTTGCGCCAAAACATGTCTGATAGAAATCAGATGATGGAAAAACCAGCTGAAGCAAAAGCAGACGATATGGACTTGATATCGATAGATTTAGACAAAATTTCCTTCTTCAAAGTTGTAGATCTCTCTTTTCTCTATGAGATAGATACCAAGTTTTCCCAATTTGGATATCGGAGTCAAAAGATATGATCTATATAAGTGGACATGTGCTGGATAGAAAAACCAGCTGATAGAAAAACCAGCTGATAGAAAAACCAGCTGAAGAAAAAGCAGACGATATGGACTTGATATCGATAGATTTAGACAAAATTTCCTTCTTGAAAGTTGTAGATCTCTCTTTTCTCTATGAGATAGATATCAAGTTTGCTCAATTTGGATATCGGAGTCAAAAGATATGATCTATATAAGTGGACATGTGCTGGATAGAAAAAAAACCAGCTGATAGAAAAACCAGCTGATAGAAAAACCAGCTGAAGCAAAAGCAGACGATATGGACTTGATATCGATAGATTTAGACAAAATTTCCTTCTTGAAAGTTGTAGATCTCTCTTTTCTCTATGAGATAGATATCAAGTTTGCCCAATTTGGATATCGGAGTCAAAAGATATGATCTATATAAGTGGACATGTGCTGGATAGAAAAACCAGCTGATAGGAAAACCAGAAGATGCAAAAATCAGATGAAAGATTAATTGAGACATTTGACCCTTTTAGAGACTGAATTTGGATTTAAGTTCTTCATGAACATTGTAGATCAGTCTTTTGTCTATGAAATAGACATCAATTTTGTCCAATTTGGAGTTCGGAGTTAAAAGTTATAAGCGTTTGAAATTTGGAGGAAAAATCGGTGATGAAAATCGGTGATGCAAAATCAGTGATCAAAAATCAGCTGATGCAAAATCAGCTGATGGAAAATTCAGGCGAAGGAAATCAGGCGATGAACAGTAAATCAGGCGATAGAAAATCAGGCGATGAACGATAAATCAGGCGATAGAAAATCAGATGATGAGCAAGAAAGCGAGATGGAAGGAAAACAGATCTGCACACAGATCAGTATTTTGAGGATATATGAAGCTACAGAGCTCGGATTGAGGTGATTCAAATTGGAGATTAAACTAAAGTTATAAGGCTACAACTTTGATGAAGAACCCCAATCAAGATGGAGCCTCTAAGACTGTCGGATATTGGAATGAATCTCAGTGCGATTGTGCAGTCTCGATTTTATGCAGTGCGATAGTATTTTGGCCATAACTTCTTCGTTTTAGATCCGAATTGAGCGTGGTTTGTTGCGTTGGATTCGTATGATCGAGGAGAACATTATGAAGAAGAAATTTTTTGTAAAATTCCTTTATTTACCTGATCAGAATTTGGAGCCAAGATATCAACTTTTAAGGGCAATTTTGGAAGAACACTTAAAGAGTTAAGTTAGTAGGCTTATAAGGAGGGCATGAGAGTCTTTCCTCATTCATTAAATGACATGGCATGTGGATGTAGTATAAATAGAGGAGAAGCAGGCTGTGGTCGTGAGAGTTAGAGAAACAGAATAAAGAGAAACAAAAGAAAGAAAGAAAGAAGAGAGAAAAGAGAAGAGTGGGTTTGGTGGAAGGAGAAAAGAAAGGACAGCAGCTAGGGTTCGATTTTGTGAGCTTTCCAGGAGGATTTCGAACATGCTCCAAGAGGGAAAAGATGAAGGATGAAGAGAGCTCTAGGATGAGCTAAGAAAATCCGAAAATGGTGAAGAGTGAGGTAAAGCCGATTTTCAAGCTTCAAGCTTTTCTTAAAATTTTGGTGTAGAATCATGGAAAATATTATGGTTTTGTGGATTATGAAATTAGTTGTGATGTCTATGCTAAGATGGTGGTTTAATTTTGGATTAATGTGAGTTAGGGTTTATGCCCAATTTTAGAAATTGGGGCTTTGTAAATTGATGCATTAGATAGCTTGGAAATATGTTGGAATTGGGTTTCCTATAGTAAATTTTGAGGGTTATGGTATTTATGATGATGAATTTGGATGATTTCGGTCTAGGAAATTTCAAAGTGGCTGAAAGAAAGAAGCTTCGGAGAAATTAGAGCTTTGGACAAGTTCTAGCATGGATTCGAGGTGGGTATCCGTTTATAATAGAATTTATAAGCCATTATCGCTTTCTTTAAACAAAGAGATTTTCGACTTAAATTGCATCATAATTGTTGCATCATTGCATAAATGATTTGAAAAATCATTTTGATTCGATCATGAAATTTTGATGAATTGCAAAATACATTGTGTTATGCCTTGAAAGACTTCATGGTGTGTATATTCGGAAAAGAGCATTTGATAAATTGATTTGAGCATTATATGTGCTTTTGTGTGGGCAAGAGAGTAACGTTGTGATAGTCTCGCACGAGACAAAAATAATGTGATAGCCTTCTCCCTACGCTCGCTTTGAAAGCTACGAGATCCGAAAAATGGACTCGTCGTGATTACGGTAAACTTCGGTTTCCGTCATGTTTATGGAACTCTCTAGCCATTTGTGTGTGCATTGCTTACGTGAATTGCCAAGTTGATGCATTCATGTCTTGTGACCTATGGATTTGTGGCTGAAAGCCTAAGACGATATCTGATTTGTAAAATGTGATTTTGATTACAGCAAGAAAAGAACTTCTTCAAAAATGTGCTTTACGGATTTCAAAGAAATGTTTTCTAAGACCAGAAAAGAAAAAGATTTCAAGAGTTTTGCTTATTGTTTTGTTATAAACTGTTACCCATTGAGCGTAAGCTCACCCCTCATTACCATCCATGTAATGAGAAGAAGATCCGTGAGCGTAAAAAGAGGATTTTGTATCTTTGTATTTACATTGGATTTTTATATTGTGATTGTATTATGGCTTGTAAGGCCATTAAAATTTGTATATGATTATGGGATGGGATTATGTAAGTGAAATATGGTTAGTATTTATGAATGTGAATTATGATCATGACTTGAGATATGACCGAGAATTATGGAAGTGTTTAGATATAGGATTGTAAATGTGTATGATGGGATTCGGACGGGAGGTCCAGAAGATTTGTGTGATGGGTTGGAAATATTGAAGTGCTTTCATGTATGGATTTGTGTATGGATATGATATGGAAATTATGTATGAATGGCATAAGATGGATTGATGAAATTCAAATATTTGTTAATAAGCAAAATTGGGATAAAGAGATATGATTGTAGCGAATGATAAAATGTTTTTGAATCTGAACGCGATATGATCGAATATGAAGGATTAAAAGGATTGAGGAATTGATGAAATACAAATTGGAAATTGAAACTACTTTGAACAATGTGTAAATGAAAAAAAAATGAAGCGATATTAGTTAAGCTGCGATTCGTTCGTTATGAGTTGGGTTCCGGAAACGAGTCCCAACAAATAGACGAAGCAATATAATAGACGAAGCGGAATAACAGAAGAAACGTAGTAAAAGAAGAAGTATTATTCCAGACGATACAAAAGGAAGATATTTTAAAACGTTAGACAGTTAGTTAGTTGGAATTAGTTACAGGACTCAACTAATGAACGTTTCTAAAAGATTCAAGAAGTAGTTTTCAAAAAGACAGTTGGAGACTTAGGCTATAAACACTAGTTTTAGTAGAAGAATAAAATAATGAATTCTTTTACATTAGCAAAAATCTTGTAAATTTGGAAGAGTATAGTGAAATCTCAGACTAACTCTGAGGACTGGACGTAGCCCAAGGTTTGGGGTTGAAGTGAATCACACGTTAATACAAGATTTATTATACGATATGTAAATGCACAAGAAGGGGGGTTGAATTGTGTATTTCTCTTTTTTTAAAACCCTTTGAAAATGTTTTGTTAAAAGAAACTTGTACTTTTCACACGAACTACTGAAAATCGAAGTTATAATGTATTTTTCGAAAACTTGTATAAAAACTAATAAAATCAAAAAATTGAAAGATAAGAGAGATTAAGGGTAGAGAGATGTTGACACAACAATTTTTATACTGGTTTACCCAAAACCGTGGGTTACGTCCAGTCCTCAGATATCTTTCTGAGATTTCACTATCTCTCAAAACTTTGCAAGTATTCTTTGTCTCCGAGCCTCTTTAAGTCTCTTACAGTCAATATTCTTTCACACTTAGCCTCTACAGGCTATCTGTACTACTTTCAACCTGAAAGGTTTTTCGAGCTTTGTTACAGAAAAATAGCTCTAGATTTTTTCACAATAGTTTCTCTCAAGTATTGCTAACTCTTGATTTTTTTTATCGTAACTTTTTCAATCTTTGACTCCGACTCATATTTATAGTCTTCGTCTTCAACTGCTTCTTTATTCTTGATTCTTTCTTCTTTCAAGAAATGGTTATTCAGTTGAGTTCTGTAACTAACTCAAACTGATTCTTGATCTAACGTGGTTTGCTTCCGTCTGCTTTTCTTTCGTCTGCTTTCTTTCATATGCTTTTCTTTGTCTGCTTTTCTTTCGTCTGCTTTTTTTTCGTCTACTTTTCTTCGTCTATTTTTCTTAAATCGCTTTTCTTAAATCGCTTTTCTTTCGTCTACTTTCTTTAAATCGATTTTTTAAATCGCTTTTCTTCATCGCTTTTCTTAAATCGCTTTTCTTCCGTTTGTTTTTCTTCCATCTGCTTTTCTTCGTTTGCTTTTCATTCGTCTGTTTTTCTCTTTGCTTCCGTCTGTTTTTTATTTGTCTGCTTTTCTGCGTCTGCTTTTCATCGTCTATTTTCATTCGCCTTTTCATCGCTCGCTTTTCTTTATACCTTTTCTTAGCCTCGCTTTTCTTCCGTCTGTTTTCTTAAATCCTTTTCTTCGTCTATTTTTCTTTCATCTGCTTTTCATCGTCTGCTTTTTAATTTAGCTTCTGTCTACTTTTCTATTTGTTTCCATGTGCTTTTCATTATTATTTGTACTTCATCAAAATCATTTATGTAAAGTCATTTTGACTTAACAATCCCCCCCTTTTTGATGATAACAAATAATCATACAAGTAAAATAAAAAACTGTAAAAAAATGTACAGATGAGAAATAAGAACATATCTTCACTTCTTCTTTTTCAAGCTTCTAGTTCTTCATTTCTTCATTTTCTGTTTACTCTTCCTCCCCCTATCTTTTTCTTTCTTCTTCGAAAATTTTCTCTTCTCCCCCTTTCGTTTCTCCCCTTATTTGTTATTAATAAAAAATGATTATGACTGTTGACGCTTCAATAATTCTTTCACCATCTCCTTTAACTCCTTGACTTCTCTGTGTAGATGCATTACTTCTGCTTGTAAGTCAAAAGATGAGGTGGGTTGGTCATCATCCCTCGGTTGTTCTTCTTCAAAAGCAATTGTAGTGACATATGCATCTGAAGATGGAACATATGCTTCAATGATCTCAAGGGTAGGAGGTTGAACAGGTAGGTTGGGTTCAGGAAGATTTAAGTCATCAGGAGATGGTAGTCTTAACACTTGTCTTCCAAGCAAGGGTAGAACTTCTTCTTCAATCGAAGATGTATTAGATAGTGGCCTAATACCCATAATTGTCTGCACAAGGGATTCAGTGAATGTCCCTTTTGTAAGTTTTCCCCCCACTGGACAATGTTTATCTTTGGTTGTTGCACTACTACTAGCTCTTGAAATGTGATGGGAAATGAAAATTCATGTCATCGTCTTCTATACAGAACATGCTTCATCTATTCTTCACATTTGTTCTGTAATTTGATCTACTGACAGATCATCTATTGTAACGTCCCATTACCGAAGGGATGTGTACAGTTCATTGCATTCGCATTTGGCATGCTCATACATGATTTATTTATAGTATTATTGGCAATGATCATATTGGCATTCGTACGTACATACATGTATGACATATTTCCGACTTGATTTGGATTTGGAAATGATTAGGTCAGGTGTGAGAATTAGGTTAAAATAGGCTCGAGAATTGAAATTTGAGTTAGAAATGAAGTTTAGGAAAATGAATTGTGAAATTGGAGTACATGGTTATGAGTTTTCTATTTTTGAGGATTTATAGGAATTTTTCTAGAATTTTTGGAGTAATAGGCCCAGATCGGAAAATTGATCAATGACTGGTTAATTAGATTTTCGGTTCCGAAATTGATTATCCAATGGCACGGACAGGTTAGAAATTTGAATTGAGGAATTAGGGCTTAGCCATTGGAATTCGGAAGAAATTAGAATTTGAAATTGGTTTGAGGTTGTTCGGATTCGGACTGGTGATATTAAAATTTAGCCAAACAAGGCCTTAGTGTTTAGATATAAATACCTAACCCTTTGAATTTCTTCTCCCACGACATTTTCTTCTTCTTCCTTCTTCCATCTTCGTGATCCTCTTTGGAGTTGTTGTGGATTTCTTCTTGCAATTTCTTCCTCTTCCACCCTTAAATCTTTTCCTTTAGATTGTGTAAAGAAGAGATTGAAAATGGGTTCATTTGGTGTTTAGTTGTGGGTGTCGTGGAGTTTTGAATTTGGGAGACTCTTGAAGATTTGAGGTTATAAATCAAGTAAGTTACTTCTACCTTGCCTTATATAGTTTGATTTGTTGATTTATAAAGTTGGATTGATGATTTAATGTGTTTATTTGAGGATTTATGGATTAGGGTTTCCGAAAATGGTTTTCGGTGATTTAGGGTTGGAATTTTAGGGATATTAATTGTTTGATGAAATAGAAGCTAAAGAGTTGTTCTATGATGTGTATAGAATTATTTAGGAGTGATTGGTGAGAAGAAAATCTGGATTTGGAACTGAAATCTGTCGAAAATCTGGAAATTTCTGGGTTTTCTGGGAGTGTCTGCAATTGCTCGCCGCGACGTGCGAAGAACACGCCGCGAAGAGCAGAATTGCTTCGTACGCCGCGACGTGTGTCGAGGCGCGCCGCGGCGAGGAGGTCAAGGCACACGACGCAACGAACGCGTGCATACGTCGCGACGAACACGTGCGTACGTCGCGACCTGGGATGCCCGGTTCGCCGCGACGAGGAATGCAGATTTTTCCGAAAATGGAATTGAGGTTTTAAACATTTGGGATTAGGCAATTGATGATTCAATTAGCTATAGATTAAGTTCAATTTGGAGATTACGAAATTGGGAATTAGAATTTGAGACCGGGAATTTAGAATTGTGTCGGGAATGCCATAACACGTATAGTACGTACATTATTCGATTCCTATGCATCATTGAACATTGAAATTGATATAATTAGTAATGTTATTCGTATTTTGATTGTTATAGCGACTCAAGTGGATCGCCGATCGTCTGACGTAGGCGAGACTTCCCAGCAGTAGCTCGGAAGTTCTGAGGTGAGTAACCTAGTTGGTTTCTCAACCTTTATGTGTTTAATTGTTATGCAAATATGCCATGTGGAGTTAAGGACGGATTATATGTGTTTGATTTGATTGATTCCGGACCACGGGTGTTCGGAATATTGGATCTGTGATATAGAAGTGTTAATTGTGCATAAATTGTTTATAATTGATTTCAATTGGCAAGGATTAGATATATGAGGATTTAGTGTAATGCATGTATTGGAAATTGAATATGTGCATACATGCATAACGGTATAATCAGATAAAGCGGTTGTGACGGTGTAGCCACCGTATTATTGAGCTTTAAGCTCAACGTACAGGGCTTCGTGCCCAACGATTTGCAGAGCTTTATGCTCAACGTATTAGGGCTTTTGAGCCCAATGTTTACAGAGCCTATGGCTCAACGTATATGAGCTCAGGCGCACGGTCACAACAACGAAAGAAAATGAAAGAGTCACATGCACACTGCATATATGAATGATGACCTGTGAATTGTGTGAAAGGCAAATCGCCTTATAAATGTGAAATTGACTGCATGTGATTTCTTGAATGTGATAGTATACGATATTATGTGATTGTTTGGATATGCATGAGTTGAGTGAACCATCGATGATGGTTACTCATTGAGTTTCGCAAACTCACCCAAATTGCGAATATTTTTCAGGACAGAGATAGTTTGACTTCTAGCTCCGATCAGTAAGACTTATCCTGCTGTGTGTGCCGGCGAGAGGAGCATGGCCCACAGGTCTGTTAGCTGGGATCTTTTGGGGTATTTTGTGGATGACGTTTGTAGGAGCTATGTAGTCCTTTTGGGTTGTACAGATATATGTATATATGTGATGGATGATGTATCAACGATTTTATGAATGAATAGAAATGAATCGTTTGGTTTATCAAATTTAGTGAATTTGATATTACTGCTTTATTTATATTGATGCCATGAGGTTATAGAAATGATAGTTTGGTAGTGCACTCTCGTCGTAGGTTGTGCACCGGTACGATCTACGGGCGACCCGGTGTATACTCTACGGTGAGGGGGCGCTACATCTATTACCCCTTCTGGGTACAGTTTCTGTTTCCCCTTATTTCGCTCCATGGGATTCCTTGGTTGACGGTCAGGTACAACCTTTATCACCGTTTGCTCTATGACTGGGTAAATAGTGTAAGGTTGGCTTGTCATTTTTGTAGGGTATGGTTTTGTTGCAGCATACCTCAAGGCTTCATAAAAGCTCCTCTCTTCATTCAACAAATGCCATATACAACTATTTATCGAAATAGGTTGTAAGTATGCCTTCACTGACCTCTTTGGAATATCCCTGATGATTATTGAAGTACTCCTTGTATTCACAGGTTGAACTTCTTCTATCACTCTGATTCTCAAATCTTCTTTCCTCAGAAATTGAGAAGAGTTATATTGAACCAAACTAAGTTCTGCTGACTCTTCCTGTGGAACATTAGTAGGAGTATCCTTCTCTTGACTAATTTTTGCTGATCTCCCCTGTTCACCATCAGTAGAAGTAGCATTCTTCTTACTTGGTTCTGCTAATTTCTCCTTTTGAACATCAATAGGAGTAGCCTTCTTCTGACTTGGTTTCTCAGCAGTAGAAGTAGCCTTCTTCTGACTAACTTTCTCAGTCTTCTTCTCCTTTTCAATCAGTCTTGGAGTCTTTTGAGGTTACAGTTTCTGCTTCTCAAACTCCAATTTTCTTTTTCTCTCAGTCTCTTTAGCCTATTTGGCTATATCTTCCTTAGAAATAGAGACTAGAGATCTTGTAGCCTTAGGTTTGCCTGTCTTAGAGACTTCTGCCTGACTTAGTTCTCTGGATCTCTTTTCTTCTTGTTGTCGCAGGGTTCAAACTCTGGGTGATCTTTTCGCTTGCTTCGGAATTTCACTCAGAAGTGTCTCCCCTTTTCTTTTCAGAGCACCTTCGTCTTTACTCCGTACTTGGCTACTTTCTTTTTGAAAAATCATCTTTTCTTTCAAAGTTTCTTCTGATGATTTCCTCCTTTCAGTCATGGGTATGTTTGCACTAGATTGAGATTAAGAACTTCTAGTAGGAGATTTCTTCTTTGTACGCTCCCCCTCAGTTCTTGCTTTAATCTCAGAATCTGCTTCTACTCTTTCTAGATTCTTCAAACCCATTTTCACCATAGTTCCTGAGTTGATAACACTCTTGACAGTCATCTTAACTCTGTTTCCTCTGTCAAGAAGGACTCCAGACTCCCTAAATATCCTTGTTAGCAATATTCCATAAGGATACTGTTCGTATCTTTCATCGCCTTAACCATATACTGAAAAATCAGAAATGGTAAATCTATGGGTTGGCGATTCAATAAGTAGAATAGGCATTGTTCATCCAATGTTGTCAACAAATTCCTTGAACCTACTCTCGATAAGATGCAATTGAATAGAATTGCATGTAGAACCCTAGCCTTTAGCACCAAACTTGAGGTCTTCCTCTCCATAGGGTCGTTGTCTCCATACAACTGTCGATTGACTTCCTCTTCCTTAACACCGACTTTCATAATCCATCTGGCTTTGATTGTTAGCTTTTCTCCAACAGATGGACATTCAGTCACCTTCTCAATCAACTCCGTTGTAACAATAATAGACAATCTATCTATTGTAGAAACAATAGTATTGTCTACTAGCTCCACATTCTTCCAGAAATCATATACTTCATTTTGATATACGATTTCTTGCACCAGGAAGAACTTCCTCCATCTTGCTGCTACTATCTCCGGTTTGATGTCCATGTCGTTGTTCCTCAAGGATTCAAAATCAACATGTCTTCCGAAAATCATTGCTTGCTCCATTTGATTCTTCGATGAGTAAGAAACTGTGTTCACTGATTTGTTCTTCAAATGGTAAAGCCGGTTTCAGGGATTTGAGAGAGCTGAAAGGTTTTTGTGTTGAGAATACTTGAAAGGTCTTATCAGGAGTGTTCTAGAATAGGTGAAGTTCTCAAGGATACGAGACTTTCCCTCCAAAACTTCCTTGTGAGAGAAGTTACTAGCTGTAACTCACTGTTACTAACGTCGTTAACTTTGACAACCTTTTAACTTGCCTATGACGTATTAGACGGTTGGTCACTTAACATCACCATGTTGAGATTCCGTCTGATTTCCTTGAACTGTTCTTCACTCAGTGGTTTAGTGAAGATATCCGCCCATTGAAACTTTGTCTCAGTAAACTGAAGACTCACAATCCTTCTCTGAACGTAGTCCCGCAAGAAATGATATCTGACTTCGATATGCTTCACTCTCGAATACTGAATTGGATTCTTCGACAAGCTGATGACGCTCGTGTTGTTGGAAAAGATTGGGATCTCCACTTCTTGTACTGAGTAATCTTCTAGTTGATATTTGATCTATAATGTCTGTGAACAACAGCTTGCGGCAGACATGTACTCGGCTTCAGCAGTTGATAGGGCGATTGAACTTTGTCTCTTGCTTGATCAGGAAACTAGGTTTGAGCCAAGAAAGTGACAATCTCCACTCATACTCTTCCTATCAATTCTATCTCTTGCATAGTCCGCATCGCAATATCCAATCAACCTGAAATCTTTACCTTTCTCATACATTAAGCAAAGATCAGTAGTACCTGCAAGATATCTCATAATTCTTTTAACAGCAATATAATGAGACTCTCTAGGATCGGCCTGAAACCTTAAACACAAGCATACTTTGAATAAAGATGTCGATCGCGTCATTGAAGATAAAGCAAAGAACCAATCATCCCTCTATACACGGTTTGATCCACCTTCTTACCAGCTTCATCTTTAGACAAAAGATTCAAAGGATGCATCGGAGTTGCCATAGGTTTCACTTTTTCCATATCAAATATAGACAATAGTTTTTTCACATATTTTTGTTGATGGATAAAGATCTTTTCTTCGGTTTGCTTAACTTGGAACCCAAGAAAGAACTTTAACTCTCCCATCATACTCATCTCAAACTCATTTTTCATCAAATTCTCAAAACTCATGCATAAACTTTTTGAAGTAGCACCAAAAATAATGACATCAACATAAATTTCAAAGCCAGAATCACACAATTGACTGACACTTATCAATTTATGTTCCAGAACATCAACAAGCAACACATTATCAATACATGCAAAGGAATCTTTACCTATTTTGCTGATTCCAATTATCTTGCCCTACTGGCTGTCTCCAAAAGTTACTGATCCTCCCTTCTTATACTGAAGATCTAGGAACATAGACCTTCTTCCTGTTATGTGTCGCGAGCATCCACTGTCCAAAGACCAATGGTGCTTGCTGCCTCTTCCAAGGAAGGATATCTGCAAGAGATGACCGTCTTTCATCCGATCTCCTGCTCGAATACCTAGAGATGGGGATGAAAGGGGGGGTGAGCTTAAAGCTCGTGGATAATATGTTTATAAATTGAAAAATAAGCAAAAATCATTCTGCAAAACTTTTGCTATTTAAAAACATTTCACAGTAGAGCAATTTATCAAAAGCTCACTTTTCAAATCATTTATAATTAATTTCAAAAATTTCACGTCTGACAAAAATCCTCAATTTCTCATTTCTCAAAATTCTCACATTTTTTTACAATTCTTAAACAAATTCAAAAACATGAATGCAATCACATATAAACGCAAATCAAAACACATAACATATCAAAACGGTTTGGGCCGGTCCAAAATGGAATGTACTGCACATTCCTGCATAGCGGTCCTGTGCAGCCGTGAACGTAACGTACTACACTTTCCTGCATAGCGGTCCAGTGTAACTGTGACTTATGGGAGTTCGAAAATCGGAGCTCTAGTTCCACTAGCGGGCAGGCGGGAGAAGCCTTTTAAAGAAAAAAGACAGTGCACTGACTCAAACTTAAGGGACCTAACTAAACCCACCTATCACATATGTCATACTTGAAAAACAAATTGCCAGAAGGCAAAATTCGGAACTGATCTTTTCATATCGCAATATACAACACAATGTCATTGATACTTTCAACCAAAATTTGCATAACAAAATTTCCAATCATTCAAGTATCAAACAACAATTCCATTCGAAATTTCCACAATGTCAAAAATCACATAACAATCTAGTGCACATATCAAAATCTCAATCATAATTTAAACACCCAAGAATGCACAAATTTGCAATTTAACAAAATCATAAATCAAAACAAAATCACATTCTTTCAAAACAATGAAATCCTCAATATAGACATTTTTCAAGTTATTCAAATCTTTCGAAGAAATAACGAATTCGATAATTATTGCAATTTCTTAAATCATTCCCAAAAACAAGGAATTTTAATCATTCGAAAATAATTTCTTAAAAACCCTTTTCACTTTCTTGAATTTTCAAGAAAACAAATTTAACTTATAATTCAAAATATAAACACATTGCCCACCTCAAATCCATGCTAGAAACTTGTCCAATGCTTCAATTTCTCCAAAGCCTTTCCATAATTTTCCCTAATTCATAACATAAACCCTAATTAATAATCATCCAAAATTAAACAAATTAAATCATGCTATCTTCAAAATTGAGCTTCGGAATCACAAACCCACACAATATCCAAGCTATCTAAACCAAAAACTCATTAAAATTTCAAAACTTAAAAATTTCTCTTACCTTATTTTCTCTCCATTTTCGAAAATTTTCAAGCTCCATAGGAAGCTTTCACATTCTTCCACGTTTTTCCCCTTAAATCATCAAAAAATCTTGCTTGAAACCCCTAAGATCAAAATCCTGAAGCTTTTCTTTCTAATTTCCACTAAAAGATCGGGGTCCAACACACAACCCCAAAATCCCTTTTGAAGGCTAAAAAAAATTGAAACCTAACTCAACTCTCTTTTTTCTCTCAACCCACGACACTCTCTCTCCCTTATTTCTTATTTTTGTGTTTTCTCTCTTCTTTCATTCTTCACTAGCATTTTTCTCCTCTCAAGCACAAGCCAACAATTCCTTCTTCCCATTTTGCCTTCCTTCAAAGCCTTAAGACTTTCCCACTTAAGTGATTTTCCAAAAATGCCCCTCATGTAACTTACCACCTTAAGACTTTAATTCCATTAACCTATGTCATAAAATCCTACTGAAATTAGTATGCTAATTAATTCCAACATAAATTAATCTATCAAGATCCCAAAATTAATTTAAATCATTCTTATTTATCATGAAAAAAATTTCAGTGCCAACATGTTTTCTCTCCTTTCCCTCATTTTGTTCTTCTCTTCGTATTTTTCTCTCTTCTTCTTCTCACTCACGTTTTCTCTCTTCTTCAAATTCAAGACAACAATTCTTCTTCCCTTTTACCCTCATGATTGTAAAATGTCCATTTTACCCTTCCTTATATGCCTTATGGTCTTTATCCTTAAATGACTTGCCAATTTCACCCTTAATACAATCTTACTACCTTAATTCAATTAACCCGTGCAATAAAATCCTACTAACCTTGACATAATTACTAACTCTAAAAATTTTAACTCTATCAAAACCTCACAATTTATTTAAACCATACTTAATTCAGTAAGAAAAGAAATTTGGGGGCTAACACTTCAGGTTATGAATAGAGCTAGTAGCCAGTTGAGAACATGATATAGCTGAGTAATCAGATTGACACACATCATAAATATGTACCTTCACGTAAAAATGATGTAATGACATACCAACCAAGCAGCTTAATAAAAATCATGACTTAGTTGAGTAACCGGATTGATATTCATTACCAATGTTTTCCTTCGCGTAAAAGACTAAGTTCATGTTTAAAAAAGTGTTTTTGAATAAAACCTACCGAACTTGTAATAGTTTGACTTTTCATGAAAAAGTACTTAGGCTTAGTTACAAAGTTAAACAACCAAAGAATTATTAATGAGTGTGTATAATTGAGAAGGGTAATTTAACACATGATTCTGGATTAATATGTATATTTAGTTAAAAGCCCCAAGATGCAGATTTTGCATATTAATGATTTGAAATGACTTGGATGATTGTGTCTTAAATTAAATTCATTTCATGAAGTTGAAACCACTATCTAGTTATTGTATTGTGTGCTGTGTGAAATTTTGTGTGTTTGTTATTTTGTTTGATTGAGGATAAGAAAATGGTTAAGTGTGACGATGTTGATAAGTGTGAAGTGCATCATGTTTTAGGGTATAGTTTGATATGTTTTTACTCTTTTATCTTATGTTAGTTTGTGAATTATTTGTGTTCAAGTGTTTTTATAGGTTAGTACAAGAATTTGAGCTTAATTATTATATATTTTAGATACCTTGATGTGTTTGTTAGTGTTTTAAGGGCAATAGTGAAGAATGAAGAAGCTTTAGAAATAGTTGGAATGAAATAACAACCCACTACAATTGTGGCCCATTAACCACGATCTTGACAGAAGCGAGGGAGACAACCCACAATTGTGGCCAAATTTCCACGATCATGAAAGAAGCATCAGACTTGGCCAACGATCGTGGCCTGATAGAGAGCTTACATGTGGGCCCATGATCATAGCTTGTGCCGGACAAACATGTAAACACACAGAAAAGTCAAATTTTAAGGGTTTTTTGGATCTTTTTGACCTTGAAAAACTAGGGCTGCCAAAACACATCAAGTATAAGAAGAACAAGAAAAAAGAGCTTGAGGGAGCTTGTAGTAGCCACCACTAACGAAACCCTAAAGAGAGTTTTTCAAGAGATCGTGTAACATCCCATCACCGATGGGAACGGTAAAATGGTAATTTGGAATAGGTTATGAGTGTGTAAACGTATCTCGGCGTGGTCATGCATAATATGGCCTCCATATATGCATAAATTGTAATTTTTGTATATGCACATGATTGTATATACATTCATGACATTTCCCAACATATGTGTTTATTGTGAAAAATGTGATTGTTGTGCTTGAAACTTAAACTGGAGTAGATTTTTGTGTGTTTTTCATTTTTGTGGAATTTTAGAAATTTTTCTGAAAATTTTTCGGGATACCATTCTGGCCCGGAAAAATTGACAAGTGACAGACTGATTAGATTTTCGGTATTGAAAATGACAATCCAATAGCACTGGAACATTAGAGGCATGATTTTAGGATTTATTACTTTGAACCATTGGAATTTGGAGAGAAATTGGACTAGAAATTAAATTTTTTTGAAAAAAAACTAAATGGAGACTTTAGAAGGTGACATGTGGTGTCACTTGCCTACCATGCCACTTTTAGTTATTTAAATATACTTTTCTTCCTTCTTGACTCATCTTTCACGAAGCTTCCTCTTTTACAAAGTACTTGGTGTTTAAAGTGGTGTTTTAAAGTGAAATCCTCCAACGTAGTTCCTCTCCTCCTCCTCCTCCTCCTTCTTCTTCTTCTTGTTGTTGTTAACCTCCACCCACACAAAAGCCCTTATATTTCTCTTCATCTGTTCACCAAAAAAAACAAATCCCAACCTAAACCTCTACCCTTTGCAAGTGATGATGATCGTGTATATCGTGAAGGGAAGAGAAATTGTGGGGTAGGAAGAAATTGAAGCTTGTTTTAGTAAGATTATGTTTTAAGTTTTGATTGTTCATTTAATGCATGAATTGTGATGTTTGTGCATCTAATTTCATGAAAATTGTGTCGGTTGAAATGGGTAGGATGTGTTCTTGATTGATTAAGGATGAATATAAATGAATGAGTGATTATGTTTTGGGATTGGCTTTGAAATGGTGTAAGTGTTTTGAATTTGGTTTTGTGATGCTAGATGAATGGAAATTTAGGGAAGACTATTGTGTGTGTGTGTGCTGCCATTTTATGGCTAGGTGATTAAGTGAGGTTTTGATGAAATTTTGGTTGATTGCATGACTAATTGGGATGCTTATTGATGTAGGATTGGTGTTGGAATGAAAGAAGTTGAGTTTGATATGAAATCTGGAAAATTTTACTTTGAGTAGGTTTCAGATTTTTGCTCATAACTTTTGACATGGTGGTCCTATTGAGATGAACTTTGGCTTAAATTAAACTTAAGAAGTTTGGCTAGATTTTACATGAAGGGAGTTTTGTCCAATTATGGCCTTAAGGGTTTTAAATTTTGCTTGGAAAGAGATTTATGTGTGCTGTGTGAATAGTGTCCCGATTTTGGGTCTAACATTGAAGACCTGAAACTTTGAGGATTTTTCTAGGCTAACGTAGACTGATTTTGTTAAATTGGTCTTCATAAAAGTTGAAGATTTACTTGTTATCTTTTCAACGCCACTAAGTATGATTTTTTTGATTTGTACGTTGAAAGTTATGATTTGTTAATGTTCAGGTGGTCATTCAGCTGAAAATATGTTTTCAGTGCAAATAGCTCTAAGTGTATAGGTTTTGTGCTTTTTGTGTTCTGATGTTGATTTTGGACTGTTAAGGGTGAAATTGGCTTAAGTGACCTTCTGGAAAGTTGTATAGGATTGTTGTAGTTTCTAATGGGGTATTATTTGCGAATTTTGGATGTAAGGATTGTAAGATATAAATTTGTAAATTTTGTCATGGTTTAGGTGAAATGGTTGTTTAACAAGCTTTAACAGGACAACCACATTAATGGGAAGATTTGACCTAGTTAGAGATGGAATTTGGTTCTAATTCCTTCATTAGAATTGTAGCATGTTTTCTGCTCTTTTCAGTGATACAAAGCATGAAATTTTTCGAAAATGGGACAGGAAGTTATGAATTTTGGAAGATTGGGTTATTGTTGAGAATGATTTAGGTAGGCTGAAACTTTGTTTGAGAATTTGATTTTGTTAGAGATGGAATTGGCTTCCAAGTTGTTCATGAAAGTTGTAGCATTTGTTTTGTTCTTTTTATTGATATAAAATTTGTAATTTTTGGCAAAGGGGATGAAAAGTTATGATTTTTGGGAAAGTGCTGCACTGTTATGGTAAATGTGTGACGAGGCAGTATCTTTGAGTGCATTTTTGACACCCTTATAGATAAAATTGGTTTTTTTGTCCTTAATAAAACTTGTAGAGATCTCGTTTATCTTGAAATTGATACCAATTTTGTCTAATTTGGAGTTTGGAGTAAGGAGTTATGACTTATGAAAGTTGGGATGTTGACAGAAGAAAGAATAAAGCTTCCAGTAGGTCACTGTAGTCGACCTAGTCGACTATAACCTCCAACTAGTCGACTAGGACATGTATTTTTCCTGAACTAGTCAACTACAACCTTCGACTAGTCGACTAGGACATGTATTTTTCCTGAACTAGTTGACTACAACCTCCAACTAGTCGACTAGGACATGTATTTTTCCTAAACTGACCTCTCTCTACTCTTTTGTTTAAAACTTTTCCGTCTGACATCCGATTGACCTGATTCTCGAGGCATCGAAGTCGAGAAATATTTAATTTCATTTCTATGTGACATTGAGAAATTTTAGAGATGAAATTTACAGGAACTTATTGGGTCAAAGTGAGGGTACCGGGTAATGAATTTTCTGATCCGTCTTTTATTAATAATTGGACCTATAAAGGTCCGAATTGAGTGATTTTCGTGCCTATGGCCTTCTAATTTTTAGAGGAAATTTTTGTGATGGGAACTTGAGGAATAGTGCCGGGAATGTCACGAACATGCATTGTACACATTTTAATTGCTACATGTGCATTATTTAACCTTTCTGATTGTACATTTGGTAATGTTTAAATATTTTGACTATTATAGAGGCGCATTTGGAAAGTCATTCCACAGACATTGCCGAGACTTCCAGGCTTTAGCTTATGAAACAAAAGTGAGTGACCTAGATGGTTTCTCAATTATTATTTGTTTATTATTTTGCGCATATAATTCTGTGGAGAAGAATGGTGGGATTGTGCGTTGTTTATGACTGGATTCCTAGCCGAAGGTGTCCGATGTATTGGGAGATTATGACATAGAAGTGTTATTTGTCTGAAAATGTGAGACCTTCGTGTTTTCAATGTGATAAATTGTGACTGTAATTTTAATGTGAATAATTGTGAACTAATTGTTTGAATGCGATAATTTGGGTTTGATTGTAATGTGATATTGCTCAATTGCAACATATGCATTCCATGCATGAATGCATGATCAGTTAATGACAGTTGTGACCAGAGCAGCCACCGAGAGCTACAAGCTCAACATTTATATTTGGGTCTCGAGTCCCACAGTGATTCAGAGCCTCAGGCTTAACGATTAATGCGCCCATAATGGGACAGTTCAGAGCCTCTGGCTCAACGATTAATGTGCCCATATTGGGACAGTTCAGGCGCTCGGTCACAACACGGAAATAAATTAGAAAAGTGTCACATGCGTATGTCATATGCATCTGATTTTTAAACTCTTTGATTGAGTGAAAGGCTAACTGCCTTAAGTTTCTGTGGTACCAATCATTCCGAATGTGAATTATGCAACAATTGGATTATGCTTGAGTTTTTATGAATTCAATTGGTTATGGATGTCAAATAGAATAGAATGTATCAAATTGTCTATGTTCACGTGAAATTGTGCAATGTGATTAAATATGCAACAATGTGAATATATGTCATGTGAAACGATGTGTTGCATGAATTGAGTGAACCATCGATGATGGTTCCTCACTGAGTTCGCAAAACTCACCTAAAATTTGCAACTATTTTTTTGGACCCAGAAGAATACCCCGTTAGGCAACGGGCATATAGCAACCGCATGCGAGTGAGAAAAGAGGTCGGGATCAGTTCGCGTCTGTATTAGAGTTTAAAAAAATATTGTACTTTCTGAATTTTTGTACAAATGAATAGGTCATGTTGTAAAGTCAACAAACTGAATGAAATTGTATTTATGAAAAGCGCCCCCGAGGCCATTGAATTGTTTATGTAAATTGTTTTTCACATAATTTATAATGTGTGTGTATTTGTCAAAAGAAATTTATACTGAGTTTTGACTCAGTGATGTAGCACGCCACCCTCACAGGGCACGGACTCGGATATCACCATCGATGTCGGGTTCGGGTCATGCGAGAGTGGGGTGTTACATTTAGGTGGTATCAGAGCCCAGAAGTACGAACTTCTATGGGCATTTACTAAAACATGGGTAAAGTCACTGGCATTAAAGTCATGTTATAGCAGACCATAGCAACTGATCCCTAGTCTGAGTCGTATGGGTATGGGTCATACGCATGAACATGTGTTAAGCGATGAAGTATGAGAAAAGTGGTGATGTGTCAGAATATGAGCCAATGAAGGTTTATGGGCAACTGGAAAAGGGAAAGGAATAATGAAAAATGACATTCATATTGTACTGTGATTAAAAACCCTCGAATGTGATCTGTATGTGAATACATTGGCAAGGGCTGATTTAGAAAGAAGTGATATCAAAATAACTATTGAGATTTAAAGTGTATAAATCGAGTTGAACGGAAAACGAAACTTGTGATAGTCTGGAGAGGTGAAATATGGACATGAAAAAAAACATTGGTTAAAAGTGATGGGAGTTATGATTTAGCTTAAGAATATGTGAATATGTCTATGAGAGATCAAAAGCTTAGGATGACTAGATCGTTATGATTTGGACTTGTATGTTCGATAAAATGGGGATAATTGTAAATGAGAAAAAGTACTTGGTTCGATATGGTAGATAAAGATTTACTACAATTGTGGTGATTTGTGTATTATGGAATATAGTGTATCGTAAGTGAAGATATTGTTTTAAAAAAAAAGAAATGATGTGATTAAAGTGTGCAAGCCCGGTCAAAAGAAATAACTTTCTATGACTGTAAAAGGATAGATTTGGATTTGAAGTGTGATAAAAGTTATGATTTGACGTAATAATATGTCTGAGATACTGAGATGACACTTTTTGATGCTTCTGCGTCTATAATTTGAAATAAATTGAGAATATACATATGGACGATGAAATAATAGAAACATGGCCTTATCAGTGCTTAAAATGCACCTGAGTTTGGGTTGCATGTGTGTATGCAATTATGGAAAATATGATAAAGCAAATGAGTAGAGTGAATGCACTCAAAATGTAAATTCTATAATTATGATAAGATGTGCATAAGAAGAAGAGGTAAATACTGGAAAACTGGTGCAAAATCGCTGTCAATATGTGGGGTAATGTGAGGTAAAAGTGCAGGCCACGATATGGGCCTACAAAAATAGGTTTTTGCTATGATCAAATAGCAACCTCCAGTTATGGAAAGGAACAAGGATAGAAATGTTATCTAGAGTTAATTGGAACGTAATTAGCAGTAGCGAATTTGAGTATGTGGCTATATAATATAAAGACATCTTTCAATAAGATGTCAGAATTTTGAATGGTATCAGCCAGGGTGTAAGTGTAAATGAAATTGCTTAATGCCTCAATGAGCCTTAGTATCGAGGATACATTGACCATAGAAGTCATGAGACAAATTGATCTTTTAAAGATCTTGTGAAACGTTGTAATTGATTTTTCTTAAGCTATTAGGAATGACATGGATAATAGGTGAGTGACAATATCGAGGTTTGTACCAAGAATCACTGATATAGGGTCAGAAAGTCGGGTAATTTAATTTATGACCAATGAAGACAGGCTTTCCATGGCCAGTAGCTGGAATCTTAAGCTCTTCTCTCGATTCAACAATGGAATCGAGTAATTCTTCCATATTGGGCCAAGGCCCCTTGCTTGAGTCAATAGGGTTTGCTTCAGAAAGGAATTGACAGACGCAATGGAGGGAATTTTGAAATAAGATGACAGGTCTCCAGGAAAAGTTGTGATGTACTATTTCCTTTATTATAAAGAAATGAAAATGAGAATATTGGAGTTATTTCCATAGCAAAGATTCAAGCATAAGGGTTAGAAAAGGCTATCGGGAGTGTATATATTTTTGTAAAATATCCAACAATTCGAGCAGACATTCTTGTTCATGTGAGGTGAAATTTGGTCCACATCATAGGTTGTGTTTTTAAATCTATTTGGGAACCATAAATTATCTCTTATGAAGGGGTTTTCAACACAGGAAATTATGGTTGTAGATAGATTGAAATGTGTGGAGCAACAGGTATAAATGAATAGATATGAGCATAAGTCAATGTATAATCATTGAGAAAGAGATTGAACTGCTGAAATCCATTGAGAAAAAGGAAGTTCAATGAAAAATTGAGGATAGCATGAATTAGTTACTCAAGGAATTACAAGAACTAACTATAAGCACAATGAGTTTGAGGTTATATCTATTGGAGTTAACCATGCCCCGATAGGATTATGTTATTAAAGGTTAATGTGAGCCAAGCAACATGATATCAATGAGCAACTATGCTCATATTGACAAATGAAGATGAAAGTTTAATGGGTTGAGGGAAAAAGATGTAAGCCACGTCAGTGATGGATGAAAATGAAATAATTATGGTGTTAAGTATGCCATTCAGATTTAGAGCTTTTTTCGTATCTACAATAGAGGTTTCCAATCGAGATCAAGAGGGCATTGGTTGTAATGTATAAGGTGATTTTGTATACCTAGAGAGGGATATAGCTGCATGAGCTTAATTTAGATACATGACTTGAAGATTTTTACAATAGTGGTGGGTTTGGAAGCATAGATCATGATGTGGACAGAAACATATGAGATATACATATGATTGGACAGATTAGTAGAGATTAAGGTAAGACTGGAATTGGACAAGATTGAAAGGATTGTGCAGAGGAACTTGTCAGTACCACATATGTGGATATTAGGTTACTAAATCTAGTGTAATAAAGAGTGTAAGAATGAGTTAAAATAGAGCAAAAAGGAAATCTTATTAGTTATGGGGAAAAGAAACATCAGTTTTGCAAACAGGAATTTGGAAAGCCCAAATTGAGGATTTGAGGAATAAAGTATGTGTGTAGCATCCCATCATCGATGAGAAGGGTAAATTGGTCCTTGGGACTGGCTAGGAGTTTAGAGTACATATTTGGATATGTTCACACATTTGGCCTCTAGATATAGAGGAATTATGTTCACACATTTAGCCTCTATATATAGAGGGAATATGTTTATACATTGGCCTCATATAGAGAGAAATGATACACTTTGCTCATGCATATAATGTACAGGCATTCATGACATTTCCTGACATTTATGTTTGAATATGATTTGTTTGTGAATTATGAGAAATTTGTGTTTGAAAATCTGAATTGGAAATGCTTTAGGAGTGATTTTCAGTTGTTGACCCTTAGAATTTTATGGAAACCTTGGGAGAAAAAGTCCGAACCGGAGAATTTTCTAAGTGACGGACTGATTGACTTTATAGTACTGGTATAACTGTCCAATGGCAATGGAAAAATTATATACTTGAATTTAGGAATAAAAATGTGGAACCATTGGGATTTGGGGACAATGGGATTAGAAATAGAATTTGAAAAGAGAAAGAACCTTAAATATGTTTGAGGAAATGACAAGTGGTTAGTTTCTAGGGTTGACAGTTTTTGAGATCTACCTAATGCCTTTAGTTTTCGGCATCCCCTTTAGAAATTCACCAAAATCACTTTGGCAGAAAATCAACTCCTCCATTTTAGGGCTTGTCTTCTTCTTCCTTTGTTGACTTTTGATCCTCTCCACAAGACTCTTGCTTGATCACTTGCTTGCTTGCTTTTGCTCCCTTGGACAAGACCAACTAAAACCCTTGAGAAGATGATGATTTGTGAGGATTTAAGAGTTGGCCGTGGGTGTTAGTGAGAGGAGAAGACTTAGAGAAATTTTCAGGAGTTTTGAAGAGTTGGAAGCTAGAGTAGGTAAGGAAATTTCTTATATGTTGTTTATTTAGTGGTTAGATGCATTTATGGTTTTAAATGTGAAAGATTGTGGTAGTTAGGTTGAGTAATGACTGAAATTTGGAAGAGAAAATGTGAAAATGAAGTCGGAGAAGAAGACATGGAACCCGCATGTCGCGGTGTGTTTGCGCCACGACGCGACGAGAATTAATGTTCTCGTCATGCAAATGCGAGGGCTCTTCTTGGCGTAGCTTTTAGCTACACGCGGTGAGCTACCTTTGATGCCGTATAGAGACACATTTTCGAATCGATATGTTTTAGTTTTTGTGTCATAACTGATAATGTAGAACTTCAAATAAAGTGATTTTTGATTCGTTATAAACTAGAGGTAGAGGTCTACAATTGATGTGAAGAAAGAAATTTTGAATTCAAATTATTAAAATCTCAAATCTTGAATGAAAGTTGAGTATAGAATTCCATTGCATCCTAAGGATAGTTTCATGATAATTGGAGTATAATTTTGAGGCTTCGGAAATAAATTCAATGCTTTTAGGGATTTTTAGAAGCTTAGTACAATGGTTGAAATTGATCTAGTGAATAGTAACATTGGCTTTGAGGTCTTTCTTGGAATTTAAGGGTATTGTCTGAATGTGGTAGTGTTTATGGCATAAAAAGTTGGTTTTGAGAGAAAAGAAAGTGAATTTAGGATTTAGCGCCGGAAATGTCATGAACATGCATCGTACATCTTTTACCTACGACATGTGCATTATTGAATCTTTCTGATTGTACATTTGGTAATATCGGACTACTTTGACTGTTATAGAGGCACAGTTGGAACGTTACTCTGCGGACGTTGCTGGGACTTCTAGGCAGTAACTCGAAAGTTACAGGTGAGTAACCTAGTTGGTTCCTCAATCTTTAATTGTTTAAAGTTCTGTACTTAGAATTCTGTGGAGAATAATGGTGGGCATGTGTGAATTGTTTATGACTGAGATTATGGATCGAAGGTCCGAGGGATTGGGAGTTTTGACATTGAAGTGTTATTTGTCTGAATATGTGAAGCTTTCATGTTTTCAATGTGATAAATTCCGACTATGAGTTTAATGTGAATAGTTGGGAATGACTTGTCAGATCTCGATAAATTGGGTTTGATTTCAATGTGTTATTGTGCAATTGTGATAAATGAATCCCATGCATGATCAATCGATAATAGTTGTGACTAGAGTTGCCACCCAGAGCTATAAGCTCAATGTTTAATGCGCCCGAAAAGGGACAGTTCAGAGCTATAAGCTCAATGTTTAATGCGCCCGAAAAGGGACGGTTCAGAGCTATAAGCTCAATGTTTAATGCGCACGAAAAGGGACAGTTCAGAGCCTTAGGCTCACCTATTAATGCGCCTAGATTGGGACAGATCAGGCACTCAGTCACAACACTATAATAAAATGGAAAAAATGTCATATATGCATTTCATTTACATTGATTGAATATTTGGATTGGGAAAAAGGAAAAATGCCTTACATTTATATGATAACTACTATGTGATCTTTCTGCTTATGCCATGGTGTAATAATCTGTAAATTGCTCTGTGATACTCTGAATGTGCTTTTGTCATAATCTGTACATTACTTGCGTAATGCATGAGTTGAGTGAACCATCGATGATGGTTTCTCACTGAGTTCGCAAACTCACCCAAAATTGTAAATTATTTTTCAGGATTGAGAGAGTAGACTCCTAGCTCCAGAGAGAGAAGTCATTTTTCTGTTGTGTAGATCGTGTTGGCAAGAGAAGTCATGACACACAGGTCGGTCAGCTGGGATTTTTGGGGATGACCTAGTTAGACTTTTGTATCACTTTTTCTTTTGGAGTAATGTATTTAGACAGTGGAAAACTGATAGACATGTAAATTTATGCTTTGATGATATGATATGGGAAAGCTTTTTGGTTTTAAAATTTAGTGATTTATATTATGATTTATGAGTATGATGCCATTGAGAGTATTGTTCGTAGTTCTCCCTTAGCGTAGGATATGTATCGGAATGACCTACGGGCATTCCGGTGCATACCCTACGGTGAGGGGGCGCTATAATATGTCCTAGTTGTTAGAGTAGTGCCCTGAAGGCAATCGCCTTTAGCGCGTTTTGTACAAAGTTGTGTACAGACTTTATGAATAAATAAAGAAAGGTATATTTCATTACGTTGCTGTTCATTATTTATGAATTGATATTGATCAATAAGCAAATTAATGAAGTCCATGATATATGACATAGCATGAAGGAAATTGTGATGTGATCATACTATTGAGATTCCTATCATGTGCAATTATGTCAAGATATCAAATTATCCTAGTCATAGGATTATCGAGACCTGGACATCGGTAATCCGAAAAGACTAGCACATCTCAAACTCCTTGATTTGATCAAGCAAAGGATCTCGTAAAGCGTAAATATGAGATATTTAGGGTTGAGATGTGGATGCTTACTAGAGATAGTAAGTACATTGGATGACTGCTATGAGATCATCACATGGATGTCCTATTCTAATGTCGGTGATAATCTCATCATAGAATGGTGCAAGTATCCTTAGACTTGAGGTACTCAAGGATATCTTGATACCGATTACGTGCTTTGACTCCATTCCTTGTTGCCTTACTGAGGTCGCTCATAGGGTGGTGATTAGGTGCACTTGAGGTATTCGAAGGTAATTGAGTAGCCAATAGAGAATTCACCACTTCTGTGATAGCAGAAGATGATACCCATGGCCTCTTATCAGGGTCATTACTTGGAAGTCTCTGGCCGGAGCATATATGTCATGAAGAATGTCTTCATTGACATATTAAGTAATGAGTCCCAGGACAAGAACTGATATCACTTGGACTAGATTTGACTTAGTCAGTCTAGTAAGAGTTGACACATTGCCCATACTCATAACCAAGTAGGGTATAGCATGGTGAAAGGACGAATTGCACGGTAATTGTCAAACCAATTACTTTCCGGTCAATTAGGGGTCATGATGTGTTGCTAGATACCGCTCATGACTTGCTTAGATTAAGTGTTAATCTAAGTGGCCAACATAATCGGGAACCTAATGGGTCACACGCATAAGAGTGTCTCGGAGAATTCGTAAAATAGTTTTGGATAGAGATCCAATATATGGAGAGTAATGGAATTAAATAGATCTCGATGAGATCGAGATATGTCCCGATGAGATCGCGACATCAATATTGCTGGAAAAGGTTTTCGGGGGTTTTTCCCATACAGGGACCCGGTAGGCCGGTAGGACTGACCCCAGTGTGACTGCACCACTTCAACATTTATATATATATATATCTATTAATTAATTAAGTAATTAATATATATATATATATATATATATCAATAACGTTGAATGGAGAAGAAGAAGACATGTGTTGCTTTATTATATATATATATAAGGCTAATGTGGATGGAGGATAAAGAAAGAAGAAGAAGCTTCTCCATTCTTGCTTAGTCATTAAGTTATAAATGACTAAAAGACAAAAAAGGAAAGTAGGAAGATGATCATCGTGGGTTTTAGAGAAAACCTAAGGATTTGAAGAGAAAGAGTTTCTCTCTCAAGCTTCATCATCTTTCAAGCTCTTCTCCAAGGCTTCACTTCCTCCATCATCATTGATTCAAGCTCTCCAAGGATAAAGGTAGGAGCTAGCACTCTTTACTTTGTTCTAGCTATTCCCGGGTCAAAGGGTTTGTCCCGGTTAGGTTCTCCGATCTCTACGTGGATACCGTTAGAGACGGTCTCCTTTGGCTGTTATGGTTTGAGTTTGTTATATAGACACATAGATCCTGGCTTTCGGGAAGGTCCCGGAATAAAAATTTTTGTTTTTCGCACCGTGGGCATGTGATGCTCACACCAGGATTTTCCTACAGGGGTATCAGAGCCACTTGTGTCGATATAACGAAGAAATCATGACTAGGTCGGAGTTGCCTATTGCTTGTGACGATGATGCATGTTGATTGTGTGAATTTCGAATTCAGTGTAGAACTATTGTTTTCGAAATTTTCTTGCCCAGATATGTTCACAAGATGTTACATATGTCTGTGGAAGCTCGGAATTTATCAATGTGATTTGATATGGTTTTGCTAATTTATTCCCTAATGTTCTGGTTGTTGTCTTTGTACACATTCAATGAACAGGCATGCTTTCACCAACATGTCTCTAAGATGTTTATGAATGTCTATGAGAATGGAAAAATGTTTTCGAGGTGATTTACTATTTATTTGAGAATTTATTGTGTGTCTTTGGGAATAAGTGTGTTGAGGAACACAGATTCTACATTGGCTTTGTTGCTGAGATTGGATGAGTTTTTGATGGAAATAAATCTTGAAAAAATTCATGGAACATGTTGTGAACATGTTGTAACCTCTGTAATTTTATCAGAATTTATTGAAATTTTTTCAATGAGTTTTTCAAGCAAAAGATAGAGCTTGGCAGTTTTGAGAAAGTTGCTGGAGCTGTTTTGTTTGGAATGATAAATTGTGTATTTCTCAATTCCAATGCCTTGGATCATTTTTAATGTGATTAAAAATGTGTTATATTGATGTTGTATTCTTCCAAATTGAATTTCTTGAAATTGGGTTTCCAAATATTTTTGGATGTCAAATGTGTCACATTAGCGTCTCGTTAGTGTATATCGTTGTCTTGATTATTTTGGCCGTCACAACTTTTGTGACCAGTGCCGAAGTAATCTCGATAAAGTTTAGACTACCTAGAGATACTTAGGGTGATAGTTTGATATTCTCAAATTATTTGGAGATCTAAATGAATAAGAGTGTATTCATCGATTTCAAGTATTTCATGTGTAGTTTGACTATATATGGTAAGCATGATACAATGAAAATGTTTCACTGGTACATCAAAATAAAGGATATTACATTTGGTATTGTGAATTTGAACTACACGGATTGAGAAATTAGCCGATTAGATAGCAATTCCACATGGATAAGTCGACTAATAAAGATATAAGTCGACTTGTCCGTGCACTGTAGACGTATAAGTCGACTTGCACAATGGTACAAGTCGACTTGTTCGTGTACAGCTGCATAAGTCGACTTACACATGCATAAGTTGACTTACACAAAGGTATAAGTCGACTTATATATACACAAGTCGACTTACAACATGCAAAGGTGGGATGATGGATGATTTTAGGTATAGATTCAATGTGATTGATGAATTGCCCTAAATCATTCCATATAGTCATGGTGACTATAATCCTACGGCTAGGAGAAGCATTGGAAAAGAAAAAGATGAGACCTGAAAATCCTCACACATCATATGAAAACTAACGCCTTCCATTAATATGGGGAGAACCAGAGTTCTTATAGAGTTGGGTTGTTGGGTAAACCCAAGCTCGCTCTATACGGATATGTTCGAACCATAAAAATTAGATTTTCGGATTAATGGGTCGATTTTCACTAGAAGCGTTGATTTGTTGAGTAAACTCAAGGTCAACGTGGACAGAGGCGAAATTGGGTAGTGTACATCAGATGTACGCGCATCAAGAGTTGATAACCCAATGTGTGTGCATACATCACGAGTTGATAGCACTAGTTGATAGTTGCATCTATGAAGCAAATGGTATGACCGATACCTGCCTATAGATCTAAGGTGGCTTGTTGGGTAAACCCAAGGTCATTTTAGTAATGTCGGATATCTATGATGCAATTGCTATGACCGATACCTACCGTTTGACCTAAGGTAGCTTGTTGGGTAAACCCAAGGTCATTTTAGCAATGTCGGATATCGACCCACTATGACATTTTGTCATAATGTTTCTTGGATTCGTACTGAGGGTTATGGATTCTTTGAAACTAGTGGGAGCCATATGCATGTCATGCAAGTCCTTATGATCATGCATGTAATTCTATTCTAACATTCTTTCTCTCTTTTCCCTTTAGGTTATTGAAGATGACTTCAAGTGTGAACTTGCGCTTGCTTTTGGACTCAAACAAATTAACTGGACCCAACTTTCTCGATTGGCTGAGAAATCTGAGAATTGTTCTCAGGTCTGAGGAACTAGGATATGTCCTAGATGTTCCACTTCCTGATCCACCTACTGCTGATGCTTCTGATGAGGATCAGAAAGCATATCGTAAGCATCTTAAAGACAGTGACATGGCTACTTGCATTATGCTCGCCTCGATGTCACCAGAGCTGCAGAAGCAGCATGAGTCTATGGATGCTAATACCATAGTGTTTCATCTTAAAGAGCTGTTTGATGAGCAAGCTCGGTCTGAAAGGTTCGAGACCTTGAGGCTACTCTTCACTACTAAGATGACTCTGTGTTCATCTGCGGCAGCAAGATGCATTGAAGATGAATGGGTATATTGACAGGTTGGTCGTCTTAGGTTTTGTAATGGATTATGAATTAAGTGTTGACTTAATTCTAGTTGGATTGTCTGATAGTTATTCACAATTTGTGTTAAACTATCGGATGAACCAAATATCCACGACAATCCCTGAGTTGATCAATCTGCTCAAGACAGCAGAGCAATCTATCAAGAAGGATAGCAAGCAAGTGCTTATGGTGGCATCTTCTTCTTCTGGTTCAAAGAAAAAGAATCTAAAGAAGAAAAAGGCTAAGAAACCAAAAGGAAGTACATCCAAGAAGAAAACCAAAGAAACTGCACCAAAAGGAATTTGTTTCCATTGTGGCAAGACTGGCCACTGGAAGCGGAACTGTAAAGTCTATCTGGAAGAATTGAAGCAGAAGAAGGCATCAGATGCCTCGACTTCTTCAGGTATGTTTGTCATTGAGGTTAATACTTTTTCTGACCATAACATATGGGTAATAGATACCGGTTATGGCTCACACATATGCAATGATATGCAGGGCCTCAGGGACAGTAGACAGCTCATGAAGGGAGAACTACACCTGCGTGTGAGAAATGGAGCAAGAGTTACTGCATTAGCCATAGGCACTTATTTCTTGTCACTCCCCACTAGGCTTGTAATTAAATTGGATGAATGTTATTTTGTACCTGTATTAACAAAGAACATATTGTCTGTTTCTTGTTTAAATAGAGCTGGTTTCCATTTGACTTTTAGTAACAATGGTTGTTCTATTAGTTTGAATGGAATGCTTTATGGTACTGGTACGTTATGCAATAGAATTTACATATTAGATATGTCACATCCAATTATGAATGTCAATGACACGAAAAGACATAAACGAGATAACTTAAAATCAACTTACTTATGGCATTGTCGCCTTGGCCATATAAATGAGAGACGCATAGCTAAGCTCCATAAGAGTGGAAGTTTAGGGTCATTTGATTATGAATCATATGACACATGTGAATCTTGTTTGTTAGGCAAGATGACTAAGTTACCTTTTAAGGGAAAGGGTGAACGAGCGAATGGAGTATTAGACCTAATACATTCAGATGTATGTGGTCCGATGTCCATCCATGCTAGAAGTGGTTGTCTTTACTTCATTACCTTTATCGATGATTATTCTCGATATGGGTACTTGTATCGATGAGATACAAATCAAGCATTTGAAAAGTTCAAACAATTCAGAAATGAAGTAGAAAACCAACTTGAGAAAAGTATCAAGACATTACGATCTGATCGTGGTGGGGAATACTTAGACCAACAGTTTTTGGATTATCTCAGAGATAATGGGATTTTATCTCAATGGACTCCTCCTTACACACCACAGCATAATGGTGTGGCAGAAATGAGAAATCGAACCTTGTTAGACATGGTATGATCAATGATGGGCTTTGCAAAGTTACCAAAATCCTTTTGGGGTATGCAATCGAGACAGCTGTTTACTTGCTAAACAGAGTTCCATCAAAGATAGTTGATGTTACTCCATATGAGATGTGGACTAACAAAAGACCCTATCTTACTCATTTGAAAGTTTGGGGTTGTCCTGCTTATGTGAAGCGGACACAGTCAGATAAACTTGATGCAAAATCTGACAAGTGTTTGTTCGTAGGATATCCTAAAGAAACAATGGGATATCAATTCTACCTTGCTGAGGAACAAAAGGTGTTTGTTTCAAAGCATGCTATCTTTTTAGAGAAAGAGTTTCTTTTACAAGAAGACAGTGGGAGCAAAATTGAACTTGAAGAAGTTCAAGATGCTCGAACAGACGTAGATCAACTGCCTGAACTTGAAACTGTGACTCATACAGATGAAGTAACAGTTCAACCTTCTACAACACACGAAATTCGTAGGTCGCGTAGGATACGCTCTGTTCCCGAGAGATATGGATTTCTCGTGAATGAACAGAATGACGTATTGCTCATAGAAGATGATGAGCCTACACCTATGAAGAGGTTCTGAAGAGTTCAGAGTCTGAGAAATGGCTTCATGCCATGCAGACTGAAATGGATTCCATGTATGAAAACCAAGTATGGACTTTGGTTGAGGCACCCGAAGGAATCAAACCCATAGGGTGTAAATGGGTTTTCAAAAAGAAAACCGACATGGATGGTAATGTAATTACCTATAAAGCAAGGCTTGTGGCTAAAGGTTTTCGTCAAAGACAAGGAGTTGACTACAATGAGACCTTCAGCCTAGTATACTCCTAGCCATTGCCACTCATTATGATTATGAGATATGGCAAATGGATGTAAAGATAACTTTCCTGAATGGAAATCTAGCTGAGGATGTGTATATGACACAACCTGAGGGCTTCACCTCCTATGATGGCGAAAAGGTATGCAAACTTCAAAAATCCTTCTATGGATTGAAGCAAGCATCCAGGAGTTGGAATATCTAATTTGATGAGGTAATCAAAGAGTTTGGTTTCTCACAAAATCCGGATGAATACTGTGTGTATAAGAAGGTTAATGGGACTGCAATCGTATTCCTTGTGCTATATGTTGATGACATATTATTACTAGGAAACGATGTCTCTATGCTACAATCTGTCAAGATTTGGTTGTCCAAACAATTTGCCATGAAAGACCTTGGTGAAGCAACTTATATCCTTGGGATAAGGATCTATAGAGATAGATCAAAAAGGTTGCTTGGTCTTTCACAATCAACGTACATAGACAAGATGCTATAGAGGTTTAGCATGGAGCAATCCAAGAGAGGGTACCTTCCCGTGACTCATGGGATAACACTCTCGAAATCTATATGTCCTAAGACACAAGATGAGAGGATGCACATGAATATGATCCCGTATGCATCTGCGGTAGGATCTATCATGTATGTTATGCTATGTACAAGACCCGATGTATCATATGCTCTAAGTGTTACGAGAAGATACCAATCGGATCCTAGTGAGGGTCACTGGGTGGTTGTCAAGAATATCCTCAAGTACTTGCGAAGGACTAAGGATGTTTTCTTGATATATGGGGATGGAGATCTCTAGGTGAGCGGATATACAGATGCCAGTTTCCAATCTGATAAGGATGATTCCAAATCCCAATCAGGTTATGTATTCACACTGAACGGCGGGGCGGTCAGTTGGAAGAGTTCCAAACAAGAGACGACTGTCGATTCAACAACCGAGGCAGAGTACATTGCCGCTTCAGACGCAGCAAAGGAAGCAGTTTGGATCAAGAAGTTCATTATCGAACTTGGTGTGGTTCCTAGCGATGATGGGCCCATCTGATTGTATTGTGACAACAATGGGGCTATTAGCAGAGAAGGAACCAAGGTCTCATCAACGATCCAAACACGTACTCCGCAGATATCACCTGATCAGGGAGATCATTGGTCGAGCTGATGTGCAGATAGAGAGAATTCCCACAGAGCAGAATATTGCTGATCCGTTGACAAAGCCATTTTCACATAAGAATTTTGATTCTCATGTACTCGCCTATGGTATTAGATATCAAGGCGATTGGCTTTAAGTCAAGTGGGAGATTGTTAGAGTAGTGCCCTGAAGGCAATCGCCTTTAGCGCGTTTTGTACAAAGTTGTGTACAGACTTTATGAATAAATAAAGAAAGGCATATTTCATTACGTTGCTGTTCATTATTTATGAACTGATATTGAACTATAAGCAAATTAATGAAGTCCATGATATATGACATAGCATGAAGGAAATTGTGATGTGATCATACTACTGAGATTCCTATCATGTGCAATTATGTCAGTATCTAAATTATCCCTAGTCATAGGATTACTGAGACTGGACATCGGCAATCCGGAAAGACTAGCACATCTCAAACTCCTTGATTTGATCAAGCAGTGGATCTCAGAAACTGTAAATATGAGATATTTAAGGTTGAGATGTGGATGCTTACTAGAGGTAGTAAGTACATTGGATGATCTGCTATGAGATCATCACATGGATGTCCTATTCTAATATCAGTGATAATCTCATCATAGCAATGGTGCAAGTATCCTTAGACTTGAGGTACTCAAGGATATCTTGGATACTGATTCTGTGCTTTGACTCCATTCCTTGTTGCCTTACAGAGGTCGCTCATAGGGTGGTGATTGGGTACAGCTTGAGGTATTCGAAGTTAATTGAGTAGCCAATAGAGAATTCACCACTTCTGTGATAACAGAAGATGATACCCATAGCCTCTTATCAGGGTCATTACTTGGAAGTCTCTGGCCGGAGCATATATGTCATGAAGAATGTCTTCATTGACATATTAAGTAATGAGTCCCAGGACAAGAACTGATATCACTTGGACTAGATTTGACTTAGTCAGTCTAGTAAGAGTTGACACATTGCCCATACTCATAACCAAGTGGGGTATAGCATGGTGAAAGGACGAATTGCACGGTAATTGTCTATGGAAAGGTTCGTGATATGGTTCATGATGAATATAGGTTTCATTCGTCAAACCAATTACTTTTCGGTCAATTGGGGGTCATGATGTGTTGCTAGATACCGCTCATGACTTGCTCAGATTAAGTGTTAATTTAAGTGGCCAACATAACCTGGAACCTAATGGGTCACACGCATAAGAGTGTCTCGGAGAATTCGTAAAATAGTTTTGGATAGAGATCCAATATATGGAGAGCAATGGAATTAAATGGATCCCGATGAGATCGAGATATGTCCCAATGAGGTCGCGACATCAATATTACTGGAAAAGGTTTTCGGGGGTTTTTTCCATACCGAGACTCGGTAGGCCGGTAGGACCGACCCCAGTGTGACTGGACCACTTCAGCATTTATATATATATATATATCTTTTAATTAATTAAGTAATTAATATATATATATATATATATCAATAACGTTGAATGGAGAAGAAGAAGACATGTGTTGCTTTATTTTATATATATATAAGGCTAACGTGGATGGAGGATAAAGAAAGAAGAAGAAGCTTCTCCATTCTTGCTTAGTCATTAAGTTATAAATGACTAAAAGACAAAAAAGGAAAGTAGGAAGATGATCATCGTGGGTTTTAGAGAAAACCTAAGGATTTGAAGAGAAAGAGTTTCTCTCTCAAGCTTCATCATCTTTCAAGCTCTTCTCCAAGGCTTCACTTCCTCCATCATCGTTGATTCAAGCTCTCCAAGGACAAAGGTAGGAGCTAGCACTCTTTACTTTGTTCTAGCTATTCCCGGATCAAAGGGTTTGTCCCGGTTAGGTTCTCCGATCTCTGCGTGGATACCGTTAGAGACAGTCTCCTTTGGCCGTTATGGTTTGAGTTTGTTATATAGACACATGGATCCTGGCTTTCGGGAAGGTCCCGGAATAAAAATTTTTGTTTTCCGCACCGTGGGCATGTACACCGGGATTTTCCTACACTAGTAATGTGTACCTCAAAATAGCACTTGTCGGCTAAGAATATTTAACTGAGTGAATATATGTGTGAGTTCCTTGCAGTCTTGACTATTGGAGACAGATATAAAGTTTATATGTCTGGAATGTTTCAGCATATAAGATAAATGTATAGTGCAAAGTGACTACAAGTAAAAATCATCATTTTCCTGGTGAGGCGACAAAAAGAGTCGATCACCCTGGGTAAAAGTCAGAACAAGTTGGAATACCATTAGTGAGTGAAATGAATTTTAAAATCTGAATAAAGTGGTTTTGAAAGATGAATGGATTTTTGGTGGATTACATCGAAGTTATGACTATATGGAGAAAGATGTGAAGGCTTGAATGTGTCACCTGTGTCAAGGTGTAGCTAAGTGTGACATCAAGTAGTCCATATTAAACGATGACAAAAATAGGACTATGGCATTATAAGCGATTTTATGATTAGTATTGTTATAATCCGATATAAGTGGTACTGAAATTGGAAAGTAAAGAGTTGAATATTCTGAAACTCATCAAGGACATAATTGAGGAAGTATAACATCTAAACAGAGAATTGAGAGACTTATTGATGTTATCAATTGTGATTTTATGAAAGGAAGCATTGAGTAGAAAGATGATATAAGAAATGGAGGAGTACATGAGATAACAGTACCCCTACCTTCTTCTTTATCCAAAGCGAATTTCGAGGATGAAATTTTTATTAGGAGGGGAGAATTGTAACATCCCATCACCGATGGGAAGGGTAAAATGGTAATTTGGAATGGGTTATGAGTGTGTAAACGTATCTCAGCATGGTCATGCATAATATGGCCTCCATATATGTATAAATTGTAATTTTTGTATATGCACATGATTGTACATGCATTCATGACATTTCCCAGCATATGTGTTTATTGTGAAAAATGTGATTGTTGTGCTTGAAACTTAAATTGGAGTAGATTTTTGTGTATTTTTCATTTTTGTGGAATTTTAGAAATTTTTCTGGAAAATTTTCGGGATACCATTCTGGACCGGAAAAATTGACAAGTGACAGACTGATTAGATTTTCGTTACTAAAAATGACGATCCAATGGAACTGGAACATTAGAGGCATGATTTTAGGATTTATTACTTTGAACCATTGAAATTTGGAGAGAAATTGGACTAGAAATTAAATTGTTTTGAAAAAAAAACTAAATGGAGACTTTAGAAGGTGACATGTGGCAAGTGACACATGTCACTTGCCTACCATGCCACTTTTAGTTATTTAAATAGACTTTTCTTCCTTATTGACTCATCTTTCACGAAGCTTCCTCTTTTATAAAGTACTTGGTGTTTAAAGTGGTGTTTTACAATGAAATCCTCCAACGTAGTTCCTCTCCTCCTCCTCCTCCTCCTCCTCCTTCTTCTTCTTCTTCTTGTTAACCTCCACCCACACAAAAGCTCTCATATTTCTCTTCATGTGTTCACAAAAAAAAAATCCCAACCTAAACCTCTACCCTTTGCAAGTGATGATGATCGTGTATATGGTGAAGGGAAGAGAAATTGTGGGGTTGGAAGAAATTGAAGCTTGTTTAGGTAAGATTATGTTTTATGTTTTGATTGTTCATTTAATGCATGAATTGTGATGTTTGTGCATCTAATTTCATGAAAATTGTGTTGGTTGAAATGGGTAGGATGTGTTCTTGATTGATTAAGAATGAATGTAAATGAATGAGTGATTATGTTTTGGGATTGGCTTTGAAATGGTGTAAGTGTTTTGAATTTGGTTTTGTGATGCTAGATGAATGGAAATTTAGGGTAGACTATTATGTGTGTGTGTGTGTGCTGCCATTTTATGGCTAGGTGATTAAGTGAGGTTTTGATGAAATTTTGGTTGATTACTTGATTAATTGGGATGCTTATTGATTTAGGATTGGTGTTGGAATGAAAGAAGTTGAGTTTGATATGAAATCTGGAAAATTTTACTTTGAGTAGGTTTCAAATTTTTGCTCATAACTTTTGACATGGTGGTCCTATTGAGATGAGCTTTGGCTTAAATTAAACTTAAGAAGTTTTGGCAAGATTTCACATGAAGGGAGTTTTGTCCAATTATGGCCTTAAGGGTTTTAAATTTTGCTTGGAAAGAGAGTTATGTGTGTTGTGTGAATAGTGTCCCGATTTTGGGTCTAACATTGAAGACCAGAAACTTTGAGGATTGTTCTAGGCTAAGGTAGACTGATTTTGTGAAATTGGTCTGCATAAAAGTTGAAGATTTACTTGTTAGCTTTCCAACGCCACTAAGTATGAATTTTTTTGATTTGTACGTTGAAAGTTATGATTTGTTAATGTTCAGGTGGTCATTCAGCTGAAAATATGCTTTGAGTGCCAATAGCTCTAAGTGTATAGGTTTTGTGCTTTTTGTGTTCTGATGTTGGTTTTGGACTGTTAAGAATGAAATTGGCTAAAGTGACCTTCTAGAAAGTTGTAGAGGATTGTTGTAGCATTCTAATGGGGTATTATTTACGAATTTTGGATGTAAGGATTGTAAGATATAAATTTGTAAATTTTGTCATGGTTTAGGTGAAATGGTTGTTTAACAAGCTTTAACAAGACAGCCACATTAATGGGAGGATTTGACCTAGTTAGAGATGAAATTTGGTTCTAAGTCCTTCATTAGAATTGTATCATGTGCTCTCCTCTTTTCAGTGATACAAAGCATGAACTTTTTTCGAAAATGAGATAGGAAGTTATGAATTTTGGAAGATTGGGTTATTGTTGAGAATGATTTAGGTAGGCTGAAATTTTGTTTGAGAATTTGATTTTGTTAAAGATGGAATTGGCTTCCAAGTTGTTCATGAAAGTTATAGAATTTGTTTTTCTCTTTTGATTGATATAAAATTTGTAATTTTTTGCAAAGGGGATAAAAAGTTATGATTTTTGGGAAAGTGCTGCACTGTTATGGTAAATGTGTGACGATGCAGTATCTTTGAATGCATTTTTGACACCCTTAGAGATAAAATTGGTTTTTGTGTCCTGCATAAAACCTATAGAGCTCTCTTATATCTTGAAATTGATTCCAAGTTTGTCCAATTTCGATTTCGGAGTAAGGAGTTATGACTTGTGAAAGTTGGGATGTCGGCAGAAGAAAGAATAAAGCTTCCAGTCGGTCACTGTAGTCGACCTAGTCGACTACAACCTCCAACTAATCGACTAGGACATGTATTTTTCCTGAACTAGTTAACTAAAACCTCTGACTAGTTTACTAGGACATGTATTTTTCCTGAACTAGTCGACTACAACCTCCGACTAGTCGACTAGGACATGTATTTTTTCTGAACTGACCTCTCTCTACTCTTTTGTTTATAACTTTTCCGTCTGACATCCGATTGACCTGATTCTCTAGGCATCGGAGTCAAGAAATATTTAATTTAATTTCTATGTTACATTGAGAAATTTTATAGATGAAATTGATGGGGACTTATTGGGTTAAAGTGAGGGGACCGGGTAATGATTTTTCTGATCCGTCTTTTATTAATATTTGGATCTATAGAGGTCCGAATTGAGTGATTTTAGTGCCTATGGCTTTCTAATTTTTAGAGAAAATTTTTGTGACGGGAACTTGTGGAATAGTGCTGGGAATGTCACGAACATGCATTGTACACATTTTAATTGCTACATGTGCATTATTTAACCTTTCTGATTGTACATTTGGTAATGTTTAAATATTTTGACTGTTATAGAGGCGCATTTGGAACGTCATTTCACAGACGTTGCTGAGACTTCCTTGCTGAGACTTCCAGGATTTAGCTTCTGAAACAAAAGTGAGAGACCTAGATGGTTTCTCAATTATTATTTGTTTATTATTTTGCGCATATAATTCTGTGGAGAATAATGGTGGGATTGTGCGTTGTTTATGACTGGATTCCGGGCTGAAGGTGTCCGATGTATTGGGAGATTATGACATAGAAGTGTTATTTGTCTGAAAATATGAGACCTTCGTGTTTTCAATGTGATAAATTGTGATTTTGATTTTAGTGTGAATAATTGTGAACTAATTGTTTGAATGCGATAATTTGGGTTTGATTGTAGTGTGATATTGCTCAATTGCGACATATACATTCCATGCATGAATGCATGATCAGTTAATGACATTTGTGATCGGAGCAGCCACCGAGAGCTACAAGCTCAACGTTTATATTTGGGCCTTGAGCCCCACAGTGATTCAGAGCCTCAGGCTCAACGATTAATGCGCCCATAATGGGATAGTTCAGAGCCTCAGGCTCAACGATTAATGCGCCCATATTAGGACAGTTCAGGTGCTCGGTCACAACACCGAAATAAATAGGAAAAGTGTCACATGCGCATGTCATATGCATCTGATTTTTAAACTCTTTGATTGAGTGAAAAGCTATCTGCCTTATGTTTCTGTGGTACCAATCATTCCGAATGTGAATTATGAAACAATTGGCTTATGCTTGAGTTTTTATGAATTCATTTGGTTATGGATGTCAAATAGAATGGAATGTATCAAATTGTCTATGTTCACGTGAAATTGTGCAATATGATTAAATATGCAACAATGTGAATATATGTCATGTGAAACGATGTGTTGCATGAATTGAGTGAACCATCGATGATGGTTCCTCACTGAGTTCGCAAAACTCACCCAAAATTTGTAATTATTTTTCAGGACCCAGAAGAATACCCCGTTAGGCAACGGGCGTATAGCAACCGCATACGAGTGAGAAAAGAGGTCGGGATCAGTTCGCGTCTGCATTAGAGTTTAATAAAAAATTGTAGTTTCTAAATTTTTGTACAAATTAATAGGTCATGTTGTAAAGTCAACAAACTGAATGAAATTGTATTTATGAAAAGGGCCCCCGAGGCTATTGAATTGTTTATGTAAATTGTTTTCCGCATAATATATAATGTGTGTGTATGTGTCAAAAAAGAAATTTATACTGAGTTTTGACTGAGTGATGTAGCACGCCACCCTCATAGGGCACGAACTCGGATATCACCATCGATGTCGGGTTCAGGTCATGCGGGAGTGGGGTGTTACAGATCGAGAAAGAGTCGAAGTAAGAGAGACGTGGAGAAAAAGCCATCATGAAGTACTTCTTAGTTTGGCCTTAGATTTTAGGGTTAGATTAACCCCCCTCACGGGATTGACACCTTAGGTACTATGAGAACGACTCGTACGCTTGCAGAATATCAAGGTTAAACATTAAAACTTACTCATATTGTAATATCGCAATCATATATACTTAGATTAAGTTTGTCTCTTTGACAAATTGCAATAAGCATCTCATAATCACCATATGAATTTCTATATATTTCCATTTATGAGCTAATGATTTAAAAAAAATGTAAATTAAATTTAGTCATTAAGTGGCAATAACAAGTGTTACAAGCATAAAACAACCCATCATTATGAATGGGCTAACAAAACAATAAGAAAATTACATTATGAATTAAAATTCAAGTGCACAGACTAGTTATTAATCCCACACTAATATAAGACTATAACCAATCTACATTTTATTGTTAAATGTGACAAAGTGTAACTTAATTAAATTAGGTGTTTCTCTGTGTAGCCTTGAATGTTGCTTCTCAATGCCCTTGAAGAGTCTCATATTTCTCTCATCCCATAAAGCATGTACCAAAAATGAGAAGCACCATTGTTTTGTTTTATCATGTATGTTTAAAGCTAAACACCAAGCTACAATTTGTTACCATTCATCCTATTTCTTAACAAACATCTTCTAGTAATATCCTTGCAAAAAGATTGAGTGAATTGATGTTTGAAGAATAAATGAGTAATACTTTCTTGCTCTTACTTGCATAATAAACATATATTTGTTATTGCCATATATTTGTCCAATCTATCAATTGTAGGCAATTTGTTTTTGATAGCTCTCAGCATTGTGATTAAAGCTCTAAGTAACATATACTTGCACTAGACTATGTTTTCTTGCTCTTGAAAAAGCTTTGTACAGGACACATTGCTGAATTTACCATGCTTAGACAAAGTACGCTATTTGAGATCTGTCTAATTTTTCTTTAGCCCAATGTTGTTGATCTAATTATGAAACCAAAGTCTTGAATCCTTAATAAAATCTCAATTTTGTGTGCTAGAGCATACACAATAGGTTGATCTTAACTAATTAAGTTTCTGATTGAATTAAGTTTACCAATATTTGCATAAACTCTAATAGCCAACCATTTTTCATACTAACAATAACAACAATCCAATAAAGGTCCCGCTTATATGTGGACTCTGAAAAGATCTAGTAATAGGCAACCTTACTCATAACTAGTAAAGAGGTTGTTTCCAATAGACCCACTAAAAAAGGAAAAAAACATATACATATTAAAAATACTAATTCAAAAATTGAAAGAAAAATAGACATAAAAGATAATAATACTAATAAAATAAAATAAACAAAAAAGTGTAATTAAAATATAAAATAAGTAATAAAATAAATCATACGATGACTATAAAACAAGGTAAAGAATAAAATAAAAAGATAGAATAAGTAAATAAATACACAAACAAGTAAATAAATAAATCAAACAAGTCGTTGTAAGAAAAAATTTAGGCTAAGTAAGGACATGTTAGTATCAATAACTAAGACGGAAGTATTACATATTAAATGCTTAGGCTACATGTAAGACATAAGACTCTAAGGAAAATGTTTAAAGGACTTATGAAAAAGAGAAGGATTTCTTTAAGTGAGATCCTTTATTTGTATCATATTATGCCAAAGTTTTCTTGGTAAATTCTAGCGTAGCCATATTATTCTTGATCACATCCCTCCAGTTTTTCATAGGCCTCCCTTTCTTCCTCCTATAGTCTCTAAGTAAAATATTTTTCAAAAGACCTTGCCACTCATAAAAAGATTTGTGACAAATGTAGTACTATAATTCTTTGTAAAAAAAGGGAATGTTTAAAGAGGTAAATAGAAACTTTATAGGCTTTATCCCTAAAGTTCCCAATCCTCAATATGTTTTTAACTTTAGGACAATATTTTCTTACAAATAACTTATACAAGATGATAGCTAGACTGTATTTATCAATATTGAAACATTTCTTCAAACAACTTATTAATGATTCTCAATGAGTACTCTCAAAAGGAAGATTAATAAGAGAAAATATTCTACAATCTCAAGAACTATTTAGGAATTTTGGAAGGAAGAACTCTCCTATGAATTATGCTATTAAGGTGAACCTTTAAGAATAATTCACTTTTTATAATTTATATTTTCCTTTTACACATGTTAAAAGCTTTTAACTTCCCCAAATGTTTTGTTGATTAGATCAAGCAAGACATCTTAATAGAGCATCTTATAATGTTCTAGTCAATGGGAAACCAACTAACATAGTATTTATTTTAAGTATACTAGCCACCAAATATCTATTAGATTCTAAATTCAAATATCACACCAAATGCAAGTAGTTGAATCTATATTCTCTCTCATTTGTTAATGATCTCATGCTACCCTCGAAGACAAATGACAAATCTCTAAGCAGTTTGATTTCCTCGTTTCATTCCTTTAAGAGATTATATAGTTTGTCCATTAATTTAAACAAAAGTTTCCTCATTATTTTGAGACATCTCTCAAGTACATTACCTTTAATCGTACGCCTCCAAGTCAAAGAACCCCTTTCACATATCTTGGACCGTCAATCGCCAATAGTTAACTCTATTTTAAGGACTATTTACTATTCTTAGGAAAGATCCAAACAAGAATCTTATGGTGTAGTTCCTCTATTATCTCATCTAGTGTAAAGGTTAACTGGGAAGAAATATGTTTGCCTAAATTTGACATTAGTCTAGGAATTCATTCTTTAAAACTCTCAAACAAAATTATCATGATAAAAAGAGTATCGAGAATGCTCACTACGAAAGATGTACTATAAGTCAGGTGGATCCAGTCATATTTCTTATAGGGAAAAAGCCTTTCAAAGATAAAAATAAAAGCTACCACATCTTAGTTTGTGGCTCAAATTTTGAAATTAAGTTAGATATTACATAGAAACATCAAATGTAAGATACAAGATGACAATTCTGCATCACTTTAGTTTGATAATTAAAGTAGTGTAGGTCCCTCCAATTACTTTATACAAATGCCTCATTTAGATTCCATATTCTCCTCTATCATCAGAAACGATGATTGTTTACATAGTTTGTAAACATCAACCTTCCAAATTAGTTGTATTTATCGAGCCTCTACACGCTTACAAGTATTGATTTCTCAAGGTTCACCAACTGTTGGACCCTGAAATTTTTTTCTAAATTAGCTACTATTTGTTTAATTAATTATTGTTTATTTTTGGATTTTTAAGGTAATCCAACAATAATGTAGGAGAAGAGGAAGAAGATCATGGGAGAAGCTAGGAAAGAGAGAAAATAGTGGAGAAAGAAGAGAAATCAAGCTTGTTAAAGTAAGTTAAGCATCTTTTCTTCTTGCTTTATTAGAGAAATGGGTTGTGTTAAGAATGAAGGAATTAGAGAGAGAAAGGGGTTTTGTGTAGAGAATGAAGGGTTTGTGTTGGAAGATGATTTAAGAGAACCCATTGATTCCTAGGCTTTCTAAACTAGGTCTTGGGTTTTCTAACCTAGATGGAATATGGGTAGATTAGGTTTAAGTTCAATTTTAGCTTTTTTATTTTTGAATTTTTATTAATTTTCATTTGAATTTGGATTAAATAGAAAGTGGTTTATTTGAAAGCAATCAAGAAAACCTTACTCAAGAGCAAGAGGAAAGGTAATCTTAAGCTTGGACTTTTCAGTAAAAATTAGGTGGGTAATTTATTTATAGTTATTTTGTGATTGGATAAATTCTTGCCTATGTGTGTGTATGCTGATTTCCTAAAATGGATTTGATTGAAATTAAATTGTTGTGACTTGATTGGAAATGCATGATGCATTGTGATTATGTTATACCTTAAAAGAGATTATAACATTTTGAATTAAATAAAAAGACAAAAAAGCATGAAAATATGAGCATATGATTGAATTGAGCATAAATTTGTTTGTGATTGGGAAAAAGAGGAACCCGTTTTGTTAGTCACGTGCACATTGACCTATAGCTTTCTCCCGATTGTCCGCTTGAGGCCAAGAAATCCTAAAAATTTGGACTCGTTTTGTTCACGGTGTAAACTTTGGTTTTTCCGTTTTGTTCCACGAAACTCTCGAGCTATTTGTTTGTGTATTGCATCTTTGAATTGTTAAGTATGGTGGATATTTGAGTGTCATGTTTAATGGCTAAAGTCTATGTTGAGTGTTATGAGTTTGAGTTAAATTGATTAATGCTTGAATTGCTGAGTATATATATGTACATATGCTTGAATTTGTGACTAATTACTGATGGCTAGAAAAATATTAACCACTAAGCTTTATAGCTCATCCCATATTTTTCACTCCTCCGGTGCAAAACAAGAGGAGTGTTGAACCTTGCAAGGCATCGAAAACTCCAAGATAGTTAGAGACTTTTGTAACTAGTGACTAGACTTTTGGATAGCTTTATAAGCATATCAAACATTGAGCTTCCAATGTATTTTGTATTTTGTGTTAAGTCTTTGACGTAATGTTGATATGTAATTAAAGCTATGTATGAACTTCATTTTGAGTTAGAAATGAATAGAGAATTGAAGAAGTTTCCAATGTGTATGTGCTTATTTATCTTGTAGTTGTACATTTCCTATTTCATGTCTTTCATAGGTGTAGAAATTGTGTTTTGACTTCAAGGGAAAAAATGAATTTAAACTGAATTAGACAAAGTTGTCTTCTTAGAATTTGTAGATTATCTTTCTAGCTTTTTAGCGCTAGATAGTATGAAATTTTTGGATATCAGAATTAAGAGATATGATCATTAGAAGTTTGTGATGCTACATAGGATGGACATTCAGGACAACTACATTGATTGGAAATTTTGACCCTTTTCGAGGCAAAATATCTTTCGAGGTCTTTATAAAAGTTGTAGGTCTAGAAGTCTTCTTCGAAACGGTCTTTGAATGACCTTAATCCGATATATTTAGTGAAAGATTTGTCCTTTTTACCAAGATAGATCGGAAGGAGAAAAGGAAGGAGGAAGTCACGATTGCAACTCTGCAGATTTTCGTGCAAGTCGCAATCGCCACCGCAACTGCACGTAGGTGTTCCCTAATCTGAACACCTTTGACTCTTTTGGTAATAAATTTTTTATCCGACCTCCAAATGACCTAAGTTTTGAAGCAATAGGTTCCTAACACATTCCTCTGTTTCTCCATAAAACTTTATAGCTTTTGGTACTGAATTGAAAAAGATTGATTGAATCAAAGCAAGGTATAGGTTGGAAGAGTACGAATTGGATATTTTTACTAAACATATATTGGTATTTTGATGAAATCTTGATCTGTAGAGCTCCAAATGAGATAATTATTGTTTCTAAATAAACTAGAGACAGAGAGCTAGAAATTATCTGAAGGGATTGAATTTTAATTCAGTCCTTAAGACTTTCAATTTCTAGGTGAAAATTGAATATAATATACTATTTCAGTTTAATAATTGTTCAAAAATGTTTAGGCTATAAATTTCAGGGTTCTAAACCAAATTGAATGATTTTGGTGCCATTAGAAACTTAAGACAATGGGGAACAAATTTTTTGAAGAACTCAAATTATAATTCTAGTTTGAGGTTTTCCAAAATCTGTCCTGAAGTTGAAGAAATGAGTATGCTTAAGTTTTATGACTCCGAAAGTTAGGCTCTAGAAGCATGGTCCAACACCAACTTTCAATACTAATAGGATTTTGCTAGCCTCTACAAGCTCTCAACAAATGAATAAGTAATTTGTTCCATATGAGCATTAACGATCTCTCACAAAAAATTTGTCACTTTTTAAGGCAAAAGAGATTTTGATCAAGATATGACTTTCAGGAATATTGATGCTTCTGAAGTATTTCAAGGATTCTGGCTTTTATCCCTTATTTGCAAAATGCATTGACTCTTTTTTAAATAGGCATTTTCTTCAACTAGTTATTGCTTCATTTCTATTTTAGGTTGACTTTGACTTTTCAATATTATCTCTGTTAGAATCTTACAATAATCAGCAGTTAAGAGAAATCTGGAGCTGATTGATGAAATATTTTATTAGCAGGATCCTTCTAGATTTTGTAAAATAAATAAGATAAGTTCATAAAGAAAGTTCCTGCAAGAAAGAAAGCATTTATCCTATGATTTTATTTCCTTTTAAGAATTATATCGTTACCTTTAGGAAGAAATAAATCAAATTTGAATTTTGATATATTATATGGTCATCATTAATGCCATTAATAAGCCTAACAATCTCCCCTTATTTAATGACAAAAATAATAATTGATGTATTTTCAAATTTCAAATAAGAAAAACAGAATTTGGGAAATACCTGTAAACTTTATAAGTTCATAAGTTTTTACTGATGAAAAGGAACCTTTCCTTTCTACCATAAATACTTCACACAAAAATATATCACATATTATATCATCAATTCTCAAGAAAGTATATCAAAATATATCGCCTTAATTCTCCCCTTTTTCCATTATAAAAAAAAAGAGGAAAAATAATAAATCAGGAAAAAATAGCAACAAAGTTATCGAAGAGACATGTAATATGTCATGCCCAAAATCATGCAAAGCGAAAATATATCATCAACTGATTCTTAACTCTCCCCCTACATTAGAGCTGAGAATTCTTCACAGAGAGATGGAATAGTAGCCCCAAACTAAGATAAATGATCATTGTCTGTTTCTAGTATGAGTAGTTGTTTCCATTGAAATAAAGAGGTTTTGAGATAGATTGTCCTTTAAAACTTCTCAAGTTGTTTGTCATGATCTTTCACATGCTATAAAACATAATAAATATGAAACATCGCTTTGATACCAAATAATAAAACAAACATACGCAAGAGATAATTTTAATTCAAATAAAACGACAGAAGTCTGTCAAAATTTAAAACAACAATAGAAGCCTGTTATGCGAAAGGAGCCTATTTAAGCAATATGAGCCTGATAAGTAATAGAATCCTGTTAAACGATAGGAGCCTGCTAAAAAATAAATCTAGTTAAGACAATTTAAAACAGAAGGTGCCTATTAAAATTTAAGGAACTTTTAGCAAGTTGAAAACAAAAGGAACCTATTATAACAGTGAAGGTGCCTCTTGCTGAAATGAACACACACACAATATAATACAGAAATATAAAAATTAAGAGAAGAGAGAGAAGGATGTAGTCGATTTATACTGGTTCGGCTTATAACCCAAGCTTATGATCAGTCCCCAAGTATCGAATTTGAGTGTTTAAATATGAAACTTCAAGTAGTAATTTGGCGAGCTTCTTAAAGATCATGATTACATATTTTTTAAGGTTCTTCAACCTTCTAAACTAGTAGTATTTATTGAGCCTCTACAAGCTCACGAGTATATATTTTTCAAGGCTCTTCGACATTTCACACTAGTAGTATTTTGCTAGCCTGTTCAAGCTCTCAACTAATGAAGAAGTAATTTACTCCATGTGAGCTTCAATAATATCTCACAAAAAGAATTGTCACTTTCTAAGGTATAAGAGATTTTAATTAAGATATGACTTTTGAAAATATTGATGTTTCTGAAGTATTTCAAAGATTCTGGCTTTTGTCCCTCGCTTGCAAAATGCAGCTAGTCGTTGCTTCATTTTTATTTTGATTTGAATTTGAATCTTCAATATTATCTCTACTATAATCTTGCAATAATTAACTGTTAAGAGAAATTTGGAGTTGATTGACGAAATATATTATTAGCAAGATCTTTCTAGATTTTTTAAAATAAATAAGGTAAGTTTATAAAGAAAGTTTTGTAAGAAAGAAAGTGTTTATCCTATGATTTTATTTCCTCAAGAATTATATCATTACCTTCAAAAGGAAATAAATCAATATTGAATTTTGAAATATTATACACTACAAGAAAATTTGGTTTCAAGAACCAAATTTTCAACAACCATAGTAAAATGGTTGCTAATTATATATATTTTGCAACCAAAAATTATTTGGTTGCAATATATAAGTTATGTATATTTTTTACCACCTAATCAATACTTGGTGGCTATAGATGGTCACTAAAACTTACAATTCATGGATAATAATATAACGACCAAATTTAACAATTTTAGCGACAACTTTAATAGTCGCTATAGAAAATTATTATTAACAACCAAATTAACAACCAACTATTGAGTGGTCACTACAAGTATTTCAAATTTTCCATTAGCAACCAATAAATTTAGTTGCTAAATATACATGACTTTTTTACTTTACAGCAATCATAGTAAAATGGTACTAATTATATACATTTTGCAACCAAAAATTACTTGGTTGCAATATACAAGTTACGTATATTTTTTACCGACCAATCAATACTTGGTGACTATAGATGGTCACTAAAACTTACAATTCATGGATAATAATATAACGGCCAAACTTAACAATTTTAGCAACAACTTTAATGGTCGCTATAGAAAATTATTATTAACAACCAACTATTGAGTGGTTACTCCAAGTATTTCAAATTTTCCATTAGCAGCTAATAAATTTGGTTGCTAAATTTACATGACTTCTTTATAGCAACCACATTATATGATTGTTAAAGAAGTATTTATAGCAACAAAATAATTTTTCGCTAAGTATTTTAGAAAAGATGAAAAGAGTTCTTTAGATTCGGTCCATATATATTAAATTAGTTTAAAGGTTCATTCTTATAATAATTTAATTTATATTAATTTTATAATTCAAAATATATTTTATTTGAGCAAAAAGTTATCTAATAAAATTTATTGTTTGGTAATGTTTGGTAATTTCATATTTCATTTACCTTTAGTTAATTAAATTAGTGAACTTTTATTTAGTACGAAATATAGACATATTACTTTCAATATCTTTTCATTTAAAAACAAAAGTTAAGCATAAATTTTGGTTTACAATCTAACTTGAAATGTTAAATCTGCAAGAGATGCTAAAAGCTAAGAAACCAAAATGAAAGCCAATATATTGTGACTTTTGTGGAATAACATTAAAACTTGGGATTATAAAGAATATCATTTTGGGTCAATGTTATTACGCCAATACTCTCTCCAAGGAACAAAGGGAAAAATGAATTATATTAGTATATGCATAATGGGAAACATATATAAACCCAAAGATATGTTCTTATCAAAAATTCCATTGTGATCTACACGAATTATAAATATGAAACACGAATTTAAAAAAAAGTTTCAATCAATGTCTAAACGAGATTAAATGTAAACGTAAAAGATAATCCTGAAACCTAACACATTTAAATCTTCTCTCAAAATGAATTTCTTTCAATCTACTTTCCTTTCATTCATCCAATAAACAAACCAAAATAATAATAATAAATTAAAAAGTAGTCCATTAAACGGCTCCTAAGTCCCAACTTCACATTACATCTGCATTAAAAAAAGCATAAATAACCAAAATAATTAATATATATAATCAACTAATTTCCATCTTAGTAAAAGATTGAAGAAAAAGTTGACATAATAAAAGGAAAATAGTTAATAAATATGCCAAACTTCTATTAAACACGTTTGGATATGAAAAAAACACTTACCAATCAGATTGATTAATAATTTCAGAAAAACTTCTGCCTGTCATCTTTTCAATGCATTTCACCACGACTTCAACAGTGGTTTTTTGTAGAGCTAACTCAGCCTTTGTACTCTCCAATTCCTCTTGTGTAGATGCCAACTCCTCTTCTAATCGTACTCGATTTGATGATGTCTCGAAAGTAGAAACATGATTAGATTTTTTTAGACAGGCCTTTTGATTTGGCATACATAGAATTTTCTCCAAGCACTTGGATGCAGATTTGTTCTGCACTCATACGAGGAACATCCTCCAGTAAATTTTCTTGTTCTTCTCGCAATTTTTTCATTTCAACCTGTTATCCAAAAAACAGAAAATTTGTTCATTTTAAATATAACGATGATACATAATCTAAATGAGGTTGCAACAAAGAATCTATATCCAATTTTTTTGCAAAAGAAATATGAGAATTTGTCTCATTCAGCTTTACCAATGGAGTTGCACCGGTTGTTCAATGAGATACTTGCAATTTTTCCAAAGAAAATAAACATAAAAATTAAAAACATAAACTACAACTTACACAGTTCGCCTCGACCTCTTCATCAGCCCATCCTACTTTAGGATTGTAAAATTGAGCCTCGTACATATCAATATCGTCCAAATTCTATAACATAGAAATTGAAAATAAAAAATGATTTATATAATTATATAATTTTGAAAAAAAAGAAAAATGAATGAAGTAACTAATTACATGCTCGTATTGATGTGCTGCACGAGATTTCGTCCCCAACTTGTGATTGTGTTTCATTTTTTTCCTATTGTTGGATTGAGTCTCTGAGATTTTCTACAACACGTCAAATAGTTTAGAATTATTATATAAAATTTATTAAATAATCTATAAATAAAATTCAAATGCATTTATTATAAATAATAAATTTAAATAAAATCATAATATATACCTTAAAATTTTCTGTCTCCCAAAAGTCACACAACCAAAGCCAATCATTAGGACGAGTAGAAAGTTTTTCATAAATACTTTGTTTCGCCAATGCCAGACCACCTTCAGCTTTAATTTTTTGAAAATATCTACAAGCATTAGACCGAAAAACAGAATATTGCCTAGCAAATGATTTCCATATGCACTGAACAACATGTGGTTCATCCACTTCATAACTTAGCTTATTCTACAATGAGAAAAATAGAGATATGTTACATTATATTATATCATAAAAAAAATTAGAACAAAATATTATTAAAGTGAATAGAAAAAAAAAACTTACAACCAACTTTCTGAAAAGATCTTCTTTTTTCTCATTTGGAATGTTTGCCCATCCCTCAACTTGCATCGGGGCTTCAAGTCTAATCAAAACCCCAATCTGAGTTGCATGTTTAGAACTATGCTCCCCGACGGGCTTGTTAATTCCCTTAGGAATAATAATTTTAGGTTTTTCCCCACATTTACGTGTATACTTTTGGGTGTTTAACCCTCTAGTGAGACCACGACCTCGTTTTCCACTTACCTCGTCGTAGTTAAGAAAAAATAGAAGTTAATCATTAATTTCTAATAACAACATACTAATAAGAATGTAATAAACTTTATTAAATTTAATATTACCATTATTAGCATCAAATGTTTTGTCAACAGTCTCCGTTGAGGGATCTATTAAAACAAATCATTATGAAATACATAATAATAAGTGCAATAGAAAAATTTTTTATTTAATATTACCTCTAATATCTGATCTGATACTCTATTTGGTGGATTAGGGGCAGATTGCCCTTCTCATTCTTCCATTGGCACTATAACGGTAAAAATATCAATAAAGTTTTAATTGTAAAAAAATTATTTAACATTAAAATATTTAAAAATGGAAGATAAATTACCTTGATCTCTAGTATTATTATGTATCATTGTCTGTCTAGTTCCCGAACTTGAAATGTTTATATTGCTAAAGGTTTTTTTTCGAAGGAAAAGCCACCCTCTTATATTTATTTGACACTACAACATTAAAATTCGAATATTAACATAAGTAAACATACAAAAAAATTACAACTAAAATAAAAATCAAATAAAATTGTTACCGCCTAAATTTCGAGGTAAAGAATACTCAGTTGGGCCATCATACAAGTCATTCACGGATGCCAAAGCATTATACAACACCAATTTACGTTTCTGGTCGATTGTACTATTAACTGTTGCGGTCGCACTTAATAGCTCCTTTTTGCGCTTTAGTATTTTACTCATTTTCGATCCTGTAAAAAAATACAACAGATATTAGCCATCTAAAATCAATCACATCCAAGTAGAGCTAAATAAGATAATCAAATTCTTTCTTGTGAAGGCTCAGTTTTACACTGAAGGTTATAGCGCAATCACAAATTGATCAGATTCCCATTCCAAGCATGAAGTTGAAGATTTGAAGTATTATTCAAAAGGGTCTCCGCAAAACAAAGAGTTAAAATAATTATTGAGTGAAAAATTCAATAAACAAAGAAAATTGAAATATAACAAAAGAATACTTTTTTTTAATATGTATAGACATGTGCAAAAGGAAGATATACATACCAAGGATATCAAGTGTGTGGGAGAGAAACAGAAGAACTGAAAGTCGGTGAAAGAATTAGGGTACGAGGTATAAATAAATAGGGGAACAAAACATAGAAAAAGCGCCAAAAAAAAGAAAATCTGGCGCCAAAAAAAGCCCAATCTAATTCCAATTGTAACCAATGATCCAAACCGTAAATCCAAATTCAAAGCAATTGGAGTGGTGGTGGTGAGAAGACGAGGAAGGAGCCTCTGAAATGTCTTCTCCTTCGTTGACGTTTGCACATCATCGGAGCCTCCTATTATCCTCTCATGTTAAAGCCTCCAAAGTCTTTCACTTCTTCAACATACGTTATTCTCTTGTCCACTTCGTGATTCCGGATCTACCATTCTCCAGTTCGTAAAACTATTCCATTCCTTTTTTTTCTCGTTTTTCTGGGTTTTCTGGGTATCTTTAACTCCTTTTGTCTGGGTTTTCTACATATGGAATTTAGATTGTTCATATTAGCGTTTATGTTCTTCATAATGCAGAAGGAACTAGCATCGGCGATGGTGCTCTAAACTGTGAATTGATGTTTGATTTGTTGCTATTGACTGCTATCTTGATTCATGACTTGTTATTGCAGGTCCTTCTTCGATACACAATATACATTTCATCTTGCAAAGTTGAAGCAAAAGCTGCGTTCTGGCATTATGACTTTGATTTGGCACAACGTATGATTTCTGAGCTTGTACTATGATAGGGAACAACCCGGTAATTAATTCAATAGAAACTTTATAATGTTTTGGGTTACTTTGTATTATGAAAATTACATTGTCCAACTCATAGCTTTATGATTGTTGATACTTTTATCTTAGTGCCTATGTGTTACCCTAGCAAAGCGGTCAAAATTCTCTGAGGGAGAAATACAAACATTTATGTCTGTAGATGCTGATCGAACTGTCAACTTGTGTAACAGCTTCCATGATATGTGAAGGTAATAATGCAACATTATTGTGAAGCAAGAGCTCATTTTGTGGAATTTGATTATTGATAATATTTATAAGTGGCCTCATTTGTTATTGTTTGTGATAATTTACTTACCAAGTCTTATTTCTATTTCAGCTTGCCTTTTCAAATCGGAGTAGCATTGTTTCTTCTGTTTACACAAGTTAAATTTGCTTTTGTTTCTAGACTAGCAATAACCATCCTATTAATACCAGGTGTTAATATCTTCATATCTAAGTGCTCATAAACCCGCATCAAGCCGCATCACATTAAGGGGATTTACACTATGTCAGTTTTCCATGATCAAACTAGATGCATAAGCCAAATTTTTTACCGTTGGAAAATGATCATAATTGCTTTCTCATTGTTACTAGAGGTTGCTTAAGTTTTAATCTGTTTATTCATACTAAAAAGGAGCTCTTAAATTGTTCTCATAGTTTAAAAATGATAAATATGGGTACTAATGGAGAGTTTTCATAATCAAGAACCGCTGTTAAATTGGTATAAGTCAAAGTAAGCAAAATGAAGGGATGTCAATTGGGTTAGATCTCGCTAATTTCATTAAGACAAGCACTTGTCCCTAGTGTCTACATGCCTTACCTTTTAAATTATTACCTTCTGAGCCCCTATACTCTTCTTCATTACAGAGGAATAAAAATCTTTTTAATAATTCTATAAGTATCCTCTGCTAAATTTCTTAGACTCAGCTTTGGACACTAAAGGATATGGTCCCTTAAGATTACTCTGATAAATACTGATAAGAGTAATGTGCGGGACCATTGGTTTCCTTGCCTCCAGTTGGCAGTCTTGTAGTTTACTTCCTTCAGGGCCATAGTGAGCAAGTATGTTGCCTTCATTTAATCCTTTGCAGTAACTTTTATCATTTTATTTGTTCTTGATCTCGCGCTGTTATTTTCAGTTGCAGCGGCCAATGCAAAGGAGACCGACTTTATACCAAGTTATCCCAACCTTCCTTCCAAGTTGAATTGCTTTCTTCACAATGTGACATTGCATGTATGAAATCTTCATTGTCCCAAATCGATGTCTTAGTTTACGAAAGTTAAAATTTCTCATGGCATATGCTCTTTCCCAAATTGGTTCAATTTGTGCTTGGCCTCAATTTTCCTTTTGATAGAACCACTTTCCATAAACTTTTCCAAATTGTTCGAATGGCTTATGATTATTCCATATTTTTGCTTGCTAGTCATAGGCCTTCCGTGTTCGGAACATGCATGCTAATTGTTGAAAACGAATAAGATGAATGAAGAAGTGAAGAAGTTATTATGATCTACTCGAGCAAAGTATGTCACTCATATATTTTACATTTGATAACAGTGATGAGAAATTGATGTGGTGTATGCACAGATGACCCTTCAACTGTAAGCAAAGTAGGTCACCATTTTGTATTACTTTTTGTTACATGCAAACTTACCCTAAAGTTTCATGTTTTAAAGATAAGTTTACTCAAATTTTGTCCAATACAAGATGACAAAGAAGCTATATTGGCATCGGATATCTACCTCAAACAAAATAGGCAACCCATCGAGTTCTTCTCGCAAAGCTCTTCATCGCTAGTGACATAAGCACTCATGGTGGATTCTTTGTACCTCGTAGAGCGGCTGAGAAGATTTTCCCACCCCTTGTATGTACAATGTTTTGGAATTTTTATTGTATAACTTTTAAGTTCTGTATGGTACTCTGGATAATTTATTCTTTAATGTTCATTAAACATATGGGTTATAGGACTTTTCAATGCAACCACCTACTCAGGAGCTAGTAGCTAGAGATTTACATGACAATTCCTGGACTTTGACATATTTATCGAGGTATTGCCTCATGTGATTTCCTACACTTGTGCTTAAGCATCTACGGAAATAAAGTGGATGATTTAATGGTCTTTCTACTTTAATTTGCTGCAATCCTACTCTTGCTCCTTTCATGATGTGGTTGTTGGAAATTATCAACTCTTGTTTGTTTGGAATTTACAGCTTTCTCATGCCTATGCTCACATTTGTTACGTATCTGCTTGGTAATGGTAAATATCAAGAATCAAATTCTTCAACCAAAAAAAAGTTCAGAATCACATGTCTGATGTATCTAGTAGCTTTTAAGCAGTAAAGATGAAAATAAATATGTACTCCTCAATGTATAGAGTTTTCTTTTATAGGCCAACCAAAAAGGCACCTGCTCACTACAGGTTGGAGTGTCTTTGTTAGCACAAAAAGACTTTTTGCTGGTGAATCTGTTCTGTTTATAAGGTATGACTTTGATGATAGTGGGGAAAAACTGTCTGGGTAATCATTCTGTTAAGCTTAGCAATGTCCTGTTTTTCCTTAGGGATGAACTTAGTCATATCATGAAGTTATAGGAGAAGGTGAAGAAGAGAATAAGAAAGGATGTTCCTATCTCAGAAAACCAATTTGGTTTCATGCCAAGAAGATCTATGATAGAAGCTTTGTATCTTCTTAGAAAGTTAATGGAATACTACAGAGAAAGATAAAGTAACCTACACATGGTTTTTAATGATTTAGAGAAAGCGTATGATAGGATTCCAAGGGAAATCATGTGGAGGTGTTTAGAAGTCAAAGGGGTTTCAATGACCTACATACAAATTATTAGGGATATGTATGAAGGTGTAAAAACTAAAGTAAGGACGATAAAAGGAGACATAGAGAATTTTTCTATAGATATTAGGTTACACTAAAATTCTGCTTTAAGTCCCTTTCTATTTGTCATAGTAATTGATGAGCTCACCAAGAACATACAAAGGGACGTACCTTGGTACATGTTAGTTACTGATGATATTATTTAAGTAGATAAGACAAAAGAGGGGTGCCAAGCTTGAACTTTAGAGGGATATGTTAGAGTCAAAAGGTTTTCAATTGAGTAGGACTAAGACTGAGTACGTGAAGTGTAACTTTTAGGGACGTAGGATGGTTACAAATGTGGAGGTAAAGATTGAGCTAGAAGCTATCCCACAAAAGGAGTGTTTTAAATATCTAAGATCTATCATCCATAGCAACAGAGAAACTGACAAAGACATAGTTCACATGATCAAATCAAGATGGCTTAAATAGAGAGACGCTTCAAGAGTTTTGTATGACAAGAAGATACCCCTTAAGCTTAAAGGAAAATTTTATTGTTTAGAGATTAACCGGTCATGCTTTATGTGGTGAAATGTTGGCCCATTAAACAAGTTCATAGTCTTAAGCTAATGGTGACGAAGATGAGGATGCTTCGTTGGATGTGCAACCTTACTAAAACGGATAAGGTCAGGAATGTAATAGTAAGGGACAACATAAAGGTAGTTAACATTATGGACAAATTAAGAGAGACAAGATTTAGGTGATTTGGACATAGTAAGATGACTCTAGTGAGAAGATGCAAGAGGATCGTATTTAGAAATTGTAAGAGAAAGTTAGGGAGGCCAAATAAGAATTTGAGGGAGGTAATCAAGAATGATTTGCTAATATTGGAACTTACGGAGGACATGAACCACAATAGAAAACATGTTAGGATTCAGGTAAAGGATCCCTCATAAAAAGATCATATGTGTTACATATATGTTGCTAGAATAGTCCCTAAAGTCTTCCAAAAAAATTTCCTTATGCAAGTGCTTCCTTCAACTTATATAGGGTGAAGTATGTTATTAAAATCTCTAAGAATAATAAATGGGTAGCAGATAATGATAAATTGACTATCTAAAATGTATCATTATAATTGTATGTAAATGTGGTCTAAGAATCAATTTTCTCTAGAATAATTTTAAAAAAATTAGTTGATCCTCAATTATAAAATGTAGCACTTCAATCTTATTATAATTAAAAGATTTTATAATTCTATCATAGAAGCGACTATGGTGATTGGAAATAAGTTTATTTTCTAAAAATATTTAAGTTTTTGCACCTCTCCTCCTTCAATTTGGTTTCCATAGGTGTCATAATAATAAGTTTAACAAACTCCAAAAACATCTGGTAAAGCTAGTTACTTCTTGGGGTAATTAAGCCCTCTTATATTCCATATTAGTATTGTTATTAATGGGGAGAAGATTTGGAGCTCTTGTTCTTTCTGTTAGATCTCCTTTTGTTTATCAGTTTGAAATCATTACCTGAACCAAGATCAAGTTGCACATTGCTTATATCCTAGCAACTATCTACTTGGATTTCAATGACTAAATCTGTATGTTGTTTTCAAAATTTGACATTTGTAATCTCCTTCTCCTCGAGTTTCTTTAATGGATCATGCATCAAGATATTCTTAATCTCCTTAAAATTCTTATTTTCCTGGTTGATAATCCTTATTAGTATTTGTCTCATCCGGATGCAAGTTATATTAGTTTTTAAAATTCTCGTGTAGTGAAATTTCTACCTATTGGTTGCCATGTCTTGATCTATTTAGGTTTATCAAGTCTCTGAAAATATGAAATACAGACTAAGTCTTCAAATAAAGTTCCATCCTTGTTCAAACTCATAACGATTATATAATCTTAAAGTGATTTTTGAATGTCTGTAAGGTTGCCTACTCTTATATGGCTTAACCCGTTTAAGCTAGTGGTGGCCTCATATAGGCATAAGGTTTACCCAAATATATAGGTGATTAACCCCTATAGTTGTCTAATGCTCTAGAGGAATATTATGGACGGTAATCCATAATGAGACTTACTTCATCTTAACATGTTGGAAGAAGAGGTTGATATTGCTAAAATGTCATGGTTTTTTTAGCATGCTCAATTAAGTTGAATTTGAAGATAAATATATTCTCCTCATTTATCATAACTTCTTGGAGACCTTGCTTCTGCTAATAGGAATGTGCCCAAGTACTCAGGACTAGAAATGACAAACCTTTTATGTATAAAGAACCTAATGAGGGTGGTACCCTACTTAGATGCTCCCTCATTCAAAATGTTAATTGAAGGATGAACTATGGAATACACTACAAGAAAATTAGTAATTACTAATGGAAAATTATCGATAGAAGAGAAACCGTAGCAAATTACCAAATGAAAATGATTTTTCATAGGTAACACTGTCGGGAAAGATTACATTTTGCGATGGTAAAAGTATCTGTCAGTAAAAATGGAGGGAAATCATCCCAGTAAATTTTTTGATGGAATATAGCAATGGTAGAAGATTCCTGTCAGTAAAGGAGGCCGTTTACCGACTGAAATGTTTCCATCGGTGAATTCCGTCAGTAAATTTTAGAGTAAAAGTCATCATTTCTTTCAACTTCAATGTTTTTAATATAACAAAAATGATGTCTTTTAGTTTAACACTAAAAAACGTCGTTTTCCTACGCATTTAACCTACTCGAAGACCTCCCACATTTTTTGGCTCTTTCCTCTGCCACTCTTTTCTTGTTCTTTGTCTCCCTAGTCAACGACCTTTTTATTCTTCATTTGTGTCCTTTTGTCTTCTCCAATTGGTTTCCTTTTATCTTTCAGTCGAGGTAAGTCGTGGAACTTTTTTTTGTTTGTTTTGTGCTTCCATAGTTTTTTAAGGTATGATGTTGCATAGGTAATGGCAATTTTTTTGTTGTTTGCGTTGGTTTGGATTATTTGTGATTGGATTTTGTTTGGAATGTCTTAATGTTAGTGAAGAAAGGAAAAACATGTGATTTTTGTAGTTATATTGAGATGAATTTCTCATGTTTGTAAAGTGTTCAATAAATTACCTGTTACAATTGTGTTAAGTGTTGGGAGTGTCTACTTGTGTTGGTGTATATCACGTTCTGTTGACATTATGTCGATAATTGATATGTTTTTTTAACTTTTCTTTATTACTCTATCAAGCTCAATGGAACTTTGATTTCTGAAGTTTAAGCTTCTATTCTTCTTATATTTTTAGAATATGAGCCTTTAAGGCCTATCTATGTAATAACCCTGAAGTTGAACTGAGTTCTTGTGTTGAATGTTTTTTATCATTCTCACCTCTAACACAAATTCTGATTCACCTTAAAAAGATTGTCAAGAGACAATTTCTTAATAGCAGCTAACCTACCTTCAAGTAGCTTTCCCTATTAGATGTATCAATTCGTTTTCAATATCTTCAATATAGACTAAAGTACTAAAAAAGACTTTTGAAACATAAACCTCACTTAGTGTCTATATGTATTAGTATATAAGGAATATCGAATAAACAGGTCCAAATCTATCTTTGGAAAGAAGATAAGCATAATTAATGTTCATGGTTCCTTCTTCAATATCTGAAAATCAAAATAGTTCATAGCATGGAGGTTCCCACTCCACAGTACCCAATTTACGGCCAAAAATTCTAAAAGTTGGAACATTTGATAGCTTGTTATGATAAAAAAAAATGTCAAAAAACTTCAATTGTATATTTTCTTTTTGTGGCTTATCTTGACTTACAATATTCATCATCTCTTTTAATTTGAATGGTTGCCATAATTGGACTAAAAATGCATGTCAACTAAGAGAACAACGGGATAATGTGGAACATGATTAAATTTAAGAATAATGAAAAATATGCAGTCAGACATTTAGAAAGGTTTTAATCACATTATAGAGTCTTCAAAATTGATGATCATAATGTCAATGTCAAGCTTTGATTAGGACCAAAAAAGTAATACCAATGAATATAAGCTCAATCGTATTTGAAATTCATATAAACAACACTCAAGCCTTCTTAGAAACCTACCTTTGACTGTCTCTAAAACATTTAAATTAATCTCCTATAAAGAGTTAGATGAAATTACCGTAATGACTTTAGTTAATTTTAAATCTAAACTAATTAAGTCTTTTATGTTCTATATTAGTTCAAGATTTTCATAACAAGGAGAGAGCACATACTTGGCTAGCGTTATTTTTAGATCTAGTTTTTGCTATATTTAGGATGTCATGATTTGGTTTTTAATTTTATGCACAATAATTATCATTCTATAATATTAATTCAATAACATTTTTGGTTGGTTTAGTTGAGTACTTGAAATTAAGTTCAGTTTATATAGCACTTGAAATTGCTATATAGATATGGTAATTTATATTAACTACATTATTCATATATATTATAAATTATATGTTAGTATGTATAAATAGTTTAGTTTATATGAACCATAATAACTATAAAGATCACTATAATGATAATTTCAAAAAATTTATGTTAAATAGTTCATCTTAACATATCAATATCTTATGGATAGATGTATCATCTACTTAATAATTGGTCATGATATATCAATTTCTTGTTATAGTTAAATTCGCCTCCTAAGAATCGTTTCATATAAATAAGTCTCATATGGTAAGGAGGTTTTAGTAGTAGTTATATCATAGGAAAATTTGATATTTGGTTCTTCGAACAGAGGAGACCAAAAGAGTAATTATTATTTATTCTTATTTTCAGGACTCTAAGAACTAGAAGTATGTGAAATGTATGCTTTAATATTAATGCATAATAATTATCACTTACTAACATAAATATTATCTTATGATAGGACCAAATACAACAGAGCATTCAACGACAGTCTCAGCAGTCTGAAGATATTGATAAGACTCAAACATATCTTTATGCAGTGGATGGTAGGGACTGTCATAGAAAGATATTCGGCTTAGATTCATTTGCAAACACATGTTATTCGCAATCCTCTTGCATCCAGTACATCAATATCTAGTAGACGATTCGCACCCAATGAAGTTCACGAGTTTCGAATCACAGTATAGATATTGGCAACTCAGCTGCAATAGTCGATGAAGTACATAATTCAAACTCCGTAATGAGGTGGATGAGTTGAAGAGGTGGCGTAGCACCTCATCGCAGTAATCATAGCATCCGTAGTCACCAAATAAATAACGTACTTGTAGTCATTTTATATAAATTACAAATATTTTTTATGTACAAAATAATTTTTATTATCAATTAAAATAATTTTACCCTATATTATTAACCAATTTTCTGTTTTAACAAATCAAATGTTGAAACAAATCAAAATATTATCAACAAATAACTCATAACTATTTAAATTATGCATCAACCATAACATCATCAAATAAAATTTAATGCCTGAAAATTAAAAATATAGTTTTAATAAATTTATTGACAAAAATAATATTTATTAGTAAAATCTATTCTATTTATCGTCGAAAAACTAATAACTATTGGTAATGACAATATTAACTTATCGACGAAATAACCAATTCTATCGGTAAATTTGTTGACGGAATTATTAATTATATCGGTAAATTTGCCGACAGATATATGTTATCTGTCAATAACTTTACTAATCAAAGATTGCACATAATAACCATCGGCATATTTACTAATAGTTATACAAAATTTGTCGGTAAATTTGCGGCAAATATTATATAATTTGTTACAAATTATTAATTACGGTTGTTTCTTCGATATCTTTGTCCATTAATAAATTTCATCGCTGGCTTAACTTTTCGATCGAATATGTAAATATTTTGTCTGTTAATTTTGGCGTTAAACTTTATTTTTCTTGTATTCAAATTTTAGAAGGCAATATTGCAATTTTTGCATAAGAGAAGCATCTCTCAATATCTGAAGCCATGTCTGCCTGATGTTGACAACACTAGAACGAAGAGGAGGAGAAGCTTAAACATAGGGCTAACCGGCTAACCAACTTCTGATGGTAAAGATTTAAACATCTACTGTAGTGTTGAAATTATCAAAGGTATGGGGTACGAAAAAGAAGAAAAAGTTATGAGCGAGAAGAGGGAACTGGTCAGAAGAAAGGATCTCGGAGTTCAACATATTGCTAAAAAAGGAAGTAAAGGAGATCAGAAAAGCTCAATAAGAGGCGAGAAACAAGAAAAGCAAAGGAGTATCAAGAAACAAATAACAAATGAACCTGCGGAAGAGGAGAAACATCTATAAACAAGGGAAACTGAAGAAGAGAGAAAGCCTCGAGGAACAGTAGAGTTAGGGAGAGCCAAAGGATAGGGAAGAAGACAAAACAAAACGTTGAAGGATGGAAATAAATATTATTATTATAATTATGATAATTAGTTAAGAGAAATAAATTATTATTATTATTATTAATAGTGGTTAATTTGTAAAAATATTAAGAAATAAAATTTTATTATAATTTATTTATTAATTATATTATATTATAATTAATAATATTGTAATTAATTAATAATATTTTAATTATAATATTTTAATTAATAAATAATTATATTTTAATTAATAAATTAATTACAAATATTTTAATTAATTTACAATATTTTAATTAATTAATTAATTATATTTTAATAAATAATAATAATAATAATATTTTAATTAATTATATTGTAATTAATTAATTAATTATATTTTAATTAATAAATAATAACATTTTAATTAATTATATTGTAATTAATTAATTATAATATTTGAATTAATAAATGAATCATATTTTAATTAATTATATTATAATTAAATTAATTACAATATTTTAATTACTTATTAAGTATATATATTAAGAGCGAATGGGATGGACGACCATGCAATCCATCCCATTCGCTCATTTAATCTGACTACTATATTCATCAGATCCGCTTCGTCCATTTAATCCAAATGATTTACATTTTCTCGCTTTTCATGTAATCGACTACCTATATTCAATGATCTCTTCTTCGTCCATTTATTTAATCCGATCGCTTATTGAATGTTGTTTCTTCAAGCGATATACACGCAATCTTTCGACGCAATCTTCAATCTCCGACGCAATCTTCGTTGTAATATTTTGTCAGCGCACCACGCAGACGATCGCCCAACGCGTGCCTTGTCACACGCTTATATGTGTTCATATGTCTTCATTCATGTTGTGTCCTTTCTCTCTCTTTGTTTTTCCTCACGCCTTGCTTTCCTCTCGCTTTCTCGATTGTTGTTGTCGAAAGAGTATCGATGGTTTCCTCCGCTCGTGTTGTCGTAGGTGTTGTTGTCGAAAGAGTATCGATGGTTTCCTCTGTTCTGTTGTCTATCTGCCGTTGTTTGTTGATTGGTGAACACCGATACTTTTTCGCAGAACAATATTGCGATGACCACGACATCGTTACGTAGATAAGAGAAGATGAGAACTGCGTAAAGAACATTTACAAGTTACGGTTTCAGTTGGTCTTAGGTTTCGCCGTGTTACTTGTAAATCTTCTTAACGCTTTTCTTATCTCTCTTATCTCTCGTGTTTGCTATCGTGGTTGTCATATTGTTGTTTGGCCGTTCTTGTGGATTGTTGTTCTTTGCCGAAAGAGTTGCTTCATGTTGCTTTTGTCCTTTGTTACTTGTAAATCTTCTTTAGGATTTTTTTGTATGATGAGTTTCAGATTTGGCTATTTTTGTCAGTAGTGCAGAGACTTGGATATGAGGATATTTATCGATATTGTAGCTTCATAATTGCAAAGTCGCTACTTCACCAAATAGGCGTAGTGCGTGTACATAAGGTTTTTTTTGTTTGTACATGAGTTTCAGATTTGGCTATTTTTCTTCAGTAGTGCGGACTTGGATATGAGGATATTTATCGATATTGTAGCTTCATAATTGCAAAGTCGCTACTTCACCAAAGAAAGCGCGTCTGCGTACATAAGGTTGTTTAAGGTTTTTCACCAACCGCACGTCGGAGGTTTTGGTGTGTCTGAGATGTTTTCGAGGGCTACAACAGACTTGGATATGAGGAGATTTTTCATGTTGCCATCAGAATACGATGGCTCGAATAAAGAATGCGTAGTCGAGACTTCTGAAAAAGAGTGCCCCCAAACGCAGAAGGCGTAGTCCAGACTTGGCTATGAGGAGATTTATCATAAATTGCAAAGCTGTTACTTCACCACCATCATCCTCTTTCCTTGTACATATATTTTTCTCATGTCAGAAACGAACTCCTCTGTGAAAACTGAAGTTTTACGATTATCACCAGAATCATCTCGCTTAATCAAAATGGATGCGCTCAACAAAGAAGTCAGAGTGCAGACCGGATATGAAAGCAGATTCATCGCCGATCTTTGTCCATATAACTACGAAGGCTGCAGCTTTGAAAAGTTTTATTACGTATATATATTAAGAGCGAATGGGATGGACGAGCATGCAATCTATCCCATTAAGTTTTATGTCTTAGTTTCGGTTGCTGCAACTTTTTCTGCTTTATGTCTTACTTCAGTGTGCTTTTCACTTTTCAATATCTCACTTTGATCGTTTCACCTGTATCGTCTCGCTTCTGAATTCGGAGGTTATTTGCTTTGCTTTCCATCGTCTGCTTTTCTCACCTCTAATGCATTTAAGTGTAAAATATAACCGGAGTTGAAAAAGTAGACGAAGTTTTTAATATAACCGGAGTTGAAAAAGTAGACGAAGTTTAAAATATAACCGGAGTTGAAAAAGTTGACGAAGTTAACAATCCAGACGGAGAATACAAAAGTGAGGCGAAGACATAAAGACAGACGAAAAGCAGACGATACGAAGAAAAACAGACGAAGCACAAAAGCAGACGAATCTGAAAAGCAGACGGGGTTTTAACTTTTCAGTATCTTGCTTTCATCGTTTCACTTCTATGGTCTCGCTTCTTAATTGAGAGGTGATTTGCTTCTTCTATCGTCTGCTTTTAATTGGAGGTGATTTTGTTAGACCCAACCAGATCGAATCCTCAATTGTTGGATCCTGCTATCGAATCCAAATTTGAACCAAAGAACATGATACTTGATCATTTGTCTTGTAGGTTCATTTAACTTAACCCTAATTGCATATTGATCTCCCTTGTACATCATACTCTTAATACTCTTGTTTAAATTTAGAAAAGAATTTCTTCAATCCGAGTTCTATAACTCAAGATATCAACAAAAACTAAAGAAGTTCATACCCGAAACATGCTCTCTTAACTGACCTCCCACTTCTTTTAATACAAACTTTCTCAATTTAACTCCAAATGATATAAATTTTAATATGGGGACAGATACACGTCTTAGAAAACTAACGGTTCAAGCCTCGCCTCTTTTGGAGGTCGTATGAGAAAATTATGCCCAAAACAATGGACCTTGCTCACTTCCAAAATCAAGTGAAACTCTTTTGGCACGATTTCTATAATTTTAATCTAGAGGTCTAAATGTGTTCATTCTTTCACCATATGAAAGTAGACATCTAGATCTACAACTCTCGTGAAGACTACAAAGGCTGATTCTATCTCTTACATTCAGTAGCGCCCACTTTTCTATCATCCGGTTTTCTATCGTCGGTTTCTATCATCCGGTTTTCTATCACCGGTTTTGCTATCATCCGGTTTTTCCTATCACCTGGTTTTGCTATCATCTGGTTTTTTTTTCTATCAGCTGATTTTTCTATCAGCTGGTTTTTTTCTATCAGCTGTTTTTGCTATCATCTGGTTTTCCTATCAGCTGGTTTTTCGATCAGCTGATTGTTCTATCATCCGGTTTTTTTCTATCACCGGTTTTGCTATCATCCGGTTTTTCCTATCACTGGTTTTCGATCACTGGTTTTCGATCAGCTGATTGTTCTATCATCTGGTTTTTTCTATCAGCTGTTTTGCTATCATCCGGTTTTCCTATCATCCGGTTTTCCTATCATCCGGTTTTCCTATCACTGGTTTTTCTATCACCGGTTTTTCTATCCAAGACATGTCTACTTATATAGATCATATCTTTTGACTCCGATATCCAAATTGGAAAAACTTGGTATCTATCTCGTAGAGAAAAGATAGATCTACAACTTTTAAGAAGGAAATTTTGTCTAAATATATCGATATCAAGTCCATATCGTCTGCTTTTGCTTCAGCTGGTTTTTTTCTATCAGCTGGTTTTTCTATCACTGGTTTTTCTATCCAAAGACATGTCTACTTATATAGATCATATCTTTTGACTCTGATATCGAAATTAGACAAACTTGGTATCTATCTCATAGAGGAAAGAGAGATCTACAACTTTTAAGAAGGAAATTTTGTCTAAATCTATCGATATCAAGTCCATATCGTCTGCTTTTGCTTCAGCTGGTTTTTTTCTATCAGCTGGTTTTTCTATCAGCTGGTTTTTCTATCAGCTGGTTTTTCTATCCAGCACATGTCTACTTATATAGATCATATCTTTTGACTCTGATATCGAAATTGGACAAACTTGGTATCTATCTCATAGAGAAAAGAGAGATCTACAACTTTTAAGAAGGAAATTTTGTCTAAATCTATCGATATCAAGTCCATATCGTCTGCTTTTGCTTCAGCTGGTTTTTTTCTATCAGCTGGTTTTTCTATCAGCTAGTTTTTCTATCCAGCACATGTCTACTTATATAGATCATATCTTTTGACTCTGATATCGAAATTGGACAAACTTGGTATCTATCTCATAGAGAAAAGAGAGATCTACAACTTTTAAGAAGGAAATTTTGTCTAAATCTATCGATATCAAGTCCATATCGTCTGCTTTTGCTTCAGCTGGTTTTTTCTATCAGCTGGTTTTTCTATCAGCTGGTTTTTCTATCCAGCACATGTCTACTTATATAGATCATATCTTTTGACTCCGATATCCAAATTTAGCAAACGATATACCCTTGGAAAGCTCTAATCTTCTACTACAATATTCATGAAGGCTCATTTATCTAATTCAAGTCCTACAAAGGTCAAAAACTGGGGCGAAGTTCTGTCAAGTTTTAGGAAAATTTGGCAGCACTTCCCTTGAAAATACAACTAACCAATTTATCAATCCTAATACTTCCACCTGCAAAAAAAAAACTCATCATACAACCTCATATAATATGTTTAAACCCTAAGGTATCTTCAAATGCCATTCTAAGCAACAGCCACACTCTTAATCATCTAATCAAATCCAAACTATAATAATGATGAAATTTTCTTAAACATGCACGAATTTCTCAAAATACATTTGAACTTAGATACTTGCATTTCATTTGCATTCATTCCATCATCATCAACTCATGTCATATTCATATAATGCTTTAGTGGGCATTTTAAGCCCAATTACAATGAAGTTTCAAAATACAGATCATTCTTAAAATGCTACTAAAGCATTGTTTTTCCCAAAATCATTTCAAATACAAAACCAAAAGAAAATCTTGGAGTAAGTGCCTTTAAGCTTGCTTCCGGGATCCTTCTCATTTCCGTAGAGTTGAGGGGTGAGCTTTCACCCGTGGGTAACACATTTATATTTATCTATCAAGCAAGTCTATTTAGTTATTCATACTTTTGCATTCATTCATTAAATTATAATACATGCATCATGCAAAGTTCATCAATATTCAAACATGATTTTTTCACAATTCAAACATTCATAATTCTTGCATTTTCATGTAATTCACATAAACAACACATCAAATGGCTCGGTAAGTCCTTATTCTTGGCAACCATATAGTCTCATTTTATGTGTCTATATGGGCAAATCTTGAGGAGTCCAAAATGTTGGATCATCCTATGCCACAATCGGGCGTGCGGGCGAAGGCTTCATGGTCGACGTGCACGGCGGTTCTTAGGACTATACCTTACCCACATAACATAACCATCATGCAAAATCATAAAATTGGACTGTTCTTGTCCAATTCATCGCTTCTTTGAAATCATCTTTTCATACATCATTTATGCCTTTCATCATATTCATTCATCAAGCATTTATCGCAATCATTCAATCACACATATTTAATATAACTTTCAAGTAGTGAAACTCATTAATGTCATGCATTAATTTGCATTTGTAGCTTATATACATAAAGATAAATATGAAACCCACCTTTTAGACTTGTTAAATCTTTGCTAATGGAGTTCCTCCTCTTGCTCTTCTCTTCTTTCTTGTCCCACTTCAACCATAACAAGAAAAGAACCTCATATCATTTAGGGTTTCTAAAATTGAAAACCCCATGAACTTAAATCATGAAATTAACCCTAGAATCACTAAACCCATCTTCTTTCTAAGCTTTTTAAACTATAAAACCAACAAAACTTAACCTTGAAAATATAACTTACCTTGATTCCTTAACCAAACAAGTGGTTTCTTGGTTCAAAGTGAAGCTTAGCTCCTCCTCTATCTTCTTTCTCTTTGAACTTTCTTCAAACACTTGCTAAATCTCTTGAAAAAATCAAAACCCTAGCCAAGGCTTTCTTTTCTCCTTCTTCTTTCCTCTTTACTATGTTCTCTTCCTCTTCCTCTTCTATTTTCGTTTTTCCTCTTCCTTTCCCTTCTAACTTACTTCTTTCTTTCTCCTTTTATACTCCTTCTTCATTTAACCCAAGCCCAAAGGCCCAAGTCTAACTCCCTTCTTCTTCTTCCTCTTTATTTCCTCTTTATCCTACAACTTACTTAGGCCCAATTATCTTTAAGCCCATTTTATCTTTCTTTTCTTTCCTACCTCATTAAAACCCAACTAACTCATTTAATTCCATTAATTCTTCACCCAACTCATTAATGCTATCACATGTTAATTAAATCTCAATTCAATTTACGCTAACTTAACTTACTCAATTAATCTAATCATGCTTAAATTTAAAAAAATTTTTTTTGGGGCTAACAGATTTGCTTTGCTTTGCTTTCAATCGTCTGCTTTTCTCACCTCTAATGTACGAAGAAGGAAAACTAAGTTAAAAATCGCTGCAGCTTGAAAAAGTTGGCGAAGTTCTAAATATAGACGGAGTTCAAAAAGTAGACGGTTAACAATATGACGGAGTATACAAAAGTGAGAAGAAGACATAAAGATGATTTAAAAGCAGACGCATAACAAAAAACAGACGATGTAATCTGTTTTCATTAACTCATGCATTTGTACATCTAGATATACAACTCTCATGAAGACCGAAAATGAGATTCGCCTCTAACTATGCCCAAAACACTTGACTAACGCTCCACTTATATCGATGTAAAATCACCAAGGAAAATCACCAAACGAAAATCACCGAAAGAAAATCAGTGGTTAAAATCACTGAAACAAAAATCAATGAACCAAAATCAATTGAACCAAAATCAGTGAAACAAAAATCAGTGAACCAAAATCAGTTGAAACAAAAATCAGTGAAGCGAAAACCAATTGAAGCAAAAATCACCAAGGAAAATCACCAAACAAAAAAAACAGTGAAGCGAAAATCACTGAAGCAAAAATCAGTGAAGCAAAAATCACCAAGGAAAATCACCAAGCGAAAACCATTGAAGTTAAAATCACTGAAATAAAATCACCGAAAGAAAAAAAATTGCGCATAGATCGGTGTTTTCAGGATAACTGAGCTATAGAGCTCCAAATGACCCGATTCTTCAAGCATTGGATTCCTAACATATTTCTTTATCTTCTAAACCTCTCAAGTCATCCACTCCACTCTCAACATGCTATAATCTCACTTAAACTTACATCATCCATCTACCCACATGAATTCCAAAATAATGCTAACTTAACTTACTTAATCAATCTAATCATGCTTAATTTTAAAAAAATATTTTGGCCCGACACTTTTCTTGAATTCTTTATTCTTTTCGCCTTCTTTATTTCAGACGCCATCGCATGGCTGAACATATGCGTCTTTTATGTCTAAATTTCTCGCATAATGCTACTATAGATGGGTGGACAAGGCTGAACACGAAGGTTATAAATAAGAGTCAAGTCAACATATTATTTATGCTTTCGCATTCTCCGCCTTTTTGTTCGCTTGTTTTCATTCAAATCATATATGTCAAGTCGCTTTTACTTAACATGCGATTCAATAGGTTCCGCTCGCATAGATTTTTTTCTCGCGAGATTGAGAAGTAGAAGTTCAAAATCGATGGATTGAAAAAGTAGACGAAGTCTTAAATATAGACGGAGTTTAAAAAGTAGACGAAGTTTAAAATATAAACGGAGTTCAAAAGTAGACGGTTAACAATATGATTTGAGTATACAAAAGTGAGACGAAGACATAAAGATGCATTTAAAAGCGACGTCTGCATAACAAAAACAGACGATGTAATCTGTTTTCATTAACTCATGCATTTGTACATCTAGATATACAACTCTCATGAAGACCGAAAATGAGATTCGCCTCTAACTATGCCCAAAACACTTGACTAACGCTCCACTTATATCGATGAAAATCACCTAAAGGAAAATCACCGAACGAAAATCACCGAAAGAAAATCAGTGAAGCGTAAAATCACTGAAAAAAATTCAGTGAAGGAAAATCAATGAAACAAAATCAGTGAATCAAAATCAATGAACCAAAATCACTGAAACAAAATCAGTGAACCGAAAATCAGTGAAACAAAAATCAGTGAAGCGAAAACCATGAAGCAAAAATCACCAAGGAAAATCACCAAACAAAAACAAGTGAAGCGAAAATCACTGAAGCAAAAATCAGTCAAGCAAAATCACCAAGGAAAATCACCAAGTTAAAACCAATGAAGATAAAATCAGCTGAAATAAAATCACCGAAAGAAAACAAATCCGTGCATAGATCGTTGTTTTCGGGATAACTTGAGCTATAGAGTCCAAATGACCCGATTCTGAAGCATTGATTCCTAACATATTTCTTTATCTTCTAAACCTCTCAAGTCATCCACTCCACTCTCAACATGCTATAATCTCACTTAAACTTACATCATCCATCTACCCACATGAATTCCAAAATAATGCTAACTTAACTTACTTAATCAATCTAATCATGCTTAATTTTAAAAAATATTTTGGGCCTCGACACTTTTCTTGAATTCTTTATTCTTTTCGCCTTCTTTATTTCAGACGTCATCGCATGGCTGAACATACGCGTCTTTTATGTCTAAATTTCTCGCATAATGCTACTACAGATGGGTGGACAAGCAGTTGAACACGAAGGTTATAAATAAGAGTCAAGTCAATATATTATTTATGCTTTCGCATTCTCCGCCTTTTTTGTTCGCTTGTTTTCATTCAAATCATATATGTCAAGTCGCTTTTACTTAACATGCGATTCAATAGGTTCCGCTCGCATAGATTTTTTCTCTCGCGAGATTGAGTTTTCAATTAATAGGTACAATCTTCTAGCCGCTATAATAATGTCAAACATCGCCAATAGCGTGTCATGAAGTAAACCGTAACACGATTCACGCTTCAATTCATACGTGATAAGACTTCTCGACATCATCATATTGATTTATTTGTGGCAAGGAAATACACCGAACCCCAAAATGTATGAATGACTCTCGAATCTGCTTTTCTTCTATGCAATAATCTTCTAACCGGTATGATAATGTCGATTCTCGCCAAATACCAATAACGTATTCCACAAGTATGCAAATGAGGACCGCAAAGAGAAGAGGACCGTAACACGATTGACGCTTCAATTCATAGGTGATAGATTTCTTACCGCTACTTCGATGTGTTTACCTTCTACAATTATTTTATGTTTTCGCAAAGAGGAAGACGACCGTAAGTAGATTGCTTAATTGTTGACACAACAGCTTGACATCCGTATTTCTTCTATGCAATAATCTTCTAACCGGTATGATAATGTCAATTCTCGCCAAATACCAATCACGTATTCCGTAAGTAAGCAAAATCAGATCGCAAAGAGAAGAGGACCATAATGTAGATTGACGATTCAATTCATAGTGAAAGATTTCTTACCTACTACTCCCGACAGTTGACCTTCTACAATTATTTTCTTTTTCGCAAGAGGAAGACGACCATAACAGAGATTGCTTGATTCTCGATGAACATGTTATTCAATTGAGTTATGTAACTAACTCAAACCGATTCGTAATTCACACGTGCTTTGGTTTCGCCTCATTTTGCATCGTCTGCTTTTACCGCCGCTACTTTTGCACAACTTTCGCCCGCTTTTGCTTCCATCTCGCTTTTGAACTTGTGTTTGCTTTTCAACTTCCGCCTTGTTTTCATCGTCTCCTTTTCATAATTATTTGTACTTCATCGAAATCATTTATGTTAAGTCGCTTTGACTTAACAATCTCCTCCTTTTAACTCGCAGAGATTTCTTCGTCGGGTAGATTGACGCTTGAATTAATAGGTAATGTCAAACACTTCCAATAGCGACAGTAAGTAAACACCAGGCGTAGATTAAGAAGACCGCTTTTCTTGTATGGAATAATGTTCTAACCGGTATAATAATGTCGATTCTCGCTAAAACGTATTGAAGAAGTAAGCAAACATGAATGTAATTTAGAAGAAGAGCACCGAGTAGAGATCGACGTTTCAATTCATAATGATAAAATTATTATACACGCCCTACTCGGGACAGTTGACCTTCTACAATTATTTTCTTCTTCCAAATTACTATCATTGTTTTCCTTTACTTTTCTTCGTGGCGTGTTCACCTTCTACGATCATTTGCTCTTCTTTCAAGCTCGGCTTTTGCATCCCTTTATCAATCAATCATTCAAGGGCCATTTCTTTGGCATCAAAATAACTTAGAATGAAATTTTATCTCGTCGACGCACACGCTTACTCCCAAAATGTATGAATCATTTTCACATCTCTTTGTCTTGTATCCAATAATCTTCTAACTCGCTATGATAATCTCGATTCCACCAAATGCCAATAACCTATTCCGTAAATAAGCAAAATGAGGACTACAAAGACAAGAAGAGGACCATAATGTAGATTGACGCTTCAATTCATAGGTCATAAATCGATTCGTAATTCACACGTGGTTTGCTTTTTCTTTTGACCGCCCCTTTTACTCGGTCTACTTTTGCACAACTTTCGCCCGCTTTTGCTTCCGCCTGGTTTTGCTTCCATCCGCTTCAACTTGTGTTTGCTTTTGAACTTCCGCCTTGTTTTCATCGCTCCTTTTCATCATTATTTGTACTTCATCGAAATCATTGATGTCAAGTTGTTTTGACTTAACAATCTCTTCCTTTAAACCGCAAGTTTCTTGTGTCACCGGATTGACGCTTCAATTAATACGATAATGTCAAACATCGCTAGCAGCAGCAGTGTAAGTAAACGCCGTAATGTAGATTAACGTTTTAATTCATAGGTCGACCGTCATAATTTTTACTTGTGGCAAGGAAAGACACGGTAGAACGCCCAAAATGTTTGAACCGAAGACGGCTTTTCTTGTATGGAATAATCTTCTAACTAGTATAATAATGTCGATTCCTCGCCAAAACATATTGTAGAAGTAAGCAAACATGAATGTAATTAGAGAAGAAGAGCACCACAAGAGATCGACGCTTCAATTCATAGGTGATAAAATTATTATACACGCTACTCGGGACAAAGTTGACCTTCTACAATTATTTTCTTCTTCGAAATTACTATCGTTGTTTGCCTTTACGTTTCTTAGAGAAGAAGAGCACCACAAGAGAGATCGACGCTTCAATTCATAGGTGATAAAATTATTATACACGTGCTACTCGGACAAAGTTGACCTTCTACAATTATTTTCTTCTTCAAAATTACTATCGTTGTTTGCCTTTACGCTTCTTCCCGATGTGTCTTCTACAATCATTTCCTTTTCTTCCGAAGCTTGCCTTTTTGCATCCCTTTGTCAATCAATCATTCAAGAGCAATTTCTTTGGCATCAAAATAACTTAGAACGATATTTGATCCGTCGTCCACTTTCACCGACACCTTTATATTCTAACTTCTTACCGTTCTCCTCTCTTAATCCTTAAACCAAATCTATCCCAACTGAAACATTTTCTCCACCCAAACTTTACTTCTCTCAACTACCTCTTCTTTTAGTTATCAAATTCACCGCTCTAGATTCTAACCGCATTTATACTCCATTTTTTCAGCCCCGTGCTTATTCTCTCACTGCATTCTTCGAGTACTAAGGTATATATGTTTAGGTAAAATAAATTTTGAGTCAAAATTTTGTTGTTATTTATTAACCTGAATAGAGCATATTCTCCTTTCTACGTTGTTCTGCATGTATACTCTATTTTTGTAGTTAAATTAAATAATTTTTATATATAAATTCGCTTTAGTTGTTTAAATGGTTTGTATTCATGTTTGCTCGACATATTGTTTATTAGGTCATAAACATAATGTTTATTTATTAATGTTCACCGTGATACAATCAAGATCATGAATGGATAGATCAAGGACGCTTATATTATGTCGATTCCTCGTATTTACATATGGATAGAAATGCTAAAAGACGCCAAAATTATGCTCAAATGCCAAATGAAAAAACAAGAATTGTTCATGACGACGAGAAAATCGAGCGCCAAAAACACATCTTCCACTTCATCTACACTTCAGAAAGAATTACTCCTCAATGTATGAATCTTTCATTAATATCGAACCTTCCACCAACCAACTTCCAAGTTATGAACCTCTTACATAAATGAAGGTAAATGCTTTACAATATATCAAACTATTTCCAACCTAATTACTCCACATCATTATAATGTCCTTTTATACGCTTCAAGGATAAATCATCGCACATCTCCTACAACATTAACATTGTTACAGAATTTACGGTTGAAGTTTTAATGCTCCCCTTTGTTGAAGATTGTCAATATTGTAACGCAAAACGATTTTACCTTGAACCTCCATCGCTTTGTTGTTCGTCAGACAAATTTCTATTGTTGCTCCTCGATGCCTTATGCTTTAAAGTCTTTGTTTCTAAATAGCGACGAAGAATCCGAACATTTCGTAAAGAATGTTCGACATATAATAACAATGTAGCTTACACTCCTATGGAGCAGATATGATCGTGAGTCGACAAAAACACAATGGAGTTTATACATTCCGTGTTCAAGGACAAGTTTACCATTTCTCGACAGCTTAGTGTCGATAAGCAATAAAGTATCCGAATCCAACTTTATTTCTTTGATACCGATGAAGAACTACAACAAAGGCTCGGCGGTAGCCAGGATAAACTTCGTGAAAGTACCTTGAAGTCGATTATGACAATTCTTCAAGATAACCCTTATGCTAGGTTCTTTCGCCGCCTTAAAGATATTCCTTCCTTGAAAATCACCAGATTGTTCTCGAGATGTTATCCGGTCTTGATCAACAGCGCTTATAATCTTCCAACTGCATCCCAAGTAATGCTATATGGATCTAAACCGATGATGAACAAGATGATAAATCTCCTCATATCCAAGTCTACACCACTGTGCCTGAGCTATAGAATTCAATCTTATTATGCATGCTACGACCCGCTTCAATACCCACTTTGCTTCCACGGGTGAATCAGATGGCATCCTCGCATTAATTGTTAAATTCTCAAACAAACAAAGACCAATGGTTCGATCAAACAAGCGGTGCTCTTTAAACACTTTTACTTAAGCAAATTGAATTATTTGCTCTCGAAAACATAGGTTAGTTGTTCGCTTATTACCTTGGTTCCGACATATTGTCTAATTGGGCAAAACTAATTTATCATTTTTTCTTACTATTACTAATTACTCAAGGACCGGATCGCAAACATGGCGTAGTATCTGCGAGAGAGTATTATCGCCATCGACTTCAAATGAGAAGTTATGATGAATCCATGCTTATCCACGTTTTAAGACTACTACAACAATTCGTTGTTGGTTCTTATATAAAGATTGAAACATCACGGCTTGAATTCCATAGGAAAAACAGAATCTAAATACGATCGAAATTTTGCAGGTGTTTTAGATAATTAATATTGGTCAAACTGAAGTTTCTACAATTGGTCATGAAGTTGTCCTCCCACTTCATTTATCGGCGCCCAAGGACATGAAACGGCGATCTAGATGTAATGGCTCGTGCAAAAATATGGCAAACCAGATTTTTTCTCACTATGACTTGCAACCCTATGTGGAAGGAAATACAAGAGAATCTTAAATTCCATGAAAAGCACAAGAGAGACCAGATTTATCAGGCAGAGTGTTCGTATTAAATTTGAAATTCGAAAATCACTTGATCAAAAAGGAATATTTGGAGATGTTGTCGCGATTTGTTTACGTAATTGAATTTCAAAAGCGTGGATTCCCTCATGCTCACTTGCTTCTAATACTTCAACCACAATTTAAGTCGTTGAATCCAGATTCCTATGATCAAATCATATCACTGAAATACCTAATCCTCGATGATAATTCCAGATTATATTCTCTTGTCATTACACATGATCCACGGTCCTTGTGGTTTTATGAACAAGCGGTGCCTGCATGAGAAATGGTGTATGCAAAAGTCATTACCCCAAGGATTTTACTCCTTTCACCGTCCATGGCGAAAGATGCTTATCCGTGCTATAGACGAGAGATAATGGAAGAAAAGTTAAAATATCCGCATATGAGGTTGATAATAGATGGGTGGTTCCTCATAACCTGCATCTTCCGATGTTGCTTGACCGCCACATTAATGTTGAAATATGTTCCATCGTGAAGCTTGTTAAATATTTATACAAATATGTATTTAAGGGCCACGACCTTGTCAACTTTAGCGCCAACGACCAAGAAACCAGTCCGATATCGACGAAATCACAAATTTCCAAGAAGGCCGTTGATTTCACCCTCAAGCTTTATGGCGATATATGAATTCGCCGCAGAGATTAATCCATCCATCTATATACTCCAAGTTCACCTTCCGGATCAACAACTGCTTCCTTCGCTAAAGATGCTAATTTGTCTTATTTATCGAGGAATTTTGACTTCTCCAAAACAATGCTTACGGAATTTTTTCGACCAATTCAACAAATCAAAAGGCTGCAGAAATGAAATGTCTCAGATGCGGATTTCCTCAACATTTTGTTTGGAATCAAAAACAAGGACGTGGTCGAAAAGAAAGCGGAGAAAAGTGATAGGATGATTAGTCACCGTTGACCTCGAGAAGGAGAAAGGTATTACTGAGATTATTGCTCACAAATGTTAGAGGACCAACGCCGCTTGACAACTTGTTAACTGTTGATGGTGAAAAGGTGAACTGCTTTGTGGATGCCGATCGCAATTAGGATTGCTAGCATCCGACTCTTACATACAACAAACACTTGACGGTTGCCATATTTCAAATGCCAACATCCTCGATTGTTATTTGCTACACTCTTGTTCTATTGTTCACCGCAAACTTAGGGAACTCGGGAAACTTTCGAGACCACCGCGCCTCGACTACCTATATGCTTATTCATCCTCTAATACGATACATATGATGATATTACAAAATGGCTCTTCAAGATATCAATAAATCTCGAACAAATGGGAAAAAGCTTACTGATTATCATTTCATCGAACATGAATTTCTTATCGATTATCACGCAAGCAAAATAAGGAGGTAGAAAGTGAGATGAATATAGAGATTGATGAACAGGACTTCTTATTACAATCAAAACTAAACAACCAAAGAAAAGCACGATTTGATTTAATAATGAAATCAGCCTCACTTCAACGAGTGCAAGTTATTTTATCGATGGTCCCGGGAACAGTAAAACTTTCTTATATCGAGCTCTTCTTGCAAATTTAAGATCACAGAGACACATTGCAATAGCAAAGGTGGCGACATCAGCGTTCAAGCGCCAATTCTTCCCAAGTAGGGATACTCACTCAAGATTTAAAATCCCTTGATTTATCAAAGCAAAAGTTTGTCATTGAGCAAACAAAGCGGTGTTGCAAAATTGATATTTGAATCCAATTTTATTTTATGGGACGAGGCTTCCATGGCAAAACGAGAAGCCATCAAGCATTTAATGGTTTACTACAAGATATAATGAACTCGATCAGCCTTTTGAGGTAAAATTGTTGTATTTGGTGGTGACTTTCGCCAAACATTGCCGATTATTCACCAAGCAACTAAACAACAACTCATTGATTCAAGTCTTCTAAATTCACATCTCCGCAAAGATATCTCTAAACTCGCTTAACGACAAATATGAGAGCTATCTCAAATCCACATTTTGTGATTTCTTATCATGGGTTGAGAAGGCTCAACCAATGGATGAACAAGATCAAATATGTTTACCAGATGAACTCATTATTCCTTACGACAACAAGGATGAATCTGCTCATAGGTTGCTTCTTTTTCATTAAATTACATACTAATCTTTTTTGCATTACGATTATACTTTCCTAATATACAGCTTGTGCTTACTAGGTTACCGGAAAATGTTTTCCCGACCTAAGCTTATATTCATCCGACCCGATCGATGATAAATGATGCGTGCTATGTCCAACTAATAATTGTGTTGATGAAATTAATGACATCATGATTCAAAATTAATGTGAGATTTGCATTCATATGTGAGTTTTGACAAGACGGTTGATCGCAGACATCAAGTCGATTATCAAGATTTTCTCAATTTTTGAACCCTAAAGGACTACCTCCTCATAAACTTTTCTTTGAAAGAAGGCTCTCCAATTATGCTTCGAGAAATTTAAATCCAACGGAAGGATTATGCAATGGAACAAGGTTGATATGCGATACTAAAAGATCATACAATTTCAGCTGAAATTGTTTTTGACCACAAAGGAAAAATCATTTTATACCTAAGATTCCTCGCAATCTCCGGAGAACGAAAAAATGGAATTCCTTTTATCGTAACACAATTTCCAATTCGTCGTGTTTTGCAATGACTATAAAAAATCCCAAGGTCAAACACTTGATCATGTTGGAATTTATCTCCGCCAACCTCGTATTCTCACACGGACAATTATATGTAGCTCGCTCAAGGCGCCAACTCCTGAATCGCTTAAAGTTCTTATTATTCCGAACTTTTCAATCTTTAGACTTCAAAAAAGACAAGGAATATTGTTTTCCGTGAAATTTTGAATTAGTCAAATAATAAAACATCAAATTTCCTCACAAGACAAGGTATATTATTTGTTTGTTGTCTCACCACATGATTTGATTTTATAGGCATAATTATTTGTCTTCGCCGACCATCCAACATTTTCTTTCAGCATGGATAATCGCTTATCGATGAAGAATATTTTGCCCGAGCGCAATCATGGTCTTGTCAAGTGATGGTCCAACAAAAACAAACAGTCATTGCTTGGTTAATTCACCACTAAAAGACAAAAGTTTGTCTTCTGCGATTCTCGTATATCAATTACACTTTTTTCCTTTCACATTTTATCAACTTACCTATCAATAATTTCTTTATAATTAACAGGATCGTAAGTTGAGGGTATCATATTCAACAATGATATACAAAGAATTGGAGACATCTTATACCGTGTCAAGAATATATCATTTCTAATGCAATTGTCAAATCAATTCTTCAAGATCAAACTGAAAATTTGAACATGCAAAGGATTCTCACAAGTCGCACGGTCATCGAACTCGTCACACAAGATGATGCAATCATCCTCCGATTTTCAACTTCACGCCTTTCCAAAGTCTTATGGATTATGTGGACGACAAGCAAAAATCTGTTGGTTAGATGCTTAATATATTTTTCATACAATCTTACAAAACTTTCCACTTTGTGATTACATTATTAATGTTTAACACATGATAGATATTATAGCCGCCGTCGTTGAAGTGTTGGAAAAAGATGTCGCAGAGACTTAAAAGCTTCAATCGTTCAAAATTTGTTATCATAAATAAAGAGTAATTTCACTCAGTATCTTTGTTACTATTTTGTGTCGAGATGAACAAATTTTACATCTTCTCGTTATCTCTTGTTTTTTAGGGAACAAGCGGCTATACTATCGCTTGAATTGTTTTGTTGAGAACGAGGCCGTAAGATTATGGAATTACTTCACTCTCATCCAGCTATTGTTTGCACGAATCTCAAAGTTAATTTCTTTAACGGTATTTGTTCCTTGCTCATAATAACACATCTTACTCGTCCTTTTCATTCTATCTAAAAAATCATTTTGAAATGTTAGTCGTTGCATTGTCAACGTGGTTCGACTCAACCATCCTCGCTGAGCCACCCATACAAGAAGTTGTCGATCTCAAAATTGGTAATCCATTATGTTACGCATAACCTTTCTAACATTTTGTTACAAATTATATAGGAATTTTAAAATGTCTTTCTTTTGTCGCCTATATAAATATTATGTTACAGGCACAAACGAAATAACAACCACATCAAAACCTCGCTGGAAAATCTTACTTTACATATAATCCTCAGATATCTTCTCGGATCTCACCAAAGATATCACCAAGATCATGTCTTTAGATTCTACCCTAAGGTAATCACATCTCGATATTCCAAAGGACATATTGAATTTGAAACTTCTTCCTCCTAACATTGTTATCAACTTTTCCTTAGATATCATGGATTGAAGCCAAAATTTCCTTTCAAAGACATTTTACAAAATTTTGGTATATGGCATGCAACAAATGCTTCCGGGCCCACATTCTTTGATCTGGAGTTCTCTTTACTTGTAATCATCAGAGAGAAAACGCATGCAGAGCCAAGGTTTCGCTTTCTATTTGCAATCTTCGATTTGTTGCTTATTCCTTTCGTGTCTCATTCCATATTTTTCGCGATGACTTTTTACTTCCATGTCGCCGCACTACTTTTTTGCCTACCCTACTATTCTTACTTTATCGAGCGGATGCCGATACGACATGGATTTGACCGATGACACCGAACTATAACGGCTTCTATTTTCGCGACTACCGAGAAACTATTAAACTTAACCGCCATTGAAGCAATGAAATATTACAATGAGGTTATATTTTCCTTCCTTCTTTCATGTACATTTCAGCTTAATCACCAAATATTTTCAACTAGTTATTTCACCGACAATGGACATTTTTCTTCTCCGTTATAAGAACATGGATCTTCCTCGAGAAAGTCTACGACAATTGAAAAGCGATACCTTTCTTCTCCACGTGAAGCCGTGAACACTGGTCTACTGTGTCGTACAACGATTTCATCGTTGTTTATCGCCGAAAATTGATGTCGATGAACTACTGAGAGCTCGGGCCACCACTCGTGTGCTTTTTATTCTTACTTTATCTTGATTTTATCTATAACATCATCTTTAATTATTTCAGATGTGCCATTTAGTTTCAATTCATCTCCTTATATCGCTTGCTTAATATATATTGATTTTTGATATTTTTAGGAAAAATGCTGAATCTTCTTCATCGCCTAAACTATGTCTCAAAAAGGTTTCCGATGTCAATACCACTTGCCGTCACAAATGGATAAGCTCGTCAAGAGAAATAATGTACGCCGCAATCGACGCCTAATCTGCCATGATACTCGTCGTAATAGGAAAAACCCAGATTCTCATAACTTTCGACTTGTATTTAAAACTTTTGTCTCTAATCGCTTCTTCATTCTTTCTTCTTTAATGTTGAAAGAAATGCTTATTCATGGAGGTCCAGAGCTAACTCAAACTCATTCTTGCATATGCTTCCGTGTGCTTTGTCAGTTCATTTGTGTTGTTAACTTCGCTCGTGTTGTTAACTTCGTCGTGTTGTAAACTTAGTCGGTGTTGTGAACTTAAATCGTGTTGTTAACTTCGTCTGCTTCTCGACTTCGTGTGCCGTCAACTTCGCCTATGTTTGTATTTCTTCGCATACTTCGCTCTCGCTTTTCGACTTCGCTCATTTTTCAACTTCGCCTGCTTTTTCCGAAGTTCGCTCTATTTTTCAACTTCATGTATTTTTCAACTCCTCTGCTTTTTCTCTTGCATCGATAAAATCCAAACTTCGCCTTCTTTCACGTGTCTCCCAATAATTAGATCTTCGGATCGTAACTCCTATACTTCCAATCTTTTTCAATACACCGGTATCTGGAAAATCCTCAACGCCATCTTACTCGGGCCTCGATGATGGAGTTTCTATTATATCATCTAATTTCTTTGAACCGCCGCCACTCACCATGTCATCTTCCTTATGGGGTTGGCAACTATCATCATGAAGATGAGTGTCCCGCAAACATTCCCGATGATGATCTATCGAAAAGTCTTCAACACCTTCGCCAAATAATGAAAATCAACCAAGGTGTTGAAGATTTTGCACAAAATTATCATCAAAGATAACAAAGATTCTTCTTCGTAATATGGATCGATGATTCAATGACCGCCCGCTCTTGCTTTCGTTTTCTTCTCGGTTTTCTTCGCACAAATTATGTTTGCTTTTTTAACTTCCTCTTGTTCTTCTTTATTTAAAGCGCTTCACTGATGTCATTTCCAACTCGCTTTAAATTTCAGCCATCGATTCCTCGAGTATACGAATTGACTAATCCTTCTTGAAACTATTCTTTACACATGTAAACTATTTTAAACCTATCTCAACGCAAATCCTTCCTGTTTCACTTTATCATCTTGCAAGATCGCCCACGCCTCCCGATACCTCTATATCTAAACTTTCAAACCTTTCTCCTCTTAACTTCGATCAAACAATTCCTACCCCGTTCTTCGTCTTCTTCTTCTTTAACGATATACATCATATCCTTCATTGCAAGAACATAACAACAATTAAACTTACGCCATCTATTTCAACCAGCAAAGAACATATAACTTTCTTAAAAGAATGTTTGGAACAGCTTTTACAAAGAAAATAGCAACAGCTTGTCACTAATTCAGACAAATGCCTTTCTGACAAACTTTTGTTCCTTTAATTGTAATTTAGCTTATTCTGTAACTCACAAAAAATTAATCTTCGCGTTTCGACTTGTATGTATAACTTTCGCTCAGAATCGCTATTTATTCTTTCTTCTTGAATCTTGAAAGAAACAGTTATTCATTGACTTTACCTTGTTCTTCGAGAGCTTCACAAGATGATGGACTAATCTTCGAGAAGAAGAAGCTTCAAGATGATCAATAGAGAAGACATCCGATAAGTCGTACTCTATATATATATATATATATATGATAACAAATTAGACAACAAAACAAAACATAGAGAATACAATAACAACTTCTTCTTCTCCCTATTTGTTATAATAAGAAACGATTAACGGTGATGACTCGATAAATTTCACAAGATCTTCTCGTGATATCTATCATCCCGGCTCGCATGTCCATCATCATCTTCTCCATTCGATTCATTATTTCCTTCGTTTTTTGACTTCGACGAACTTTGTACTTCATTATGCGCCGAAGGCAAAGAAGCTCGATCATCATCTCGCCACGAAGTTCTAGAGACGTAAGTGTAGTATCATATGCGTCGCAGATTGGATGTAGTCCTCTCGCTTCCTTTTTGACCCACCTTCGTTATCTTCTAACAAGCCTAACTTCTTCTTGACGATAAACTCTTTCAACGAAGGTCCTCCACATGATTTTCTCCTTCCATTGATCCGCATGTGTGAGCTCACTTGAGATCTCGCAACTTGTTGCAGGAGACTTCTTCAGAACTCCTCCCGTCATTCCTAACTTTGTTCTCGTAATCTTCATTTCTACCGTTGAGAATCTTCAAGTCAATTTCATTTATAGTACCTAAATTGATAGTGCTTTTACAGCACTCGAGGTTTTTCCCACTTCCAAGATTTAATTCCGATTCTCTTAAAATTTTGTCAATAGCATGTCGCACGGATAAATAGTTGTATGTTTCATTTGTTTCACCATATAATGAAATATCGAAATGGTAAATTTAATGGTGTGTGGTTCAAAGAGATAGAATAAGCATCGCCATCGAAGGTAGTTACCAAGTGTCTTGAACTCGCTTCGTACGATGCAAAGCAATGTAATCGCATGAAGAACCCTAGCTTTCGCACTGCATTTGATGTCTTCCTTTCCGATGGGTCATTCACCCATAAAGTCGCTTACTAACATCTGCTTCCTTTAAACCGCCCATTGTTATCCATTTTGATTGGTAGAAAGTTTTCTCCAACGGTTGAACATCCATCGACTTCTCAATTAAGTCCATTGTAACAATAATGGTAACTCCGCTCACCGCTGACACAATAGTCTTTTCCACCATCTGCATACTTCCAAAATCAAATACCTGATTTGGATACACATCCTCTGGATCACAAGAAATTTCTCCAACCGGCCCAATAATCTCGGTTCGATATCCATCAGATCTCTTCAGAGATTCAAGTCCACATGCCTTCCATACATCATAGCTCCTTCCATTGCTTCGATTTGAAAATGATTCAGATACTCGCTCTTCAATGGTTATCTCGCTCGATAGGATTTTGAGAGAGAGAGATCAAACGCCTCAAGGCTAATGGTACTCGAACCGCTTCGATTTGAGGTTATATAGTGGTCTTGTCAGCGTGTTCTAGACTCGCTGGGATTTCAACACTTAAATTTTCCTTCGTAACTTTCCTTGTTCCACAAGTTACCAGTGTAACTTATCGCTCAACGCCACATACTCGACGCTTTTAACTCGATTTCGCTTCATTAAACCATTCAAAAGAAGAACGGTTGAATAAATCGCATTTAAATCTCAACATAGTTAAATATATTATAAAATCAAACCAAAGGGCAATATTTCTAGGCCAATAAATTCATATTTACGTAAACTTGAAATGCGCATTTAAAAGTGACAAGTGGACCGAGAAGGAAAACAGACGGAAGTTGAAAAGCGCATTTAAAGCAAAAGTAGACTAAGCAAAAGCAAAACCACAACTTGATCACTTTCACATCTGCTTTTTCAGATCCAATAATCTTCTAACTATTATGATAATGGCAATTCCCGCCAAATGCCGTTGACGCTTCAATTCATAGCTAATAGGTTTCTCACGTACTACTCCCGATGATTGACCTTCTACAATTATTTTCGCTTTCCGCAAGATGAAGACGACGAGAACAGTAGATTGCTTCAATCTTGAAAGAACCGGTTATTCAATTGACTTTTGTAACTAACTCAAACTGATTCTTAATTCACACGTGCTTTGCTTTCCTCCGCTTTCCATCGCTCGCTTACTCCCGCCTACTTTTGACAACTTTCGCTCGCCGCCTGGCCCGGTTTTGCTTCCATCCGCTTTCAACTTGAGTTTGCTTTTAAAATTCGCCTTGTTTTCATCATTATTTGTACTTTATCAACATCATTTATGTCAAGTCGTTTAGACTTAAAAATCTCTTCTTTTTAATCGCATGTATTTCTTCTCGCTGTAGATTGACGCTTCAATTAATAGGCATAATGTCAAACACCGTCAATACCAGACATGTAAATAAACACGAGAAAAGAGATTAACGCTTTAATTCATAGGTGAGACCGCTATAATTTTTAATTGTGGCAAGCAAAGACACGCTAACCCCAAAATGTATGAACCAAGACCTGCTTTTCTTGTATCGAATAATGTTCTAACCGGTATAATAATGTCGATTCTTGCCAAAACATATTCAAGAAGTAAGCAAACATGAATGTAATTAGAAGAAGAGCACCACAAGAGACACCGACATTTCAAGAAAATTTGGTAACCACAGAAAGGAGAAATACAGATCGAATGCACCCAAACCTTTGTCATTAGTAAGACTTACAATGGATAGAACTTTAGCTTTCAGCCTAGATAATGCAAGAACCACCGTAGAAGATTCTAAAATGGCCCATCCTAGAACTTGGAAACACAAATCGACTCGCTTTTATTTTTGTTTACACAAAACATCAACATCACTTAATTCAATAAATACACGATTACTGATTCTACATCAACAATATTATTACAACTTAACATAGTTGGAAACCCGAGTCGAACCCTTCATGTCTCCAAGGTCGTCTTTAATGCTTCCACCGCAGCTTCTTTCGCTATTCCCACCCATGGCTTTTACCATTTCGTTATAAGCAAAGATCCATGCTTCTCTCGACTCCAATGCATCTTCACCAAACTCTTCCGCACAAGCCTGCAGCTTAATGTCTTAGCCTCACAATGCCTAACCCGCTTCTCTAGCACAAGAAGCATCTCTTTCGCTCATCATACTTCTTCTTTATCGACTTAAGCGTTCTCGTAAACCTCAAAAGTAGCTATCGCTGCTTTGTGTTGGCCGTAATCATTGTCAAATAGCATCTTCTGTCATAGATGTCAATGAGCTTTTCAAAACATGTGTCTTAGCCATAGACCCTCTATTCGAGCAAGTTTAGATGAGAGTGTATGAATTCCTTTACACCTTCAAAGAAAATGCTCATAGTCTAATGATAGACGCCTAAACGTTTCAAAAGTCGCTTCGCAATATTTTGCATCTTCTCATGATCAACCATATTCATGGATTCAAGAATGCAAAGACCCCTCACCATATATTTTCAGATAGAATCGATACACTAGTTCCTCGTATGGAGTTAAGAACTGCTGACCCCGAAGATTTCCAAAGAACTTCTCGTGAAACCCGATCAACCTCAGCACTCCTTTAAAAGGAACAAGTACCTCAAAGAGTTCGTTGATACCAAGCCTCGTCATCCTCACCACTTGAATTATCCAGCTCAAGTGAATTAGTCAGTAAAATAACAAAGTAAAATGTGAAATTTGATTACGTAAATAGAATAAACAAAAGAAAACCGAAATGTTACCAAAGCATAGAAGAACCATGATCTTCCTCAGAAACACCACCGAGGGTAAATCTATGGGATTTCGATTCACTAGAAAGATAACTTGATAAGTATTAGTCAATTATGTGATTCTAGTTCTGAAGTTACATTCAACCAAAACTTTTGTGAAGTCAGAAACAAAGATGGTACGAGTGGTGGCTGTCACTTTCTTAGACCAAACCTAGTGTCATGGTCAAGCAAGAGACAAAGCTCGATTGCATTATCAATCGCCAAGTGAATATATGTTCCGCCGAAGTTGTTGTTCACAAATATTGTGGATCAAGTATCAATTGGAGGACTACTCAATACAAGAGGAAGAGATTCCAATATATCGCGACAACACCACCGCCATCACTCGAAGAATCCAATACAACATTCAAGCGGTCAAGCACATAGAAGTCGACATCATTTCTTGAGAGATTACGCTCAGAGGAAAGTCGCTACCTACGCTCAGGAAACAAAATATCATCATGGATTTCTTCACAAAACCACTAAGTGAAGATCCCTTTAAAGAAATCGACGCAACCTCAATATGGTGATGCTAACGGACCATTCATCCGGTTTTCATGAAGACCGCATGATAGACGGAGGAGTTAACGGCATTCATCCGGTTTTCATGAAAACAACAAAGACAGACGGTGGAGTTAAGGGCGCTTACGGTTTCAGATATAAAACTTCTTTGACAAAAAGAGTTTTAGCGGAAAAAGTCACAAATCATCGGAAGTAGAATCGTTCTAGAATTCACTATAAAATCCCTAAAATCGACCTTTGGGATTTCGCCAATTCACAAATTGTTAGTTCTCTTAAATCTCGTGATATTTCTTCAAGCAAAGTTCCTACTCAATCGTAATCAGCAAGATGAATGTCGTTTATTTTATGACTTGATCCAGATCGATCGGAAGATTGGTAAACTTCAACAACTCGTAAACGAAGAGATGGATATAGAGCCGCAGATAATCGCGGCAGTTGGAGAAACTTCTTTGAAGTACGAGATGAAGTCTATCTCGTAGAAGTTTATCGCCTCGAAGAATACTAAATCAGAGATGATACAATCGTGTCGTATGTAGACACACACTGTTATAAGAACGAAGGAGTTATCGGAGAAAGTCGATGAATGTCCGATGGATGGAGTTCGACTCACTAACATGACGAAATGGATGACTAAGCTTAAGATGAACGAAGATGAAGTTAGTCGTCAACTTTATGGACAAAATAACCCAAGTGAAAGGAGAGCCTCTTGGTCGGTACCAAAGGCAAGGGTATTGTTCGGCTCTACGTGATCGTGTGTTACCTAGATTAGTTCACGACATCAAGTCACTACCCCGGATGAACAATGTATTTTCATCTTCGAATCATCACCCAATAGATTTACCATTTTGATTTTTCAGACATGGTAAAATCAATAAAGGATACAAACACTAGTCCGTATGGGATGTCGTTGACAAGAGTGTTCAGAGAATCGCATCGATCGATGGGCGATTAGATGTAAGATATCTATTAGAAGCTACATCGATTCAACATCAATTGCGAAAATGGGTCCGAGACTTTCGATGTAAAAGGAGCAGAATCGCCAAGGAAAGCAACGATTGAGGCCGAAAGCGATATGTAAGGCCTCCTATGAAGGAAACAAGAAGTTCACATTCCGAGGAATCAAAGTCCAGAGGTGTTCGATTTTTGAATCAGTGACTTAAGCGAAGGGAACCTCTACCGAAAGTGACATTCCAAAGAAAGCAAGAAGGTTACCCAGAGCGAAAACTCAAACAGAAGAAGCCAAGAATCCAAAGACTCAAGCCAATCGAGCATTCTCAACTACAAGGATCAAGAGATACAAAGTCCCCGCCATCAATCCTTGAAAATGATTCGTAAACTCGCCTCGAGGAGCCGGAGGAAAAGGAAAGAAGAACTGAAAGATGAAAACGCAACCTAAAAGGTCACCAAGGCGAAAGAAATGAGTCCGAGAAAGGAAGGAAGTCCAACAACAAAACCAAAGTCTAAGAAGGCAAGACAAGAAAAGACATTGTTGATACTAAACAAATGTCCGCTGATGATACTACCGATATTGCTGAAGTTAATGTCGAAGTTATTATCGGTAATCTCAAGGATACTCACACCGCCCTTGATAATCCAATTTTGAAGTAGTTTCTACTACTTTTCAGTCTTCATTTGTCCACAAACAAATTGCTACACATGTTATGAGACAAAAGGTTACTCAGAAAGTAGTAAGTGTGATGACTAGTGTTCCATCCGAATCTTTAACTTTTCAAAGAGAAAGTTGGGAACACAGATTGGTTGTTACAGAGGAGAAGAAGACCAAATCTCTCATCATCCGAGACAAACCAAAGAGATTTGTGAAAGCCTTCTTCAAATCACTTGAATTTGATTACAAGATTCTACATCCGTTGGATAGGGTTACAAGAATTTCTATGATCAAGCGAAAAGAGTTGCAAGAGAACCATATCCACCGTAACCATTTGAGAGCGCCCGACTTCTTATCCAATATCGACAAGACAAGAATCAAGGTGGTACCGATTTACAACCACCAAATTTTGTGGAACGCAGCGTGAAGAGAAATCGTCGAAAGTTCAACCGTAACCGATTTTGATGACATGACTTGGATCGATTGTAAAGGTAATTGATTGATGAAGCATGTGAAGAGAAAAGAAGTCAAGTTCTATCTGATTTATCAAGATCCAGAACAAGCCAAACTAAGGCTACAAAGCAGATGATCCATGTGGAGGTACTATCGTAAAGGGTCAGATTGTTCTTTTCTCGATTGGCAAGTTAAAATGTTCTTCTATTGTTTTACGCAACATTCGCAAAATCGACCTCCGTGGGAGATCAACTCAATTGCAGGCTATGCCTTGGCTTGAAGTACATATCTACGATACTTGACTCCTATGATCTTGATATTCCGATCGAGCAGATATGTTCCTCCGCCTCCTACAAATTATTGAAACACATGTCTCAAACGTGGAAGCTTATACAACAACAGTTGCTGTTGTTGAAAAACAAATTGTTGAGACAGAATCCTCGACTGCAGCTGAATCGTCGACTCTAAACAAACAAGTTCAGAAACTTGATAAGGATATGAAGAAGGTTAAGAAGATGCTGAAAAAGTTGGTGAAGCGCTTAGGAAATAATTTTGATTAATAACAAATAATGGAGAAGGAAGAATGAGGAAGAATCACCGAAGGAAAAGCATTTAAAGATGAAAGTGGTTATTTTTTATTTACTCATACTTCAGATATTTGAAACTTTTCATATTCCTCTATTATATCAAAATATTTGTTATCATCAAAAGGGGAGATTGTTAAGTCAAACCACACTTCACGATTTAATAATTTTGATGACAAACAAAGAGAAATATACAATGAAAAGTAGATAGACGCATGAACAAATGAAAAGTAGATGGACGCAAGAGAAGTAACAAACAGCTGAAGGAGAAAAATCAGCAGAAGCAAAAAACAGCTGAACGAGAAAAATCAGCAGAAGCAAAAAACAGCTGAAAGAGAAAAATCAGCAGAAGCAAAAAAAAATGAAGTTAAAATCAATCAAGCAAACACCGATGTAAGCTTTACAACAAAAGCGATTTGAAGCTTTATAAGAAAAAGCATTTGAAGCTTCATAAAAGAAAAGGACGGAAGCTTTACAAGTGAAAAGCGACGAAGAGAAAAGCAACCGATACAAAAATCGATTTTAACAAAGAAACATAAGTTTTAGTTAGTTACTTAACTCAAATGAATAACCGCTTTTTCAAGATTCAAGAAGCACATATTCAAGAAACAAATGAAGACCCGACTAAGTGAAGATCGCTTTAAAGAAATCGACGCAACCTCAATATGATGATGTTAACGGACCATCCATCCGGTTTTCATAAAGACAAGATGCATGACGGAGGAGTTAACTGACCATCCATCTGCTTTTTTTATAAAGACAAAGATGCATGACGGAGGAGTTAACGGACCATTCATCCGGTTTTTCTTTTAAAGACAAGACAAGGAACGGTGGAATTAACAAATGTTAGACGGTTTTGCACTTAAAACTTCTTTCACAAGAAAAATTTAAGAGGAAAAAGGTCACGATCATCGAGAAGTACAATCGTTCTAGAATTTGCCATAAAATCCTCAAACCGACTTTTGGGATTTCTACCGAATCGAGAAATTGTCGCTTCTCCGAAATCTCTCTGAAATCTTTTCAACCAAGTTCCTACTCAATCGTAATCAAGAAGATAAATGTCGCCTATTTTATGAGTTGATCCAGAGCAAACCGGGAAGATTGGTAAACTTCAAGAACTAAAAAGGAACAAATGGATATAGAGCCGTAGATAATAGCGGTAGTTGGACAAACTTCTTTCAAATACGAGATCAAGTCTATCTCAAAGAAGTTTATGAATTCGAAGAATACTAAAACAAGGGACGATACAATCGTGTCATATGTAGAAACACACCCGTTATAAGAACGAAGGAGTTAGTGGAGAAAGTCACCGAATGTCCGAGGAGTGGAGTTCAACCTTTAACATGGTGAAATGGATGACTAAGTTGAAGATGAACGAAGATGAAGTTACTCGTCAACTTGATAGACGTAATAACCTAATCGAAAGGAGAGCCTCTTGGTCGGTACCAAAGGCAAGGGTATTGTTCATGGTTCTTTGGATCGTGTGTTACCTAGAATAGGTTCACGACATCGTGTCACTACCCCGATGAACAATGTATCCTTCATCTTCGAATCATCAACCAATAGATTTACCATTTCGATTTTAACTATATGGTAAAATCAATAAAGGATACTGAACACCCTTCCGTATGGGATGTTGTTGACAAGAATATTTAGAGAAGCCGCATCGATTGATCGGGAGTTCGAGAAGGTATCTGTTAGAAGTTACATAGATTCAACATCGATTGCCAAAATGGGTCCGAGATTTTCAGATAGAAAAGGAGCGAAGCACCAAGAAAACCAACAACTGAGGGGGAGCCAATACCGAAGAAATCCTCTATGAAGGGAACAACATCACATTCTCAGGAACCAAAGTCGAGAAGTGTTCGATTCTTTGAATCAGGTAACTTTAAACGTAAAGGGGAACCTCTCACGAGTGACATTCCAAAGAAGCAAAAGGTCACCCAGAGCTGAAACTGTATGACAAAAAGAAGCCACTCAATCCACACAATCAAGCCATTCAAAGCATTATGAAGAGCAGAGATCAAAAGCTACAAAGTCGCTGTCATCAATCCTTCAGAAAGATTCAGAAACTCAATCTCAAGGAAGTGGAAGAAAAAGAAAAGAAGAACCCGAGAAGAGAAAATGCAATCTAAAAGGTCACCGAGGTTAAAGAAGATGAGTGCAAGAAAAGAAGAAACTTCAACAACAGAGACAGAGTCTAAGAATGCAAGGCTGTAATACCTATTGTTGATATGTTGATTTTATCAAGCTAATGTGGAAACCGCCATCAAGATAGTGTGGAAGTTGTTACGGTAATATTAAGGATTCTCACAATGTCCTTAATAATACATTTTTGAAGAAGTAGTTTCTACTACTTTTCGGTCTTCAATTGTCCATAAACAAGTTGCTACACATGTTATGGGACGAAGGCTACTAAAAAGTTGTGAATGTAATGACCAATGTTCCATCCAAGTATTTAACCTTTCAAGAGAAAGTTGGGAACATAGATTGGTTGTTACAGAGGAGAAGAAGACCAAATCATATCATCCGAGACAAACCAAAAGATTTGTCAAAGCCTTCTTCAAATCAGTTGAATATGATAATGGCATTTTACATCCGTTAGATAGGGCTACAAAACTTTTATGATCAATCAAGAGAGTTGCAGAAGAACCATATCCACCAGAGCCATTTCGAGAGCGCCTCACTTCTTATCCAATATCGACAAGATAAAGTTGATCAAGGTGGTACCGATTTACAACCACCAAATTTTTTGAACTCAAGTATGAGAAAATGAAGTGAAAGTTCAACCACGCCAGCCTTGGATGACATGACTTCGATCGATTGCGAGTAAGTGAAACCGATTGATGAAGCATGTGAAAAGAAAAGAAGTGGTACCTCTATCTCGCTTATCAAGATCCGTGATCAAGCCAAACCGAGGCTACAACAGATGATCCATGTGGAGGCACCACGAAGGGTCAATATTGCTCACCGATTGGCAACTCGAATGTTGTTATACTATTTTACGTAACATTCGCTAAATCGACCTCGTGGAGATCAACTCAATTGCAGGTTATGCCATGGTTTGAAGCATCGTTTCACGATACGTGATCCCTTTGATCTTGATATTCTGAACAAGTCAGATATGTTCCTCCACCCTCCTACAAATCATCAATCAAATGTCTCAAAAGAGAAGCTTATACAACAACAAATGCTATTGTTGAAAAGCAAGTTGTTGAGACAGAATCCTCGATCGCAAATTGAATCATCAACTTTAAAGAAGCAAGTTCGTAAACTTGATAAGGATATGAAGAAAATTAAGAAGATGCTGAAAAGTTGATGAAGCAGATTGGGAAATAGATTTTTTGATTAATAACAAATAGGGGAGAAGGAAGAATCGAAAGAAGAATCACCGAAAGGAAAAGGCGTAAGGTAATATTTTGTAAAAGTGGTTATTTCGATCTCTTAATACTTCAGATATTTTGATACTTTTCATATTTCTCTAATTCACAAGTATTTGTTATCATCAAAAAGGGGGAGAATGTTCAGTCAAACCAGACTTCACGTATTAAATAATTTTGATGACAAACAAAGAGAACTATACAAGAAAGATTTAAATTAAAGCAGACGGAAGCTAAAAGAAAAGCAGACGGAAGCATTTTACGAAAAATGATTTAAAGCTAAAAGAAAAGCGATTTAAGCACTTTACTTAAAGATGACGGAAGCTAAAAGAAAAGCAGACGGAACCATTTTACGAAGATGATTTGAAGCTAAAAGAAAACCAGACGGAAGCTAAGCAAAAAAATGACGAAGCTTTTTACTTAAAAGCGCATGCTAAGCAAAAAAATGACGGAAGCTTTTTTCAAAAGCATTTAAGCATTTTACAAAAGCGACGGAAGCCTTAGGAATGTAAAAGCAAACCGATACAAAAATCGATTTAATCAATTCTGTGTTTCTCTCTAACCCTTACTTTATCTAAATCGTATTTTCATATTAACAAGTTTTAAACTAGTTACACATTGACTTCACGATAAGTGTTCGAGAGAACAAGTCATATCTCTAAAGGGTTAACGATAAGTTTATCACAATTCAACCCGCCCTTCAGTGCATCTTGATCATATTATTGCTCAATATATTAACGTGTAATTTACTTTGAAGAATTGTAATAATAGATAGCATAATATCGTAACTGCTTCGTCTCCGTTTCCAGTTCCTCTGACATCATGTTTTCCTAATATCAGGGTCAATTCTATTACGAATTCGAGTTTCCTACTCCAGTGCCCATAATGTTTTATAGCAAATCTGATGTAGTTCGTCAAAGCTCGTTACTTCTCTGACAAGAAAATTGAGCTTCCGTCTGCTTTTCTCATTCGTCTGCTTTTGTGCTTCATTCTGCTTGTGTTCAGATTGCCCGCTTCGTCTGCCTTTATGTCTTCGTCGACGCTTGTATTCTCCATGCTAATTTGTTACGGATGTTGCCTTGTTCAAGTTCAATTTAGATGAATGCTTCTACCCAAAGATCCATTATGTTTTATAGCAAATTTGATGTATTTCGTCAAAGCTCATTACTTCTCTCAAGAAAATTGAACTTCCGCCGCTTTTCGATTCCTCCGCCAGGATTCGCCTCGCTTTTCTGCCTTTATATCTTCGCCTAATTTTCTTATTGTCCGTCTCAGTATTGTTAACTTCGCTCACTTTTTCAACTCCGTATATTTTTAACTTCGCTCTACTTTTTCATCTCCGCCTATATTTATAACTTCGCCTACTTTTCAATTCCATCTATTTTAAGTTCGCTCACTTTCTCAACTCCATCTGCTTTTTCTCTCGCTTCTCTGCCTTGTCAAGTTCGTGTGTTAGAGCCGAGGAAAAGCAGACGATGGAAAACCAACCAGAGCAAATCACGTCCGAATTAACAAGCAGGACGATAGAATAAGCAAATCACCTCCCAATTAAGTTTAGACGATAGAAGTGAAAAGACCAAATTCACATATTGAAAATTAAAATGCAGACTCAAGTAAGACATAAAGCACAAAAGTTAGAGCATAAAACTTTACAAAGCGATATGTCTTAAACTAGATGATTCCTCCCGATAATCCTCAAACCTCGCTTTGACAGAGGAGTTCCTTTTCGACATGAAAAATATATGTACAAGGAAAGAGAATGCCAACTCCTCTCCTGCTCAACTCCGCCTTCGTTGAAGTTCCTCTACTTTCAATAGCTCTTACCCAAAAACCGATTCACACATTATGAATGACTACAAGAAAGATCAACATTGTTACAATCTTTCCATTAGATTATCCGTCCAAGATAACAACATTCTTCATTCAAAGGCTTGCTATTTTCTTAGAATCGCTTTTTCAGACACAATCTTCATACTCAAACAGCTTTGAATCTTATTTTTGCTCTCGCTTCATTCGATTCTTTCCACCATTTTCCACACTCAATGCTTTCAACCGCTTTCGATTCTTCTTTCTTGAATCTTTATAAACGGTTAATCACTTGACTTCCTAACTAACTCGAATCGATTCTCAGATCCGCTTCGATTCTTCTCCTGCGCTCGTTATTCACGCCTTCGCTCTGCTTTTACTATTTGCATCTGCGTCGCTTTAGTATTCGCTCTGCGTCTGCTTTTATTCTGCGTCGCTTTGTCAAGATTTTCCACTAGATTATCTATCCAAGATAACAACCGCTTTTGCTTTCATCTACTTTTGAACTTTCGTCCGCTCTTCTTCTTTCGCTCGCTTTTCAACGCCTTACTACTTGAACGTATTTTTGCTTTTTCGAGCATGTTCTTGTTCTTCTTTATTTAAAGCGATTCGGTTGATGTCATTTCCAACTCCGATTAAATTTCACTTACCAATTCCATAATTCTTCTTCGAGTATACGAATTGACTAATCCTTCTTCGAAAACATGTAACCCCAAAATCTACAAAGCGAGATATCGAGACGCCTTTTCGTTATATCGAATAATCTTCTAACCGCTATAATAATGTCAAATACTACCAATAACGATCAGTAAGTAAACAAACATAAGATCAAAACATAGATTGACGCTTCAATTAATAATGAGCTATGTTTTTGCCTATCTCTAGAAAATCATTTCGAGTAATCGCCCTTATTTAATACCACGCAACTCTTCAAGTCTCACCTTCCATATGGTCCCCTAACAACTCTATATTTAAACTTTATATCCTTTCTCCACTAACTTCACCAAACAATTCTTACCTCTTCTTTTGCCTTCTTCTTGTTTAACCTAAATACATCTCATTCTCCATTCCGTAAAGATAGCAATAGTAAGGTTACTTCTTCTATTTCAACAAACAAAGAACGCACCGCTCGTGTCAATAACTAATTTTTTCTCGATTACTTTTTAATCCTAATTTTTCAATTTATAATGTCAACAAAACCCTTTCTTTATCTTTACGCAACATTTTTATAGTTCCTCCTTACTCGTGTTGCATTTTGCCACTCCAACCTTCGCCTTATTCTTGCTTCTCAATAAAGTTGTGAAATAATTATCACATTTATACACTAATTTCGTTATTTTAATGCCGATATGAATTTCAGCTATTTCAACGCAAAAGATATTTGAAAATGTCATAAAGGAAACATATGATCGCCAAAATCGCCTAGATGAGTTACTTATCCAAGCAGAGACATGTATTATTTTAATCATATATGAAAGAAACTCATTTCATCTTAGTTCTTCTCCCAACCGATGATTATTTCATTACATTTTCATATTATTTTTATTTAACTGTCATGTTAAATTTTACCTCATGATAAATTCATCAGCACTTTCATCACAAGATTCATGCAAAGATAACTCGCTAGTAATTTAATTAATTATAACAATCACATCCGTATATAATAATGATACCCATTCTTTATATTAGAGGAAAATTGAGTATCACCTAAAAGTAGGTAATGAAAATAATGACTCTATAATGATACCTCTTATTAAACTTAATATTTTATTTTATACTTATTCTTTTTTTTTCATACCAACTAAATAAGCACTCCATCAAACAAAAATCAGAAGGAGTACAGACCGACCAATACGCCAAATCTTATTTTTCTAAGAAAACTAGAATTTAAAAATGTAACAAGCATGACTTTATTTATATGTTAAGAGATCCACTAGCCAGATAACATAACACGCCAACATAAATTCAAATTAATTAACTAATACTAAAAACTGCTGGCATTTCAAAGTGTGCAATATTTCTATTCATTTTTTAAGAAAAAAGAAGTTATCGCTTCAAGCTTTGAATCTTATACATTTCAATAATTACATAGAAAGCAATCACAATTTATCATGTACACTAGACACTAATGTCATCGCACGCAGAGTACATAAGTCCATTGTTTTTGTCATACCGTCCAGAGTGATCAATGAGCTTTCACGTCAGTCTTTTCTACTTTAAGTACGCCAGGCGATATAAATTAAGCAAAAGAAAATATCATCTGTTACCGTTCCATTTGCCTTGAATTTAGCAAAGTTGGTGTTTCTATCTAAGAAATGAGATCACAAGATTAAACAGTCATCCTACCTCACCAGCTCTTAAAAGGTGTGGTGGGCACAGACCTCGTTTGAGCTGACTAACTACTGAAACATCTCAAACCACACGATTCAAAGTTACGCATCATCACCACCCATGAGAGTTTCGGACAAGTCTTCCTTGCAATTCGACGTTTTTAATCGATGTCTTCTCCAAATTGAAGATTAACGGCGTATTGATTTAAAGAATGGAATAAACCCGAAGGTACAGATTAGTTAATTAGAGTTTTCCTAATTTAAGTGAGATTATGTGTTCGAATTTCTTTCGTATATATATAGTCGTTTAAAATTTAGGGTCAGAATTTTACCTTCTTCAAAAGACCTACTCATCTTGAGCAGAAATTAGTTTGAGTATGAATTAATTAAAGATATCTTCTCATAATTGAGACCCTCTTAAAACATCTCGTGGATAATAAAAAAATAAAATAAATAAGAAATTGAATAGTTATATTCTTAAAATAAAAGAGATAAATAATAGAATAAAATAAGTATTATTTTATTTAGTTCAAGGAATAAAATAGATAAGAAATTTTTATACCAGTGTTTAGTTTAAAATATAAACTTAAATGACAAACTAATAAATAACAAAAATATAAAAATATCCTTATTATTATTATTATTATTATTATTATTATTATTATTAATTTTCTACTTATTATTATTCTTCTTATTATTAATTTTATCAATTAATTTTTATACAAAATTAATTTTCTTATTATTATTTTTATTATCATTATTATATAAAATTAATTTTCTTCTTATTATTATTAATATTATTAAATTTATTCTTATTGTTGTTGTTGTTTTTATTTTTGTTTTATTATTCTTATTATTATTATTTGTTCTTATTATTATAAATTATTATTATAAATATTCTATTTATTATTATTATTATTAATTTATCAATTATTTTTATTCTTATTTTATTATTAAATTCCTTATTAGTATTAATTTTCTTCTATTATTATTATTATTATTATTATTATTATTATTATACAAAACTAATTTTCTTCTTATTATTTTTATTATCATTATTATACAAAATTAATTTTCATCTTATTATTATTATTATTATTATTATTAAATTTATTATTATTATTATTGTTGTTGTTGTTGTTATTTTTATTTTTATTATTCTTGTTATTATTTATTATTACTATTATTATTATAAATTAGTATTATAAATATTCTATTTATTATTATTATTATTATTATTATTAATTTTCCTCTTCTGTTGTTATTATTATTATACAAAATTAATTTTTTTCTTATTATTTTTATTATCATTATTATACAAATTTAATTTTCTTCTTATTATTATTAGTATTATTAAATTAATTATTATTATTATTATTAATATTATCATCATAATCATTATTATCATCATCATCATCGTAATACTGTTATTATTTTTATTTTTATTATTCTTATTATTATTATTAATTATTCTTATAAATTTTCTATTTATTATTATAAATTTTCTTCTTTTCTATTTTTATTATTATACAAAATGATTTTCTTATAATTATTATTATTAAACTAAATTTTTATTATCATTATTATAAAAAATAGTTTTCTTCTTCTTATTATTATTAGTATTATTAAATTTGTTAGTCTTATTCTTGTTCTTATTATTATTAATTATTCTTATAAAATATTATTATTATTATTCTTCTTCTTTTAATTTTATCAATTATTTTTGTTATTAAGATAAGAAGGGAGGAAGGAAAAATTGTCTTGGATAAGAATAGTAACTCTTGAAATAGATAAAGATTGGTAGGGATTAACATTAGTTAATTCTTAAAATTACATAATACATATTTTCGAGGATTAATTATGCTGTGCTTGTTTCTCAATGGAATAGAAATATGTTAGGTGTAGAATTATTATTCCATTGAACCAAGATCATTATTTAGAGAAATTTGCAGTACACGAAAGGAAACATCGGTCCCTGGAAGGATATACTGGATCTGGGAATCTTTACCTCAGAGAAATGTCATAAACAGGACTATAGCTGATATTCGGAAGTGATGGCCTAAAACTATGAAAAGATAGGTTGTATACACTGTAGGCCAAACTTTTTAAAACTTGGATTTCGAAGAAGTGGAATCCAAGAAAACTCCAGGGATTGATCATCAGATGCAGAAGAGAGAATAATAAGAATGGGAAATAACAATTCTGCAAACTTCCAAAGAAGCATGCATGTGGGAAGATACGAAACGATTCTGGCAAAAGACAAAACAGGCCTATCAAAGTGATGGACTTGAAGATAAAAGGCAAAGGGTAAACAGGAAAAATTGGAAAGCAAAAGAAATAATTAAGAGGGCAGGTCTATTCCAGGCATAAGGTCATTTCATGGGACAACCCCATTTGTCCAATAAAGCGTGGCATACCCTGTGGCGATGTGTGACTTTTGTTATTCTCCGTTTTGTTGTCTTTTTCTGTTTTCATTTTTGGGCTTGCATTGGTACTTGTTTACTCCCCCATTGCTGACGTTTGTCTGTAAGTAAAACACAACTCTGTTGCTTATCTCTAGCCCGTCTATAGGGGAAGGTGTCTGGGTGTTGTTAAAAGTTCAAACCTTCCTATTTGTTTATTTCACTGCTAGCTAACCTTTAAGAATACAGCAAGCAGTCCTCTTTGCAGCGCCAACAACTTAATGATTCCTGTGCCTCTGTATCTTGTTTGTTTTCAACTTTTATCATTCCATCCCTAACATAAAGAATTTCCAGAAGCTTAGTAGTGAGTAATTAACGACTCATCTGCTGTCGAAAGTGGGTTCAGTGGCTCTTTGGTCTAATAAAAATCACTCATTCCAAAATGGTCCATGTATGTTTGCATTGATTCTCTGATGAAAATGCATTCTTCAACAACATGATCTTATGTGGTAAGAATTTACCTTTAAACTTTCATCGAATATGCAATATGTATTATGCAGTCATTTTTACGCAATTATTTATTCATAGAACCTTATAATTTTAGGTAGTCTTTAACAGATGTTCCTATCCCAACTTTTTAGTTCACTGGGGAACGTAGAATAAACACAACATTCTCCACCATAGGCTTTTTTTTTAAAAATCTAAATGTTAATAAATAAAATAATAATCTTATCATATTTTTATTCAAAGACATTAAAACCAAAAATATAGTTGGTTTTTGAAATATTTTAATTAATAATAAACATTTATTTTGAAGCAAAAATTCGGTGTCATCTTTGAAAAAATCACCATCATGTTAAATCCTAGTGTATAACCTTTCATGAATTTGAGCCATCCGTCTCCTCTAGCGCTATATCTACATATCCGTATCTTTGCCGTCTAAGAAGTGAATGGAAAACATAGTAATAATAAGAAGCAAAGCTTTGTCGTCGAGGGACAATCGAAGGTTATGAAGCTCAAGACGATTGTGAGGCGATCTCTTGATCTCCTGTAAGCTGGAAGAACTTTCTTAATATAAATAGACTCGTATTAATCAAAGTTGATATGGAATAGTTACTTTATTGCATAGAACTCATCGCGTCCCATTGTGAACAGACAGTATGATATATATGCACGCTTGACGGTCCGGATGAAGCATGTTTTCAGGAAAGGTAACCAATATGTGGATCACCTTGCTCGCTTAGTTGGGGTAAGCAGTCAGGGTCTCTCTTTCCTTCACGAGCTCCCCTTTGATATTTAGGAACTTCTCTGCCGTGATGTGTAAAGCGTTATGTATCCCAGGGTGTAACATTAGTGTTGTAGCTTCTTTTGTAATAAAAAAAAAAAAAGAGCATAACACATAAAGAAAAATAATTAGGAAAATTAATTATTATTATATATAAAATAGATATTCCAACCTTAATCAAAGAAGAATCTAGCTTGCCAAACCAACGAACAAAAATAATATAGCAAGTCTTTTAAGGATAAAAAACAGTAATTGGGTTTGTGAATTAAAAAAGGTAACATAGTAATAGTATATCCTGTTGCGTAACATCGTTTCAACGTGAAACTTAGGACATTGAAATGACCTTGAAATCGCATCACCTCTGGGTTGTCTCCATGTCTGGTGCTTTCCGAGTTGGTATGTTTATTACTTTAAACAGTAAGAAACAACTCCCAAGTACAACATTATTGACTCAACTTTTTTCTTATGCAAGAAACAGCAGTGGACGCAAAATCTATTCCCTTTCATTTTCCTTTTCACAGGCAAGCAATGAATCTACGACATGGCAAATTTGAAGTCTGAACCCATTAACTGTCGAGCAGCAATGTGTGCATAAAACCGAACGATACATTTCATGTTCAAAATAATAACTTGGCCGGACTACATTTCAACCAACGGCCAAATGAACCACCCGAACCTGTCTTAAGTCAATCCTAAGAATCTCTACCTCTCAGATAAAATCTGGGATTTTCTACAGAAATTTGGCATGACAGTTGACATGCACAGGATGATAATATAAAATATTAGTTAAGTGTCAGGGTTTACTTGAACCAAGTGATTAGTTAGCAGTAGGCAAAGATGTACATACCCTAGCAATAGCTATACAATAAGTTAAAACGAGAAAATAATGGAGGAGGAACAGATTAGATGGACGGATGGACGGATGAGAGGAAAAGTGGAAGTGATTGGACAAGTGGACATGATATGGTGCATGAGAAGGAAGAGAAAAATGGAGAAGGAGGGAGGATATTGTTTTTTGTAGTATGGACTATGGGGAGGCGAAGATAAGAGAGAGTACCAATTAGTAGGCAGCCTTTATGGGTTGATAAGACCGCGATATTCAGCAATTGAAGTGACACAATCTGATCGCCATAATTTATTCCATCGAAATTTTCTATTATTAATGTCTTCCTTGCTATCATGCTTTCTTTAGCACCATCCATCCACCCTGTTAGTTTTACCGTCTACTTTGCTACTCCCACATTCTCTAATCAATTATTATTGTACTATTTTTTATATTCTTGCATTATTTTGTGAGATTTACCACAGGAAAAAAAAAAGATGAAATTGCAATTATTTGTTTAGACAATCGCTCATTGGCACTTGAAATGGTCTTGTGGCGTTCTTTATTTATTTATAATTAAATAATTACAAGTACCAGAATCCGACAATAATTTTATTTTATTTTGATAAGCTAAACATTCAAATTAAATGTTAAATTAAATCATACCAGATTTTATTTAATCAAAGAATTTCAAACAGTAATTAATTATTTAATTGTATTCGTAATTATATGTATAAACACTTTTTTGAAGTTTAAATTTGATTAAAATTTGACTGAACTAAATTAGAGTTAGATGAATTAATTAGGCTTTTGAGTAAAGTTTAAAACTTGTTTTCGTTTACGTAGGTTTCTACTGTAATGTTTATGGCCATTATTTTATGCCTGTTCAAATTCTTCTATAGTATTCAATTGAATGCGTGTGAATAAAGCCAACGCCGACTAATACAACTGGCATTTACAGAAAGAAAGGATATATACGAACAACGATTCCTGTACAGTTATGTAAAGAGAGTTGAATTGGTTAAGGAGTATAAATTAACTTGTTTAGAAGCTTTTATGCTATTTTTATCTCTTATCTTCCCAATCGTTTGGACATTTATTCTCCTTCTGTTATTTCTTGATGCATTGGCATTCTATAACTTCACTTAGTAACAGTGAAGCTCTCTGGACTCTTCAATGAAAGCGTACGAGTAGGGTTCTGGTCTTACCTTAGTGACTATAGAGGCTGTAAATTGCATCGTACAAAAATTAAAAGACGTTATCTTAATGAAGCATTTGTACAAAAAATGGACCAAAAAAAAAGAAAAAGAAACATCCTAACATACACAATTGCCAAGTTCTTATTAATATTGTATATTCCTCTTTATCACTACAGTTATCTGACAATGTAAAGTTAGGTCCTTAAGAGAAGTAGTACATACCAATCTGGCCTGTCTTCAGATTCAGACAACGCTGAACTGTATTATCTGGCTTTCGAGTAAAAAAAAGTTATTTATAAGAGAGAGCTTAGCTGTATTATCTGGCTTTCGAGTAATATTGTCTCACGCCAATATCCTAAGAAATCAATATAAATCACTTCCGAGAGTTGCAATAGGAAGATCAAAATAGACAATTTTGTTAAAGCATATGAAAAAATACAGTCCTGTTTTATTTGACAATGACAATTTTTAATATTTATTTATTTATTTTAAATTACATATTAAATAAATTATTATATATATATATATATATATATATATATATTAAATAACTTATTTAATGAATTAATTTACTCGTAATCAAATAATGAATTGGATCAACTGACATTTATAAATTATAATATATTTTCATTATCAACCAATGATCATTTTCCTTAAATTTCTTATCGAGTTACAACTTCTTTTAATATAATTCACACTTTTGATTTTTAAATCAAAAGACTCTTAAAAGTTACGGTTACATATGTCAATGAAGAGAAAAAGAGGGTTAAAGGCGACATATGTTAAAATTGGATTGCACAAAAAGAGTGTAGAGTCCCTAGAATGCCTATAGGTTTTTCTTGGAGAATGTCTCGACTTCGGACCTGTTGAATACAAATTCACAATTTTTTATATATTATATGAAGTTATTAACTCATTCTTAACTTATTTTATTAAATCTCATCACACATATACGTAAAATTTACGTACATGTGTGGATAAAATTAAGTGGCACAAAATTAAAATACCATAACAGGAGCAAAGTACTCCAATGAAAGGATAGAGAGGAAAATGAAATATTTTTTAAAAAATAAAGCTGCATTCTAAGTTGGTTATTTTTCTTTTCTTAGATTTAGATGAACGTCTTGAGAAACGGTAATTGGAAGCATCATGTATCAAATTTCTACTTGGCAAACAATCTTCCAGTATTTTTATTTGTGAGTTTATGTCATATTAGAATTATTAACAAGCATATATGATGTTTGAATTTAGCTCGGGTCATAAACCCCATTTGTAAATGTTATATAATGTAATTTTGTAAATTGCCAGTGTAATCTTGCATAGCATTTGGGTTCTTCCAATTATTATGATCTAATTTTAGTTGTTCTATAAAGAGATAAAATTAACACTTTATAATTGTTCGCTTCAATTTATTCAGAAGTTCTACATAAGTGTTAACATAATTTGTAAAATCCTTATAAAATGGTCTATTATTTAATTTTAGGCTTCTAATGGTCGTTTCATTTCGAAGAAAGCACACGTAGGGACGGTTTGACATATCTAACAAAGTGTGGTCTAATTACATTTATTTTAAAGATGAATAACTATAATTTTTAAAGAAACTTCACATCAACAAATATATGTTTAGTTTACAGCCTAAAAATAAATCACTTGAAAATTCATTCCCTTCCATGATGATTGATATCAATCATCATGGAAGGGTATGAATTTTCAAGTGATTTAATAATTAAAAAAAGCTAAAAAAACGAGAAATGTGACAAATTCATGCATTAAGCTTACAAAGTTGCCTTACACAGTTGAAATGAACGTATAAAAGCTTACAAGCTTGAATCACTAAACCGCATGTTATACATAAATTTCCTTCCTGCAAACCGAAAAGTTTAGCAATGATTCATCTTCCATGTCAACAATAGTTTAGGGAACATCACTACTTTTTTAATTTAATTTGGAGCGAGCGTGGGCTTGAGGAAGAAAAAAGTGTTTAATGGTTTCTGTAGGGGCAATTCTATTCATATTAGCTTTTAAGAATCGAGTTTTAAACAACTATAAAAGTGGGAAGACATATGGTAGTGATGGGTTGTCCATCAAGGAACGGATTGGCAGGAGGGTTGTACATGTCTCAAAATAAAGCAGGAATATGACTTTCTTTATTTAGTTTATTCATATGCATCATTATTACTGTGTTTTAAAGAAATCACTTGCTGCCTGATGTCTAACTTCGTTTTACCTATATAAGTCCGTTCGCTTCGCTCGGTTTAAGCATGGGATGTGCTTGCTTAGGTGACTATGGTGGCGAATAAGCCTGGAAGCTCATTTCTCTGCCCGCCCTTCGCTCTGTTGGCATTTCTGACATAGGTTTTGTCTTACCTCTTACTTGTTGCTTTCCTTGTATTCCAATTTCCAGATTCCAACCTTTCAAATTCAAGAGGTACCAGACAAAACTCTTCAAATCCGCGATCGTTTATCTTCCAATCCTAATGGTTTCTAGGCTCCCGTTTGAATGTAAAGGGAACAAGGATCTTTTTGATTTTTTTTTTAATTTTGGTATTCTCCCAATGGAAATGGAGGATGTTTCTTGGCTGTAGGTACGGGCTTGAATTGTTACGACGGACACTGTGTTTTCATATGTCATGGTCATCTCCTACTTATTTGCAGTTTAATACTATTCTGATTCTAGCACACCAAGTGCTGTTATTGTTGTTATCTCGATGATTATTAACGGCTAAGAGAGCTTCCTTCAGTCCACTCACGGGTGGCAGTAGGATTTAATTAGCTGCCGACTCATTCATCCAAATACTGTGTTAAAGGACGAGCAGATAACCCAGTAAATGAGTGAATGATGCGGGAGACAAATTGAATCTTAAGCTTCCTGTACTTGGACTGAAGGGAGCTCCCTTTACTGTTTGTCCCATCAAGTAATTCATATTATATACATGTCTAGTTTGGGCTGTCTCATACATATGCTCATCATATAATATAAGCTAATAGAAACCGTTCTCTTTATTCTCTAACATGACTGACAAGAGCATCTGATTTATGTTGAGTTTATGTTCTGCTCACTCTTTAACTTGTACACTGATTATTGAATAGTCTTTATCGATTTAGCTAATTATCAGCAACACCCTTATATGTCTTGTTCTGGTAACATGACAGTCTTTTGCATCTGGCTTACTAAAAGTAAAGTCTTTATATAGAGGTTCGCCATTGCCTTAAATCTGTTCCTTTTTCTTCATATCTTATTTTCTACCACCTCTTAAGGATTGCCTATTCTATGAAGCGATCCCATGTGAAAGAAAGATGGGGAACGTTAACTGGTGTAAGAAGTTGCATTCGAATCGCTTAAACATGAAAAAAATATGTCCGGCAAGAAAAGAATTGTTGAAATCTGAATTCTCAAATTTCTATTCATATTGTCATTTGTCTTTCATTTTTCAATTTCAGCCTGACTAGGTGGCCAATCATATTCTTTATTCGCAGTCTTCTGGTAACAATCAGCATTCTAGGGTTTCTGACAATGATTTTGAGTTGTGGTTAGGGCTTCAGGGATGGCGCGAATGAAAAGGAAACCTCACAGATTCACGCTTCACGACATTAGCTTCTTGGGTCTTGCTCTCTCACTGCAACAAGTTCCTAGACGGATAGTTATATCCCCCAAGTGTGCAAGTACCCATGTCCACTACCCCGTTCCTAAGGCGGAGGTTCACTGAAGATATTTAGCACTATGAGTAGTTAGGGAGAAATTTATTTAATTTTTGTCTGCCTTTTATTACACATTTTGTTAAGTCGGATTTGCAAGTTCAAGATAAAATTAAGTCTGTAAATAATTATGCTCTTTATGTTATTTTCATCTCATACTAGGGATATATATTGACGAGGGTTGAAGGCAGGCCTTCCTGCCGTCTATTGCTATTAGCTCTGTGTATTATTCCTTCGGCTTTTCTTGATCTTAAGCCATATCAAGATTTCTTTTCTGAATTTTCACTGAAATGGAAACTAAATTTGTAATTGGTTTTTGTCCCTTTATATATTGACATCACAAAGACCAAAAACCTGGTACCTGCTTTTGTACGAATAAAGCGCTTAAGATTAATGTTGGACATTCGGATATGTTCTTTACAATCTTTTATTCTTACTAGATCTACTCCTTTAAGAAAACTATCGATCCACATCATATGTTAGTAAAAATGCCATTAACTGTGTTAATATCTTTAGTTTTGCCCGACTTGTAACTAGCTAACACCAACAACTTTCGTCTAAGGTGTTCAGTTACAACTTGTTTTTCAGCTCGAGTCATCCTTTTATAATAAAAGAATATTAAACCAAACCAAGTTAAAGAAGGTCAGCCGCTGATTGTGGTCGTTCCCTTTCTTTTTTTAAAAAAATCAGGTTATACTTCTCCGTTCCCTTCCCTAAACGAATCTCTTACTGAAAACAATTGCCATCACGGATGTTTATTTACATCACCTGCTACTTCTGTCGACTACATCACAGCTAGCTGCTACTATTTCTTTTACCGCTGAAACTTCATGCTAAGTACGGACAGGAGCTCTCCCTCCAAACAACTTTATGATTGATCGTTTCTTGTCAAACATCTTAAATCTACCTTCTAGTGCATGCTTATGCTTTTTGTCATTATTCTTCAAATCTGTATGTTCTCATGAATATATTGTATGGGAATTTTACACTTCTCATTTGGTTAGCGGAATAAGAGGTGATTCATATAAGCTCACACAAGTAACTTTATTGCAAAATAACTACTAAAATATTAGAAAGTGACTGCAAAACTGAAAGTTTGGGAAAGAATTGCAATGTCTTGCAAATTAAAGGTAGAAAGACTTGTGATTTCACTCTGATCTCTGGGCCCTACATGTTCCAATCCATTCGGAAAAGTTGTAAGTGTTAATTAACTAATATTACAATCTTAATCAAACTGTCTTATCTTTAGATATGAAACCAAATCTTCCGAGTGATGTGAAAATGGACTATTTTTCCACTGGCAGATGGGATTGCCCAGCAATTCGCCAGCACCCATGGCCTACTCCCAGGTCAATGAAGACGATCATGAGAAGCGAAACTTTTCGTAACTTCACGTTGATGTAACTGCTTATAATTAAGATAATGTAGCGCTTAAACTTAGATGTTTAGTTAAAGTAACCAGAAGCTTGTCATTTCTTAGCTCTCCCTCCATCATCTCATCCAACACAGGTCATCAGTTAGGAACAGATGTCAATCAACCATTGGATATCATTGCTTAGTCGTCGTCCCGTTAGCATCCAGTCAACATCATGTTAGTATCCGGTTAATGTCACGCCATTATCAAGTGACATGCTTCAAAACTCCATTTTTCCATGTATTTCCTAGTCGGTGCCACATCAATAACCTGTCCTCCTTTGGTTTGGTTCAAACATGTCGATTTGGTTCAGTTCAAATTCGTTGACCATCACTTTGATTATCCAGTTTAACTTCTTTCATCTAATTCTTTTACAGACTATATCGGTTCTTAACAGTTTTCAAGTGCTCTGAATTTATTTATGAGGTCAGAATAACTAAATAACAACTCTACAAATAGCCTTTTTTTTCCTTTTTATTGTCTTTTCTTATTAGATGCCTCTAAACTCTTTAAATATATTCCCAACTCTAACAATATCACATTAAATGGTTCAATATATGATTTAGGGCTGAGAAAATATGCTTTTTTTTTCTTTCAGAAGGAGGTTCATTTAATATATTATTATTAGAGAAATACCGAAACCAATTTAAAAGGAAAATGAAGAAAAGGATGTATTCATAGAACCTTTGGCATCATGGGATGGAATAAATCATCAAATTTTGACACATAGGTTAAAGCGATTAATTCGACCTTTGACGCTTTGACATGACTCAAGATATATAGAATTCTTACAAAATATTATAACAAGAAGAGCTTTAGGCTGCAGAAAAAACTGCAATTATAAGTAAAATTATTGCTGTCTTTTTATTAAAGTAACATAATTCATATTGATAAATAAAGTGACACTGAGGTGTAAGACAATAATTTTTTTAGGCAATAAAATGAATAATATCTTTTAAACTTTTAACTAAGACAATAAAACAGTTTCAAACTATAGCAACAATATTAAACAGATATAACAACAATTTGAATAATGTTGCTTCAAGTTTTGACTAAAGCAACAATATAATTCCTAATTATAGTAACAATGTTGAATAGATATCGCAACAATTTAATTCTTTATAAGATAATAAAGTGTTTTTTAAAGAATAGTTGGTAACAACAAAAGTAACAATTTATTCTTTTGTTATCAATAACATGTCAATGTAAAAGTGAACTTTTGTCATTAAGTAGACAACATTTGTATATCGCCTAAAAGTAATATACATACATTAATGTATAACTTAATTAAATATGTAATATCAAATATAAACGACCAAAAGTTGCATTTACATATGTTATAGTCCGAAGGACTTGTCAAATTCAGTCTTTAACATATTCAAAATACAAAAAACAAATTACTCGCTAAAATATTTACCTACTTTATCTTCCTCTTCATATTGAAAATAAATGAATTAATCTAAATATTAAACAAAACCAATATCTAAAATAAATGAATTAATCTAAATACTAAACAAAACCAATATCTATGGGCACTCCAAAATTCTTCACCAAATACCTCTCTATCTCTCCTATTCATCACCTTTCTAAAAAAAAAAAAGAAACAAGAAACAAGAAACAAGAAGCATATTAGAACTGAAAACTACCATGCTCATAAATATGTTGATATATCTAAATAATAAAATACTAACAACTTTATTAAGACCTCAATTTAATCAAGCCAAATAATATAATCCAAAACTAACAATACAATGATTCAATTCTTTTATGAACAAATTGAGAAAGCATGAATATAAGTAATTAATCTCAACAAAAAAGATAACAAGATGATGTACATTAATAGTGAGTCAGAATCAAGTAATTTCAAATCTCTTAACTATAATTCAATACTTGGTCAAGCACCATTAAATGGCATGTAAGGTAACATTTGATGTCTAGTTATTGGAAAAACTTAAAATTTTTAGTAAATAGAGCAAGACCAACCACTAAGTCTTGATGCACCAACAACCAGTATTGATGGTTCCAAAGCAACGTTCTTTAGAATTGCTTCCATAAGTCAGTAGATTACCCTCAACACTACATTCACAACAACTTAATATTAACATTTGACCAACTTAGACAATAAAATATAAAAAGAGAAGTCTTTTTTATGTAGGAAGAAAACAATTAAATTTTCTTGCAGGGAACTTGGGCAATGGTTCACTGAGATTATTGTTGTAAAACAATTCTCGAAAACACCAGATGTTGGACCCCAAACTTTTTGTGAAAATTAGAAATTAAAAAATGGAATAAAATGAGGAAATGTGGTATGATTTCTTGTAATTGCATAAAAAGTATGAATGAATTTATTAGCATTGGATAAAATATGGAGTTTCTTTGTGTTTATGCATATGTTTGAAAAAAAAAAGAGGAGTATGGTGTTTTCTGCCAATTAAGATGAATTTCTGGGTTTATATGATTTGGTTTGTGATTTGGGAGATTGAAAGATGTGGATGAGTGAAGGGTTGTGCAGGTTGAAGATTTTGGCTAGTGAAAATTTAGGGGAGATGTTGTCAAAATTTTCATAATGGGCAGAAACTTTGACTGCATTTTTGACCCTCTTAGAGTTTAAATTGGATTGGAGGGTCTTCTTGAAGATTGTAGTTTAAGTTTTGATCTTTTCAATGATGTATAATATGTTATTTTTGGCTGTGGAAATTAGAAGATTTGTCATTTTAAAGTTTGGATGTGGTATAGGATGACATTTAAGTGGGCAGTACCTTTGATTAGAATTTTGACCCTTATAGAGGCAGAGATTGCCTTTAAGTGCTTCATGAAAGCTTTAGATTATGTTTTGATCTTTCCATTGGTGTAAAGTATGGAAATTTTGGGCTATGAAATAGGAAGTTATGATTTTTAGAAGTTTCTGTTACTATTTGGCATGATCATTAGTGGACAGAAACTTTGAGTGAACTTTTGACTCTCTTAAAGATTGATATTGTTCTTAGAGTCTTCATGAAAATTGTTAAGCTTGTTTTTATCTTTCCATTGATCTAAGGTATGGAATTTTTGGACAAGGGAGTGAAAAGTTATAAGGTTTGCAAGTTCTGATGTTGTTTAGGATGATATTGATGAACAATCACTTTGTGTGGACTTTTTGACCCTTTTAGGCTGGTTTGGTGTGGACTTATGTGTGTATATGCTTAATTGATTGCATTTGAATTATTGTGATTATTGAAAATGCACTGCGATTTATGAATAATGATCAAGTTATGCCATTGAAACATGTCGTGTCATTTTTGTATGAATGGAAAAGATAGAAAAACTTGAAAGTATGAAAACATTCGATAAATTGATTGAGCATGAAATGACTATGTGCTTTTGTTTGGGTGAGAGAGAACCTGTTTCGTTAGTCACGTGCACGATGACCCATAGTTTTCTCCCAGTTACCCGTTTGAGGCCACGAGATCCTGAGAAATCGGACTCGTTTTGTTCACGGTGTAAACCATTTCGTTTATGGAACTCTCGAGCCATTTGTTTATGCATTGCATCTTTGAATTGTCAAGTATGTTGCATAAATTGAGTGTTTTGTATTGATGGTTAAATGGATATGCTGTGTTGACGTGATGACATTTTTAACTATGAGTTTTGAGTTCAACTTTCGAATTTGACTGAGAATTTGGGAATAAAGCATTTTATGAATTCATTATGATTTTTATACGACAAATGACCAATTTCAACGGTTTTGTTTATTCTTCGTTATAAACCTGTTACCCACGAGCTATAAGCTCACCCCCCTTTATTCCCATCCACAGGTGATGAAAAGAAGATCGGGTGAAAGAAAGTGAAGGTTTTTGTTTGTTTGTATGTGTATGATGTGTTTTTAAGTTAGATTTTTGTAAAAATGAGAGCTTAGGCTTAGATTGTGTATTTTGGAGATTTTTGTATCCTTGTATATTGGTTTATGATTGATGTTGCTTTGTGGCTTGAAAACGCCATTAAAGTTTGGAAGGCATGTATTTTGGCATGTAAATGAATTGTCATTGTATATTGAAATCGAGATATGATTATGTCTTGGATATGGATGAATACGATATGGATTCCGGACAGGAGGTCCGATGAATTGTGTTGCTGTAATTGAGATATTGAAGTGCTTATCTTGTATGATTCGTGGATTTCTGGATAAGTATGACTGTATACAAGAACATTATTATTATGAATTGAGATTTTGCATGAGAATAAATTTCCTAAGAGGAAATTAAATCACTTTGTTCGGATTGGTTTAGTCTAAGGTTTCCAACGCGATAGTTTTCATAAGGTATAAGTTTTCAGATGTCAGAAAGTTGTTGCTTTGATTCCGAGCCAATTTGATTCATTTTTTATTGGCTTTCGTTTGGTAAATCTGATTCTTTGATTTACAGATTTGATTTGTTTTGTTTCGCTACTTTCGCTTTGTGTTTCGCTTCTGATTTGGCCCAATTTTGGGTTGAGATCCGTTCTTTCGTTTCCGTCTCTTTGGCGAACCATTCGTATTCGATCCGCTTTGGACTTTGTTTTCGTCTCATGATCTGTTCGTTTGTTTTGAACCGTTCGTTGCGCTTTGCTTCCGTTCTTTCATTTTTGTTTCAGATTCCGATTTTGTTTTTGGCTTTTCGCGTTAGATTTCCTTCGTAAGATTTGTTTGATCCGTTGTGTTTCAATTCGTTTTCGATTCTTTCGCTTTATGTTTCGAATTCCTTCACTTTGTTTACGATTTGTTTTTCATTTCTCTGGTTGGGGTCCGGTTCCGAGATCGGGTCCCAACATCAGACTAGAGCAATATCTTAAAAAAACTCATCAGTAAGATATTAAACAACCACATTAAAGTCAGAAAAAGATAAAGATCTTTAATGTTATGGTTTGATTCAATTTTGAAGATGTTGAAATGAAAATCTCCAATCCCGAAGTATGTCTAAAGGAGAAAACCATACTCACAAGAAAGTAAGCTCTGAGATTTTGACCAACAACACAAAAAGGCCATGACAAACTATTATTGTTCAGCCTCTTACTCTCATTACATGACAAAAAAAAAATCAACTTGATTATATAAGATTGCTTTAAGAATGATATCATATTAACATTGAATAAAAGATTGTAAAAGAGACAAAACCATTTAGTTCCTAATAGCGAATATAAAATTAGTAGCTTTTAACTAATCCACATACATAACTCTTATATTTCTAAATTATTTTTATTACCATTTTATTGCTACTTTTGCAAATAAAGTGAATGTTTCTTGATGATTAGAGGAAAACTTCCAAACTAATTTAAAGTTTGAAAAAGAACACAATCATAAGCTAAAAATGAGAGCTAAGCAACATATTGCAGATCTAAACCTTTTTTTATTAATATTAATAAAGAGACCATATCCAAATTAAGATTATTTAAAGGGTACAGCTTCATAATAGCAACCAATAGAAATCACGTCTATGGTTCATAAGGAACTACGAATCACACATAGTTTCTTGATATCACTCCTATTCATCCTTAGATAGGAAAGCCTTACACTTTTAACTATGAAATTCATAAAAAAAAAGTGCTCTTTTCTTTTATTTAACTATTGTAACATTCATCTAGATAGGAAAGCCTCACACTTTTAATTATGAAATTCATAAACAAAAGTGCTCTTTTCTTTTATTTAACTATTGTAACATTCATCCCAATATACTCATCTTGTTACAATATTCTTAAATCTTCTAAAACAAGGACTATAAAATTATTTCAATTCCTTTTCTAATAAGAATAAATAATAACTAACCTTTTGGCATAATGGGTTAGTTGTTGTAAGGAAATCCATTTACCTAATCTTAGGAAATACATAAAAAGTTACCCTTTGCTTGGCTAGGACATGCCAAATAGTAGTATGAAAGTCAAGAGAAGATGAAGAACTAAGAAGAGGGAAAATACTATATATGGTTGATAAAAGAAAATTTGGGACTTGTGCAGCTAACGTTATAAATGTTTGTCATACATCAATCTATATAAGTGAATTGTTCCATATAGTAGATGCTTATCCAGAAAGACATGAACAACAATGCAGTGAAACCTCCAATACAATCATATCCAGTATATTTAGACAGGATGAAACCTCAAATATAGTCATAAAAGGCCCACATATCCAGTGCATACTCAATCGAAAAATGCAAAAATACAAAATGAAAAATTAAAAACTTATATAGATGAAGCCGGATTTGGGCTTGTTGTAAAGACATGGCAAGTGGCATTACTGCTGCCACTATTATCATCTGGAATTCGATAGAACACGTTTCATTTTTTTCATCAAGTTCTAATTTTCATTAATACTTCAACCATTTGTGTGTCGCTATCCTTGGTTTTTCATTCTCATATCATTTATGTGTCAGCTTGACCTCTTTAAGGTCATAACCATTTGGCTTATACAATATCATCTTCTTATTGTTACGTATCTCTTTATTATCCTCAAACAATCTATGATAGGGCATTCACAGTCCCCAAAACACGACAAAATCATCGTTACAACTCTACTGTATTTCTATCTATTTACCCATTCATTTACCTTTTCTGTGTCCATATACATCTTTTCAACCAAATCCAGAATTTCCCGATACACAATTAGTAGAAATCATCCGTCTGTCTTTTTCCCTTACGATTTTATCATACTGATTTCCAAACTTTTAGCACAATAGTCACATAACCATTTCAGTCTCAAGCTTATGCGGTCCAGATCATAACCATTTCACGAATTCATTTCAGTTTATCTGTACACTTTTATCTCACCCTTTCTACTTTTTCTCACTCTACTAGGCACTAGGCACTAGGCACCTTGCTTTTTCAGTTCTTTCAGTCCAAAGTAGACCGTTACAGTATAACCTTGTTCTTAGTACAATCTCGCTATCATCATTTGCCTATAATATCTACTAATATCTAACACGAATGCAGTGAATCAATAAATGCCTGATCGGACCATCTACACTTTACTCCGGTCCAATATTTCCCATTTCATGACATATACAGTCAGAGCTGTAATTACCTAATCATCCCGGACTTTTAATCTCACTTAGGCCTACTATAACCAGTATGCTTCCCATATCTCTAGTGGACCTCTCCCGATTCTGATATATTCATTTTCTATCACCACAATATTACCATTTTAATCCGGAATTCATTGATATCAATTCTTTCCTTAATCCGTCTAGCTAACATAGGTATTCTCAGAACACTCACTCCCGCAAGACCCAACCCGACATCGACGGTGATATCCAGATCCGTGCTCATGAGGGTGGCGTGCTACATCACTCAAGAGAAAACACAAGATAACATTTTTTTACACAATCGCATACATATTATCATTAACGCGAAAGCAATTTATATAATCAATACAATGGCCTTGGGCCCACTTTTTACATTTACAATTTATTTGGTCAATTGACTTTACAACTTATCCAAATTAGTAATACAAAGTCCAAGAATAGAAACACTAAGACATGATTTAACCGATCCCGACTACTTCTCTGCTTTCTTCAACAAATAGATGTCATACGCCTGCTGCCTAACGGGTATTCTTCTAAGTCCTGAAAAATAGATGCAAATTTTGGGTGAGTTTTATGAACTCGGTGAGAAACCATCATCGATGGTTCACTCAACTCATGCATTCACCAATCATATTAGCACACGGTAGCATTAACAAGAATATCACATATTATCACATTTCAGCCCAATTTCATATACACATACAATTTCATCATTTACATCTTCCACTCATTTACAAATATATATATATATGCAATGCGATGTGACACTGCTCCATTTTCATTTCGTTGTTGTGACCGTGCTACTCAAATCGTCCCAAGAACGGGCACATTGCGTTGAGCCGGTGGCTCTGAAAACATTGGGCTTGAAGCCTCGATATATTGAGCTCATGCTCTCAATACGTTGGACCGAGGTCCGTATGCGTTGAAATGAAAGCTCTCACACGTTAGGCGGATATGCCCCGATACAATGGTCGCTCCGGCCACAACCGCTTTTATCGATCACACATTTATGTTTATGCATGCAATGTACATATTCCAATTTCCATTTACATATCATTACTATTTGCCAATTCTTGGACTTTCGGTCCAGTATTTCAATTATCTACATTTCCAATTTATTGCATCCTACTATATCACATTTACAATCCCATCCAATGTATCAAACGAAATGCATAATTAACACTTAAATATCAATTTCCCATTTCCTCGGACCTCTGGTCCAAATCTCCAATATAACATTTACAAACGATTACTCACAAGTAGCACTTCGTTATCTCATTCCAAATATTTCGTACACCTATGGTCCCAAATCAATCAAATTCAAATACACATAAACTATAAACCTCCATTATCTCCATATGGCATAATTGCAAAACTTAAACACATAAAGGTTGAGGAACCAACTAGGTTACTCACCTGTACTTCGAGCTAACATCTGAAGTTTCAGAACGTCGGTAGATCGACGCCCAAATGTGCCTCTATAACAAACAGAGGAATCCGATCACTAATTATCCAATCCGAATTAGTATAATGCACATGTAAGTGTATAATGCATGTGTTCATGAGATTTTGCCCTAAATTCAAATTTTTCCGTCATAAAATTCCATCAAAATTAGAAAACTATGGCGCCGACGGCAATGCAATTCGGACCTCTATAGGTCCCCAATTAAACAAAATAGCGCTAAACGAACAATTACCCGGGGCCACGTCAATTTCTCGTCCAAAAATTCCCAATTTCTCACAAAATGAAATTCAATATTTCACAAATCCGATGCCTCAAGAATCAGGTCAATCGGACGTCGGACGGAAAAGAAATTGACAAAAGAAACACCAAATACCAAATAATCAAAATAATACCAAATAATAATAAAAAAATTCAGATCTGCCTCATCACTAGGGCGAGCCGTCGCCCTAGTGATTCCGGATGATCCGGCGTCGTCGCTAGGGCGACGCGTCGCCCTAGTGACGCCGTTCATCCCAAGCCTCGTCACTAGGGCGACGCGTTGCCCTAGTGACCGGGCGAAAATCCAAATTCCCATTCTTTTTTTTTTTCTAATTTCCAATCCAACTTTCTAATTTCCAAACCAACTTTCAACACTCATAAATCTCAACACACAATTCAGAAAAATACAAATCTTATCTCGTTGGAAAGATCATAAAACCCTCTACAATTCTCAAGAAGACCATAAAAATCAATCTCACCCCTAAGGGTGTCAAAAATCCCTTCAAAGCTACTCCCTACTCAAATCCCATTAAAACAGAACAGTACATTGCAAATTTCATAACTCTCTGATTCTTCAGCCAAAAATTACCACATAAATATGCTTAATAAGTTCACAATGTCATCTACAACTTTCATTAACAACCCAAAACCAAATTCCATAGCTAAACAAGTCAATTAATTCACTCAATGTTTCTGTCCCTGAAATCATTCAATTTGAGCAGTACACTTATAACAAGTATAATTCCCTGTACACAAGTCAGAAAATTCCAAAATTTATGTCCCTGAAAAGCTAACTCCTCAAACTTCAAGTTTCATGAAGAACTCAATCTCCAATTCGATTTCTAACCATTTCAAATCTGTTATGCAAGTTACTGACCTAATCAGTACTTAACATCACAATGCAAGTTCAGATTTTGAAATTCCATATCTCCCCCATCTGATTTCCAAAAATTACATTCCATATACCAATTTCAAGATCAATGTGTCATCTAAAACTCTTCAGTAGATCCATAAAACCAGTTCAGTTCACAAAAATTACTAAAATTACTCCAAAACAGAATGTACACCAAATTTGCTAATCCAGCTAGGTTCACTCAATACATAAAAACAGTCAATAGTTATCAGGCCATAACTCTTAATATACAACTCGAAAAATATCAAGATCAGTGGTAATGGAAAGCTAACTCAATATGCTACAACTTTCATGAAGACTCTTTTCCCAAATTCCATATCAATTAATTTATAAAAATCAACAAAATCATCAGGTCATAGTGTCGGTTACTGTTCACAGGCAATAAAACAGTAACTTTCCATGTAAATTTTCGACCTTCTACCATTACAATTTAACAACACCTATTTCACACAAAGTTGAAGCCAACATCCTAAAGTTTAAGTGGCCACAAACCTCACCTCATTTTCTCACCTATACAATAAGTTATGATCAAAACATTGCAATAGGTCAAATAACCATTTTCCAGCTTTCATCTATAACTTAACTCTCATCACTTCTAACACCAATAACACATCACTAAGCACCATTTATACCTCTAATTCAACCCCAAACTAATCACAACATTGACTTATATAACTAACCAAACTTTGGCAGCACAAACCTACACAATTTCCATATTATTTTGCATCATAAACATCATTAATAACATCACCTTCTCATTCTTTAACTACCCTAACCACTTCCTTCACACAAGCATACATTAAACCCCTTCAAACCTACCCTTATAATGATCAAATAAATACATAAGTGCTTCCCATATATGCTTCTAACTACCAAAAGCATAAGAACAAACATTAACACTTACCTTAAACAAGTTCAAGCTATTCAATTTCCAAGGCTTTTCAATTCCTTCAACTTGAAACTTCTCAATCACCGCTCACGACTCTTATCACTACACATGCACATATCATCTTCTCAAAGAGCAAGCTTGGTCTTAGGTATGTACAAATAAGAAGCAAACCAAGAACCAAGACAACCCTTCTTGTGAGGGATGAGAAGATAGAAATTCAAGGAGAAAAGAAAGACATCAAAGAAGAAGAAGTAAAGGTTCGGATGAGAGAAGAGGAAAATAAGCTTGTCTAATGATTTTGGTCTATGAAATAGCCAAGGAAAGTCATTGGTGATGATGAAATTTCGGTGATGAAGCATCATATAAGACAAAAATCAAGAAGCCACATGGCTTTTAATGAATGGTAAGGACAAAAATGAGTTAATCCCAATTAATTAAGTACTACACCCACTTAAGCTCTAATCATGACACTAAAATAATTTCCTACTCCCCATTTATCCACTAATCTCATGCCATTAGGCAATCCTTTTCAGTACAAAAAGGCTCACTCAGTCAGTCAGTTAGAATTTTCAGGTCCGGGCACGAACCCCGAAAAATTCCAAAAAAATTCTCATAAATCCCTAAAAATGGGAAACAATTTATGACGCTCTCAGAATAATTTTCCAAATACAACTATCCCCTAAATTTCACAAAAGGTCTCAGTTTGAAACCTAAGCCGGAAAATGTCATGAATGCATGTTATCATGTGCAAGTGCAACAGACCATCTATCATAGAGGCTATATACTGTATGTGCATGCCGAAATATACTTTAATACTCCTGACCCGTCCCAATTTACTAAAATACCCTTCCCATCGGTGATGGGATGTTACTATTCTCCCCTCCTAACAAAAATTTCTTCCTCGAAATTTCATATATGATTTATCAGGAGGGCAGGGGAGTCTTTTTGATTAATACCCTTTGTTTCTCACTGTTTTCACTACCCGACCAAATTCAGTCAATGAACGGAAATCAAAACAATCAATTACTCTTTTTCGCTTATCAAACTGTCCATGTTTACGCGTAATTCGTCACCTTCAATATCAATAACATATATATCGGATATTTCCAATTCTATCTATGAAACACTTTGTAAATCCGAATCATCTTTTAGGTTTTAACCTAACTTACCAGTCCATAATGCTATTCACACCACAGTCGCATAGAGGCCACTCCTCACGAATTCAATTTCCCTTAACTACACCTTTATTTCCATCTAAGTACATTTTGGCTGAGGCCATACCCTTCAAAATATTTCATTTATTACATATCAGATTTCGTTATTATCAAACCACAAATCTCATGAGATTTATAACCTCAGTGTAAATCAATTCAACGCAATGACACTATCTTCTTTTACTTAGCCTAACACTTTATTACCTTGATCACATAATATAGGATCACGACTCCTTTTGGACAAGAAGACCCTTACACACTTTTGAATGGTGACACCAATATAATGATTGTCATGCCATAATTCCTTTGCACTAATTGAAAAATACCATTGGTTAATCACACATATCATCATTCACTTTGACAGGCTATATCATCAATTGCTTTTCCACAATACTCTTACTAGAATGTAACGCTTCGATTGTTTCTTGTGCTTTCTCGAACCATTCACTTATAATCATTCGATTTCCATTTTAACTTTTCAATTACTCTATCAATACACTCTTGCTAAAACTTAAAGCTTCGATCATTCCTTACATTTTCACTAATAGTTCAGAATGAGTATCACCCATATTTCTTAATTTGAACTATACCTACCATTTTTCTCAACAATTGAGTTAATTCCGTTCCTCAATACGGTTTACAATTTCTACATCCTCACTTCGGGTTTTGCCAATCCGCTTTGATGCATACCAACTTTGAAATTCCCATAACTAATAATGCTTTCTTTTTACCCCTTTTTGTCAGTTCGACTATTACCACTCAATAATACACTAGATTTGATAACCTTATTACCCAAATTTTGATCTTCTGCAATATAATTTATTTATTTATTTGCTCAATCCCTTGAATTGCACCATTAACTTAGTTTGAGTAATCACCGTTGAATCCTTTTCAAATCATTCAACCGCATGAAATAACTCAATCGGTATCGATTTACATATTCATAGACATCTCCAAACTATTTCATGCGATTTATATCTCCAAGCTTTTAGGTCACACTCAAGAGAACAAAGTTCAAATCATCAATCATAATACCACCCATGGAATTATATTTGTCCCAAGGTGCATAAAATCACTTTATACAATTTCAATAGATCACATCGAATCTTTTTGGAACACTTCAAGATAGATAGTAAATTCTTCAATTGTCTCCTTTATGATCATCGGTCATAACATTCACATGTTTTCCTCAATTATTCTTGTCAATTTGTTAAAACCAGAAAATCTTTGACAATTTTTAACGATCCAAGATTCCGTTAGGTCTAATAAATTCCCAATTCCACATACCCATATCTTTTGAACTTCCACATTTTATCAGTACCTATATCTTGATTAATTCTCCCAATATCTCATGTTCGCATACTAATTCATCCTTTATTCCTTCAATCAAAGTTAAGATTCACTCTTATGAGACTTGTATAACGACCAATTTCCTCAACTATACCCATTCATCTATTTCTCTTTCATTATCCATTTCTTATATTTATGTCCATTATCCACTCCAAACACAATTGAAACATGTTCCTTTTAGTAATACAATAAACTTAGTTGACTCATATAACTCAATTTATTCGTGATAGACCACTCACTGACTTAAATAAACAATCGTTATATCGGTCTAGTACTTTCAGAACATAAACTTTTAATCCCCTCAAATTCATAATTCATATTCAGTAATTCTTTTCTTCAATAATCAGAATCATCTCATTTACATAATATACACTCTTTCAAGAATATAGTTTAGCTCTTACACTAGAGTCTCTGCCAGATGTAATACAAATCAGTTACTCTTGATACTTCACGAAGATAAATCTCTGAAGAGCACTTAAACAATTTCTTTTCCTCTACTATCTTGCCATACATCACCAAAATCATCACATCCTATCTGACAATATATCTCAATAGTCTTATCAATTTGCCCGTTAATAGATCATAGTGCTAAGAATACCTTAATTGCATTTAATTCTCGATAACCATTCTCTTTTTGGTACCAATTCTCAATCATGGGGACTTTACTATATTCATGTCCCTCATTTTATTTCCTCAAGCTCATTACCAATGCTAGCATCTTTAACTGTCTCACTTCTTTCTCAATTAATCAGTACAAGTATTCTCATGCCTTACTCTCACTCATTTTGAACTTGAGCTACCGGCATTACTTCCTATATCATATTCATGTAAATAATTCATTTATGCTAGCTCATTTCACCCATGTTGGTAATCCCACTATTAGATATACACTTATAGTGATCATATAATCTGAACCCAACAATCTTCCTGTTTACACCATCCTCGCTCGTGAGGATCATACACAATCTCAATTCATTTACAACTGATCATTATAAGCACTTTCATTTCTTCTTCTAACTCATAAAGGGATTTTTTTTTCCGACAAGAATTCTAGCTAGCAAGTAGCCATTAACTTCTCAATTACAGGGTAACATTTTCACTTAACATAGGGCTCCCATAAGCAAGTGTGCATTTACTTAGGCAGATCAATTAAACCCGAACAACTTTTTCATCTACCAATTTCATTGTCTTACATTTCAATCTTTTCATTTTTGCATTAGACCCATATATTTCCATACTCATATCTATATCATAGATATGAAATCATTCTTGATTTTGCACTTAATGTATAATTTGACTCCAAATCACCAATCCTTATTTATAACTCTCATCAAGGTAATCAATCCCAATTGTAACTTTGCTATATCATAGAACACTTTATTGTCATTTACCTTATACACTGTAAATCTTACCATTGTCACATCTCTATTTTCCTCTATTAATTACTCATATTCAAGGACATACCCAATATAACTCCAATATTGTACTTCACGATATACCCATCAATATCAATACACTAAATATTCACCGTCGATCACACCATACACTCTTTCCTATTATGCAATATCCATTACTTCCTTTTCTCCCATTCTAACACATTATCCTTTTCTCACTTTTTCTAACCACTTAAACGATCGAGACATACTTATGTAAACGACTCGTATACTACACTGGGGATCAGTTGTCACTGTCTGTCGTGACATGACTTAAATGCACATAGCAAGACACACATTTTTTTTTCGAAAGCCCATGTAAGATTGTACTTGGCTCGATACCACCTAAATGTAACACTCACTCCCCGAAGACCGAACCCGACATCGACGGTGATATCCAGATCCGTGTCTCGCGAGGGTGGCGCTACATCACTCAAGAGAAAACTCAAGATAACATTTTTTTTACACAATCGCATACATATTATCATTAACGCGAAAGCAATTTATATAATCAATACAATGGCCTTGGGCCCACTTTTTACATTTACAATTTATTTCGATCAATTGACTTTACAACTTATCCAAATTAGTAATACAAAAGTCCAAGAATAGAAACACTAAGACAGACGTGAATCGATCCCGACCACTTCTCCGCTTCTTCAACAAGAGATGTCATACGCCGTTGCCTAACGGGTATTCTTCTAAGTCTGAAAAATAGATGCAAATTTTGGGTTAGTTTTGCGAACTCGGTGAGAAACCATCATCGATGGTTCACTCAACTCATGCATTCACCAATCATATTAGCACGGTAGCATTAACGGTAATATCACATATTATCACATTTCGGTTCCAATTTCATATACACATACAATTTCATCATTTACATCTTCCGGTCATTTACAATATATATATATATGCAATGCGCATGTGACACTGCTCCATTTTCATTTCGTTGTTGTGGACTGCATGCAAATCGCCCCGAGAATCGGCACATTGCGTTGAGCGGTGGCTCTCGAAAACATGGGCTTGAAGCCTCGATATATTGAGCTGCGGCTCTCAATACATGGACTCGAGGTCCGTGCGTTGGTGAAAGCTCTCACATACGTTAGGCGTGATATGCCCCGACGATGATGGGGTCGCTCCGGTCACAACCGCTTTTATCGATCACACATTTATGTTTATGCATGCAATGTACATATTCCAATTTCCATTTACATATCATTACTATTTGCCAATTCTTCGGACTTTCGGTCCGGTATTTCAATTATCTACATTTCCAATTTATTGCATCCTACTATATCACATTTACAATCCCATCCAATGTATCAAACGAAATGCACAATTAACACTTCAATATCAATTTTCCATTTCTCGGACCTCGGTCCGAGATCTCCAATATAACATTTACAAACAAGCATTACTCACAAGTAGCACCGTTGTCTCATTCCAAATATTTGGACACCTATGGTCCGAAATCAATCAAATTCAAATACACATAAACTATAAACCCTCCATTATCTCCATATGGCATAATTGCAAAAACTTAAACACATAAAGGTTGAGGAACCAACTAGGTTACTCACCTATACTTCCGAGCTAACATCTGGAAGTTTCAGTAACGTCGGTAGATCGACGCTCCAAATGTGCCTCTATAACAAGTAGAGGAATCCGATCACTAATTATCCAATCCGAATTAGTATAATGCACATGTAAGTGTATAATGCATGTGTTCATGAGATTTCCGGCCCTAAATTCAAATTTTTCCCGTCATAAAAATTCCATCAAAAATTAGAAAACTACTGGCGCTGACGGTGAGCAATTCGGACCTCTATAGGTCCCCAATTAAACAAAACAGCGCTTACCGAACAATTACCCGGGGCCACGTCAATTTTCCGTCCAAAAATTCCCAATTTCTCACAAAATGAAATTCAATATTTCACAAATCCGATGCCTCAAGAATCAGGTCAATCGGACGTCGGACGGAAAAGAAATTGACAAAAGAAACACCAAATACCAAATAATCAAAATAATACCAAATAATAATAAAAAAATTCAGATCTGCCTCATCACTAGGGCGAGCCGTCGCCCTAGTGATTCCGGATGATCCGGCGTAAATCGCTAGGGCGACGCGTCGCCCTAGTGACGCCGTTCATCCCAAGCCTCGTCACTAGGGCGACGCGTCGCCCTAGTGACCAAAAAAATCCAAATTCCCATTCGTTTTTTTTTCTAATTTCCAATCCAACTTTCTAATTTCCAAACCAACTTTCAACACTCATAAATCTCAACACACTTCAGAAAAATACAAATCTTACCTCGTTGGAAAGATCATAAAACCCTCTACAATTCTCAAGAAGACCATAAAAATCAATCTCACCCCTAAGGGTGTCAAAAATCCCTTCAAAGCTACTGCCTACTCAAATCCCATTAAAACAGAACAGTACATTGCAAATTTCATAACTCTCTGATTCTTCAGCCAAAAATTACCACATAAATATGCTTAATAAGTTCACAATGTCATCTACAACTTTCATTAACAACCCAAAACCAAATTCCATAGCTAAACAAGTCAATTAATTCACTCAATGTTTCTGTCCCTGAAATCATTCAATTTGAGCAGTACACTTATAACAAGTATAACTCCCTGTACACAAGTCAGAAAAATCCAAAATTTATGTCCCTGAAAAGATAACTCCTCAAACTTCAAGTTTCATGAAGAACTCAATCTCCAATTCGATTTCTAACCATTTCAAATCTGTTATGCAAGTTACTGACCTAATCAGTACTTAACATCACAATGCAAGTTCAGATTTTGAAATTCCATATCTCCCCCATCTGATTTCCAAAAATTACATTCCATATACCAATTTCAAGATCAATGTGTCATCTAAAACTCTTCAGTAGATCCCTAAAACCAGTTCAGTTCACAAAAATTACTAAAATTACTCCAAAACAGAATGTACACCAAATTTGCTAATCCAGCTAGGTTCACTCAATACATAAAAACAGTCAATAGTTATCAGGCCATAACTCTTAATATACAACTCGAAAATATCAAGATCAGTGGTAATGGAAAGCTAACTCAATATGCTACAACTTTCATGAAGACTCTTTTCCCAAATTCCATATCAATTAATTTATAAAAATCAACAAAATCATCAGGTCATAGTGTCGGTTACTGTTCACAGGCAATAAAACAGTAACTTTCCATGTAAATTTTCGACCTTCTACCATTACAATTTAACAACACCTATTTCACACAAAGTTGAAGCCAACATCCTAAAGTTTAAGTGGCCACAAACCTCACCTCATTTTCTCACCTATACAATAAGTTATGATCAAAACATTGCAATAGGTCAAATAACCATTTTCCAGCTTTCATCTATAACTTAACTCTCATCACTTCTAACACCAATAACACATCACTAAGCACCATTTATACCTCTAATTCAACCCCAAACTAATCACAACATTGACTTATATAACTAACCAAACTTTGGCAGCACAAACCTACACAATTTCCATATTATTTTGCATCATAAACATCATTAATAACATCACCTTCTCATTCTTTAACTACCCTAACCACTTCCTTCACACAAGCATACATTAAACCCCTTCAAAACTACCCTTATAATGATCAAATAAATACATAAGTGCTTCCCATATATGCTTCTAACTACCAAAAGCATAAGAACAAACATTAACACTTACCTTAAACAAGTTCAAGCTATTCAATTTCCAAGGCTTTTCAATTCCTTCAACTTGAAACTTCTCAATCACCGCCACGACTCTTATCACTACACATGCACATATCATCTTCTCAAAGAGCAAGCTTGGTCTTAGGTATGTACAAATAAGAAGCAAACCAAGAACCAAGACAACCCTTCTTGTGAGGGATGAGAAGATAGAAATTCAAGGAGAAAAGAAAGACATCAAAGAAGAAGAAGTAAAGGTTCGGATGAGAGAAGAGGAAAATAAGCTTGTCTAATGATTTTGGTCTATGAAATAGCCAAGGAAAGTCATTAGTGATGATGAAATTTCGGTGATGAAGCATCATATAAGACAAAATCAAGAAGCCACATGGCTTTTAATGAATGGTAAGGACAAAATGAGTTAATCCCAATTAATTAAGCACTACACCCACTTAAGCTCTAATCATGACACTAAAATAATTTCCTACTCCCCATTTATCCACTAATCTCATGCCATTAGGCAATCCTTTTCAGACAAAAAGGCTCACTCAATCATCGGTTAGAATTTTCGGTCCGCACGAACCCCAAAAATTCCAGAAAATTCTCATAAATCCCTAAAAATGGGAAACAATTTATGATGCTCTCAGAATAATTTTCCAAATACAACTATCCCCTAAATTTCACAAAAGGTCTCAGTTTGAAACCTAAGCCGGAAAATGTCATGAATGCATGTTATCATGTGCAAGTGCAACAGACCATCTATCATAGAGGCTATATACTGTATGTGCATGCCGAAATATACTTTAATACTCCTGACCCGTCCCAATTTACTAAAATACCCTTCCCATCGGTGATGGGATGTTACACATTCTAACCACAGTACAATATTAATCTCCTTATCCATTTTTCCTTCTTCCTTTCCTAATTGCTTATACACTTTCAGGGGTTCACACTCTCATACGGTCTCACTTTTCTCTTACTTAGTCACTTAACACGTATGCACACGTAGGATTTCTACCCGTACGACTCAAACTAGGGATCAGTTGCCACGGTCTGTAATGACACGACTCAAATGCATGCACCCTATGTTTCAGAATGTGCCCAGATACATTACGTACTATTGGGCTCTGATACCACCTAAATGTCACACCCCACTCCCGAGTGACCCGAACCCGATATCGTTGGTGATATCCGAGTCCGTGCCCCACGAGGGTAGTGTACTACATCAGTCGGTCCGTAAAACTTGGTATAATTTTTTTTTTTTGAAAAAACCGTTCGTTCCATGTTAAAAGGAAGCAGTTTCAGTCATTTCACAATTACGCGGAACAAGCAGTAAACAGTAGTAAATCTTTTACAGTAGATACAATCATTTCATAATATTTTACAGTAACCATAAAGTACAACTACAAATCAGTTACAACAATTGCGGACTACAAACTTAGGAAACACAAAGGCAGACGCGAACTATTCCCGACCTCTATCTCAACTTGCACCAGACATACTCCCGTGTCAAACGGGGTACTCTTCTGTAGGAAAATCCTGGTGTGAGCATCACATGCCCACGGTGCGGAAAACAAAAAAATTTTGTTCCGGGACCTTCCCGAAAGTCAGGATCCATATGTCTATACAACAAACTCAAACCATAACGGCCAAAGGAGACCGTCTCTAACAGTATCCACGCAGAGATCGGAAAACCTAACCGGGACAAACCCTTTGACCCTGGAATAGTTAGAACAAGTTGAAGACTGCTAGATCTTACCTTATTCTTGGAGTGCTTGAAAACAAACGATGAAGAGGAGATGAAGAAGCCTTGAAGGATGAAGAGATGATGGAAAGCTTGAAAGATGAAAACCCTTTTTCTTCTTTCTAGCAAAACCCACGAAGAACTTCAATGAAGGAGAAGAAACTCTTTCATTTTCCTTCAAATCATCATCAGCCACGATAATCCTCATCTTTCTCCTTTGCTATTTTGTTTTTAGTCATCAAATGAATTGATGACTAAGCAAAAATGGAGAAACTTCTTCTCCTTTCAACGTGTATATATATATATATATATATATATATATATAAATTCTTTAATTAATTAATTATATATATATATAAATAAATGCTGAAGTGGTCCAGTCACACTGGGGTCGGTCCTACCGGCCTATCGGGTCCCGGTATAGAAAAAACCCCCGGAAATCCTTTTTCAGCAATATCGATGTCGCGATCTCATCGGGACATATCTCGATCTCATCGGGATTCATTTAATTCTATTGCTCTCCATATATTGGATCTCTATCCAAAACTATTTTACGAATTCTTCGCGACACTCTTATGCGTGTGACCCATTAGGTTCCCGGTTATGTTGGCCACTTAGATCAACACTTAATCCAAGCAAGTCATGAGCGGTATCTAGCAACACATCATGACCCCCAATTGATCGGAAAGTAATTGGTTTGACGAATGAACTTATATTCATCATGAACCATATTACGAACCTTTCCATAGACAATTACCGTGCAATTCGTCCTTTCACCATGCTATACCCCACTTGGTTATGAGTATGGGTAAATTGTCAACTCTTACTAGACTGACTAAATCAAATCTAGTCCAAGTGATATCAGTTCTTGTCCTGGGACTCATTACTTAATATGTCACTGAAGACACTCTTCATGACATATATACTCAGGCCAGAGATTTCTAAGTAATGACCCTGACAAGAGGCCATGGGTATCATCTTCTGCTATCACAGAAGTGGTGAATCCTTTATTGGCTACTCAATTACCTTGAATACCTCAAGTCGCACCCAAGCACCACCCTATGAGCGACCTCTGTAAGGCAACAAGGAATGGAGTCAAAGCACGTAATCAAGATATCAAGATATCCTTGAGCACCTCAAGTCTAAGGATACTTGCACCATTGCTATGATGAGATTATCACTGACATTAGAATAGGACATCCATGTGATGATCTCATAGCAGGTCATCCAATGTACTTACTACCTCTAGTAAGCATCCACATCTCAACCCTAAATATCTCATATTTACAATTTCTGAGATCCACTGCTTGATCAAATCAAGGAGCTTGAGATGTACTAGTCTCTCCGGATTATCGATGTCCAGTCTCAGTAATCCTATAACTAGGGATAATTTAGATACTGATATAATTGCACATGATAGGAATCTCAGTAGTATGATCACATCACAATTTCCTTCATGCTATGTCATATATCATGGACTTCATGAATTTGCTTATTGATCAATATCAGTTCATAAATAATGAACAACAAGTTAATGAAATATGTCTTTCTTTATTTATTCATAAAGACTGTACACAAATTTGTACAAAATGCGCTAAAGGCGATTGCCTTTAGGGCACTACTCTAACAATCTCCCACTTGACCTAAAGTCAATCGCCTTGATATCTAATACCATAAAGTAGTACGAGAATCAAAACTCTTACGTGATAATGGCTTTGTCAACGGATCGCAATATTACGCTCGGTGGGAATTCTCTATCTCGCACACCACCTCGACCAATGATCTCACGATCAGTGATATCTCATGAGTACGTGTTTGGATCGTTGATGAGACCTTGGTTCTTTTCGCTGCGCAATAGTCCCATTGTTGTCACAATACAATCAGTATGGGCCCATCATCGCTAGGAACCACACCAAGTTCAAGAATGAACTTCTTGATCCAAACCGCTTCCTTCTTTGCAAGCGAAGCAATGTGTACTGCCTCGGTTGTTGAATCGACAGTCGTCTCTTATTTGGAACTCTTCCAACTAACTGCCTCGCCATTCAGTGTGAATACGTAACCTGATTGGGATTTGGAATCATCCTTATCAGATTGGAAACTGGCATCTGTATACCCGCTCACCTGGAGATCTCCATCCCCATATATCAAGAACACATCCTTAGTTCTTCGCAAGTACTTGAGGATATTCTTGACAGCCACCCAGTGACCCTCACCAGGATCCGATTGGTATCTGCTCGTAACACTTAGAGCATATGATACATCGGGTCTCGTACATAGCACATCGTACATGATAGATCCTACTGCAGATGCATACGGGATCATATTCATGCGCATCCTCTCATCTTGTGTCTTAGGACACATAGATTTCGAGAGTGTTATCCCATGAGTCACGAGAAGGTACCCTCTCTTGGATTGCTCCATGCTAAACCTTTTTAGCATCTTGTCTATGTACGTTGATTGTGAAAGACCAAGCAACCTTTTTGATCTATCTCTATAGATTCTTATCCCAAGGATATAAGTTGCTTCACTAAGGTCTTTCATGGCAAATTGTTTGGACAACCAAATTTTGACTGATTGTAGCATAGAGACATCGTTTCCTAGCAATAATATGTCATCTACATACAGCACAAGGAATACGATTGCAGTCCCACTAACCTTCTTATACACACAATATTCATCCGGATTTTGTGAGAAACCAAACTCTTTGATTACCTCATCAAAACGGATATTCCAACTCCTAGATGCTTGCTTCAATCCATAGATGGATTTCTGAAGCTTGCATACCTTTTCGCCATCATAGGAGGTGAAGCCCTCAGGTTGTGTCATATACACATCCTCAGCTAGATTTCCATTTAGGAAAGCTGTCTTCACATCCATTTGCCATATCTCATAATCATAATGAGTGGCAATGGCTAGGAGTATCCTAATGGATTTAAGCATTGCTACTGGGCTGAAGGTCTCGTCGTAGTCAACTCCTTGTCTTTGACAAAAACCTTTAGCCATAAGCCTTGCTTTATAGTTAATCACATTACCATTCATGTCGGTTTTCTTTTTGAAAACCCATTTGCACCCTATGGGTTTTATTCCTTCGGGTGCCTCAACCAAAGTCCACACTTGGTTTTCATACATGGAATCCATTTCAGCTTACATGGCATGAAGCCATTTCTCAGACTCTGAACTCTTCAGAACCTCCTCATAGGTGGTAGGCTCATCATCTTCTATGAGCAATACGTCATTCTGTTCATTAACGAGAAATCCATATCTCTCGGGAACAGAGCGTATCCTACGTGACCTACGAACTTCGTGTGTTGTAGAAGGTTGAACTATTACTTCATCTATATGAGTTACAGTTTCAGGTTCAGACAGTTGATCTGCGTCTGTTCGAGCATCTTGAACTTCTTCAAGTTCTATTTTGCTCCCACTGTCTTCTTGTAAAAGAAACTCTTTCTCTAAAAAGACAGCATGCTTTGAAACAAACACCTTTTGTTCCTCAGCAAGGTAGAATTGATATCCCATTGTTTCTTTAGGATATCCTACGAACAAACACTTGTCAGACTTTGCATCAAGTTTATCTGACTGTGTCCGCTTCACATAAGCAGGACAACCCCAAACTTTCAAATGAGTAAGATAGGGTCTTTTGTTAGTCCACATCTCATATGGAGTAACATCAACTGTCTTTAATGGAACTCTGTTTAACAAGTAAACAGCTGTCTCGATTGCATACCCCCAAAAGGATTTTGGTAACTTTGCAAAGCCCATCATTGATCGTACCATGTCTAACAAGGTCCGATTTCTCCTTTCTGCCACACCATTATGTTGTGGCGTGTAAGGAGGAGTCCATTGAGATAAAATCCCATTATCTCTGAGATAATCCAAAAACTCTTGGTCTAAGTATTCCCCACCACGATCAGATCGTAATGTCTTGATACTTTTCCCAAGTTGGTTTTCTACTTCATTTCTGAATTGTTTGAACTTTTCAAATGCTTCAGATTTGTATCTCATCAGATACAGGTACCCATATCGAGAATAATCATCAATATAGGTAATGAAGTAAAGACAACCACTTCTGGCATGGATGGACATCGGACCACATACATCTGAATGTATTAGGTCTAATACTCCATTCTCTCGTTCACCCTTTCCCTTAAAGGGTAACTTAGTCATCTTGCCTAATAAACAAGATTCACATGTGTCATATGATTCATAATCAAATGACCCTAAAATTCCACTCTTATGGAGCTTAGCTATGCGTCTCTCATTTATATGGCCAAGGCGACAATGCCATAAGTAAGTTGATTTTAAATTATCTCGTTTATGTCTTTTTGTGTCATTGACATTCATAATTGGATGTGACATATCTAATATGTAAATTCCATTGCATAATGTACCAGTACCATAAAGCATTCCATTTAAATTAATAGAACAACCATTGTTACTAAAAGTCAAATAGAAACCAGCTCTATTTAAACAAGAAACAGACAATATGTTCTTTATTAATACAGGTACAAAATAACATTCATCCAATTTAATTACAAGCCCACTGGGGAGTGACAAAAAGTAGGTGCCTACGGCTAATACAGCAACTCTTGCTCCATTTCCCACACGCAGGTCTAGTTCTCCTTCATGAGCCGCTCATCGTCCCACGAGGCCCGCATATCATTGCATATGTGTGAGCCACAACCGGTATCTAATACCCATATGTTATGGTCAGAAACAGTATTAACCTCAATGAAAAACATACCTGAAGGAACTGAGGCATCTGATGCCTTCTTCTGCTTCAATTCATCCAGATAGACTTTACAGTTTCGCTTCCAGTGGCCAGTCTTGCCACAATGGAAGCAAGTTCCTTTTGATGCAGTCTCTTTGGTTTTCTTCTTGGCTGCACTTCGTTTTGGTTTCTTAGACCTTTTCTTCTTTAGATTCTTTTTCTTTGAACCAGAAGAAGAAGCCACCATAAGCACTTGCTTACTATCCTTCTTGATAGATTGCTCTGCTGTCTTGAGCAGATTGATCAACTCAGGGATTGTCGTGGATATTTGGTTCATCCGATAGTTTAACACAAACTGTGAATAACTATCAGACAATCCAACTAGAATTAAGTCAATACTTAATTCATAATCCATAACAAAACCTAAGACGGCCAACCTCTCAATATACCCATTCATCTTGATGCATCTTGCTGCGCAGATGAACTCGAGTCATCTTAGTAGTGAAGAGTAGCCTCGAGGTCTCGAACCTTTCAGACCGAGCTTGCTCATCAAACAACTCCCTAAGATGAAACACTATGGTATGAGCATCCATAGACTCATGCTGCTTCTGCAGCTCTGGTGACATCAAGGCAAGCATAATGCAGATAGTCATGTCATTGTCTTTAAGATGCTTACGATATGCTTTCTAATCCTCATCAGAAGCATCAGCAGCAGGTGGATCAGGAAGTGGAACATCTAGGATATATCCCAGTTCTTCAGATCTGAGAACAATTCTCAGATTTCTCAGCCAATCTAGAAAATTTGGTCCAGTTAATTTGTTCGTGTCCATAAGTGAGCGCAAGTTCACACTTGAAGTCATCTTCAATAACCTAAAGGGAAAAGAGAGAAAGAATGTTAGAATAGAATTACATGCATGATCATAAGGACTTGAATGACATGCATATGGCTCCCACTAGTTTCAAAGAATCCATAACCCTCAGTACGAATCCAAGAAACATTATGACAAAATGTCCTAGTGGGTCGATATCTGACATTACTAAAATGACCTTGGGTTTATCCAACAAGCCAACTTAGGTCAATCGGTAGGTATCGGCCATACCAATTGCATCATAGATGCAACTATCGACTAGTGCTATCAACTCGTGATGTATGCACACACATTGAGTTATCAACTCTTGATGCGTGTACATCTGATGTACACTACCCAATTTCGCCTCTGTCCACGTTGACCTTGAGTTTACTCAACAAATCAACGCTTCTAGTGAAAACCGACCCATTAATCTGAAAATCTTATTTTCATGGTTCGAACATATCCGTATAGAGTGAGCTTGGGTTTACCCAACAACCCAACTCTATAAGAACTCTGGTTCTTCCCATATTAATGGAAGGCGTTAGTTTTCATATGATGTGTGAGAGTTTTTCAGGTCTCATCTTCTTCTTCTCTAAGCCGTAGGATTATAGTCACTATGACTATATGGAATGATTTAGGGTATTTCATCAATCACATTGAATCTATACCTAAAATCATCCATCATCCCACCTCTGCATGTTGTTGTAGTCGACTGGTGCATGTTCTAGTCGACTGTTGCATGTGCCAGTCGACTGGAACTTATGCTAATCGACTACTATAGATTACTGTGCACGTTCAATCGGTGGTACATTTTCCAATCATTGGGATGGATTATCGTGCACTTTCAATGATTGGTGCATGTTCAATCATTGGAATGGATGTGCCGATCATTGGTTTTTGGCCTACTATCTAATCGACCAATTTCTCAATCCGTGTAGTTCAAATTCACAATACCAAGTGTAACATCCTTTATTATGATGTACCAATGAAACACTTTCATTGTACCATGCTTACCATATATAGTCAAACTATACATGAAACTTGAAATTGATGAATACACTCTTATTCATTTAGACTTCCAAATAATTTGAGAATATCAAATTATCACCCAAAGTATCTCTAGGTAGTGTAAACTTTATCAAGACTACTTCGGCACATGTCACAAAATTTGTGACGGCCAAAACAATCAAGATAAGGGAATATACTAACGAGACGCTAATTAGACACATTTGACATCCTAAATTGTTTGGAAACCCGATTTCAAGAAAATCATTTAGGCAAGCATACAAAATCAATGTAACACATTTTTAATCACATTAAAAATGATCCAAGGCATTGGAATTGAGAAATACACAATTTTTCATTTCAAACAAAACAGCTCCAGCAATTTTCTCAAAACTGCCAAGTTCTGTGTTTTGCTTGAAAAACTCATTGAAACAATTTCAATAAATTATGAGAAAATTACAGAGGTTACAAAATGTTCCCAACATGCTTCTTGAATATTTTTAGGATTTATTTCCAACAAAAACTCATCCAACCTCAGCAACAAATCCAATGTAGAATCTGTGTTCCTCAACACAGTTATTCCCAGCAGCACACAATAAATTCTCAAATAAATAGTAAATCACCTTTAAAATATTTTTCCATTCTCATAGACATTCATAAACATCTTAGAGACATGTTAGTGAAAGCAAATCCGAAAAAAAATGTTTCTACAATTTATTCTCGAATTTATAAGCATGCCTGTTCATTGAATGTGCACAAAGACAGCAACCAGAACATTAGGGAATAAATTAGCAAAACCATATCAAATCACATTGATAAATTCGAAGCTTCCACAGACATATGCAACAACATCTTGTGAACATATCTGGGCAAGAAAATTTCGAAAACTATATTTCTATACTGAATTCGAAATTCACATAATCAACATGCATCATTGTCACAAGCAATAGGCAACTCCGACCTAGTCATGGTTTCTTTGTTATATACGACACAAGTGGCTCTGATACCACTGTAGGAAAATCCCGGTGTGAGCATCACATGCCCAAGGTGCGGAAAACAAAATTTTTTTATTCCGGGACCTTCCCGAAAGCCAGGATCCATGTGTCTATATAACAAACTCAAACCATAACGGCCAAAGGAGACCGTCTTTAACGGTATCCACGCAGAGATCGAAAAACCTAACCGGGACAAACCCTTTGACCCGGGAATAGTTAGAACAAGTTGAAGACTGCTAGATCTTACCTTGTTCTTGGAGAGCTTGAAAAGAAACGATGAAGAGGAGATGAAGAAGCCTTGAAGGATGAAGAGATGATGGAAAGCTTGAAAGATGAAAACCCTTTTTCTTCTTTCTAGCAAAACCCACGAAGAACTTCAATGAAGGAGAAGAAACTCTTTCATTTTCCTTCAAATCATCATCAGCCACGATAATCCTCATCTTTCTCCTTTGCTATTTTGTTTTTAGTCATTAAATGAATTGATGACTAAGCAAAAATGGAGAAACTTCTTCTCCTTTCAACGGGTACATATATATATATATATTAATTAATTCTTTAATTAATTAATTATATATATATATAAATAAATGTTGAAATGATCAAGTCACACTGGGGTCGGTCCTACCAGCCTACCGGGTCCCGGTATGGGAAAAACCCCCGAAAACTCTTTTTCAACAATATCGATGTCGCGATCTCATCGGGACATATCTCGATCTCATCGGGATTCATTTAATTCTATTGCTCTCCATATATTGGATCTCTATCCAAAACTATTTTACGAATTCTCCGAGACACTCTTATGCGTGTGACCCATTAGATTCCCGGTTATGTTGGCCACTTAGATCAACACTTAATCCAAGCAAGTCATGAGCGGTATCTAGCAACACATCATGACCCCCAATTGATCGGAAAGTAATTGGTTTGACGAATAAACTTATATTCATCATGAACCATATTACGAACATTTCCATAGAAAATTACTGTGCAATTTGTTCTTTCACCATGCTATACCCACTTGGTTATGAGTATGGGCAAAGTGTCAACTCTTACTAGACTGACTAAGTCAAATCTAGTCCAAGTGATATCAGTTCTTGTCCTGTGACTCATTACTTAATATGTCACTGAAGACACTCTTCATGACATATATACTCCAGCCAGAGATTTCTAAGTAATGACCCTGACAAGAGGCCATGGGTATCATCTTCTGCTATCACAGAAGTGGTGAATCCTTTATTGGCTACTCAATTACCTTCGAATACCTCAAGCTGTACCCAAGCACCACCCTATGAGCGACCTCTGTAAGGCAACAAGGAATGGAGTCAAAGCACGTAATCAAGTATCAAGATATCCTTGAGCACCTCAAGTCTAAGGATACTTGCACCATTGCTATGATGAGATTATCACTGACATTAGAATAGGACATCCATGTGATGATCTCATAGCAGGTCATCCAATGTACTTACTACCTCTAGTAAGCATCCACATCTCAACCCTAAATATCTCATATTTACAGTTTCTGAGATCCACTGCTTGATCAAATCAAGGAGCTTGAGATGTACTAGTCTCTCCGGATTCTGATGTCGGTCTCGGTAATCCTATGATTAGGGATAATTTAGATACTGACATAATTGCACATGATAGGAATCTCAGTAGTATGATCACATCACAATTTCCTTCATGCTATGTCATATATCATGGACTTCATTAATTTGCTTATTGATCAATATCAGTTCATAAATAATGAACAACAAGTTAATGAAATATGTCTTTCTTTATTTATTCATAAAGACTGTACACAAATTTGTACAAAATGCGTTAAAGGCGATTGCCTTCAGGGCACTACTCTAACATCTTCTAGTCCTGAAAAATAGATTGCAATTTTGGATGAGTTTGCGAACTCAATGAGAAACCATCATCGATGGTTCTCCCAATTCATGCATCATAAAACAATTTACAGTAATCAGGCAGTTACAGTCAATCACAGTAGTCATACAGTCATTTCAGGCATTCAGTACAGTATGCAATGCACATGTGACTCTTTCCAGTTATTACAGTGTTGTGACCGAAGCGCATAACGATAAGCGATGAGACTTAGAGTCAGGAGGTAGAACTCCTTCGAGCTCAAGCTCTTTTTCGAGATCGATCGATGAGGCGCTGACGTCTAGGGAGTAGACTCCTTCGAGCTCAAAGCTCGCGATGTCGATGTCGATGTCGATGGCGACTTGGTTCACAATTATTCTTTATCAGTTTATGCATCTGTGCATGGATGCACATGCCTATTTGAACAGTCACGTAATAGTATATAACTCACAATGATCAGTGATCTACGATTAATTAAGCATTAATATTTATGATCAATCAGTCAATTAACAGTCCATATCGTATAAGTAATCACATTGCACAGTCCATAATTCCTAGTTCACAGGCCATAATTCCTAAGCACAGTAATCCCCGTAGGGCAGTCAAGTCACAGTAAACACATAGATTGAGGTAACCACCTAGGTTACTCACCTATTACTTCCGAGCTATTGTCAGGAAGTCTCTGCCACGTCGGTTGAACGACGCTCCAATTGGGTCTCTATAAGAATCAGAGAGCAAAACGATCACTAAAATTTCAATCCGAATTCGTTAATGATACACATGTAGGTGTAGAATGCATGTTCATGAATTCCCAGCCCTAATCCCCTTTTTTTCCATTAGAAAAATCCGTTTAAAAATTAGAAAACCAATGACGCTAATGGCGCTCAATTTGGACCTTAATAGGTCCCTAATTAAATAATCACTCCAATTAAATAAAACAGTGATAAGCGGTCCGTTACCCGGACCCACGCCAATTTCCTGTCCAAAATCCCCAATCTCTCAAAAAATGAAATTAAATATTCACTGAATCTGATGCCTCAAGAATCAGGTCAATCGGACGTCGGACGGAAAAGTTATTCACGAAAGAAACCAAAATTCATATTAATATATAACCCTTATTTCCTTTCATTTTTTCCTGATTTCCAACCAAACTTCCAACACCCATAACTCTTTGCACACAATTAAAAAAACTATAAACCACATCTCATTGGAAAGATCATGACAAGCTCTACAAGTTTCATTTAGATCATTCAAAGTAATTCCACCCCTAAGGGTGTCCAAGACCCCATGAAAGCTACTGCTCACTCAAAGTCACTCAACACAGTACAGTATCTTGTAAATTCAGTAACTTTCATTCTCTTCAGTCAAAACTTACACAATAAATATGCTCATCAAGATCACAATGTTATCTAAAACTTTCATGAATAACCAAAATCTCAATTCATTTACTAACTAGGTCAAATAATTCACCGAAGCATCTGTCTACTAAACTGTCCCAATCTGAGCAGTAAATTTCCAACCAGTAGATCTCCTAGCACAAATGTCAAACAAATCACTACTTTATATCCCTGAAAAGATAAGATCTCAAACTTCAATTTTCATGAAGAACCAAAATTCCAATTCAACTTCTAACAATTTCAAATCTTCCAAACAATGTACTGATCAGGGCAGCAGTGAGAAACCTAATGTAGGTTCAGTTTTTGCAAATTCATTAATCCCAAATCTGACATCCAAAAATTACATGCAATATATGATTTTCAAGGTAATTTCTTCCTATACAACTTTTCAGAAGATCACCAAAGCCAATTCCAGTCACAAAAATTGCTAAAATTGCTTATAATCAGAAAGCTCACAAAATCGACAATTAGGCTAGGTTTCCACAAATGACAGAAAATCAGTCAACATTCCACAATGCATAACTCCCAATATACAGATCGAAAAATTACAAGATTAGTGGAAATGGAAAGCTAACAATGTAGGCTTCAACTCTCATGAAGACCATTTTCCCTAATTCCATATCAATTAATTTTGAAAAATCAGCAAAACACTTTGGTCATAGTTTTGGTTACTGTTCACAGACACTAAAACAGAAACTTTCCATGCAAACATTCGCCCTTCTAGAATTACAATTTAACAACACCTATTTCATACAAAATTGTAGCCAACATCCCAAAGTTTAATTGGGCACAAACCCTGCCTCATTTGCATATCTACACAATGAGTTATGATCAAAACAGTACAGTAGGTTAAAAACTAATTTTCAGCTTTACTTCACAATCACAACTCCTATCATGCCAATTGAACTTCTACTACCATAAGCATCCCAATTGGACACAAAATCAGTCCCTATATCATTCCTACATTCACTAGGCATACCAACCACAATTTGGCAGCACTAACCCCTTACTTACCATGCAAAGTGAGTCATCAAAATTCAATCAAAATCAAGCTAAAAACCAATTTCAACCTTAATCATTCATTATCCTAACACACCATACATTTATACCCATCAATTTACACTATAATTCTCATCAAATTAATGCATAAATAACCTTAATAATAACACCAAAATTCCCATTAAATGCTTCTAACTACCATGGCATTTAACTAAAGCATCATTAACACTTCATTTAAAACTTAAATAAAACACTTACCTTTTTAAGCTTCCAACCTTCAATTCTTTCTTTATGCTCACTTAACACTTTCACTACTCACTTCTACCACCATACATGCTTCTCATGGATAGAAGATTTAAGTTGGAAGGCAAGGAAAATCTCAAAGTTGGAGGAAGGTAAAACTTTGATGAGAAGAAGGGAAACGATGGAGGTGGAAACATGGAAGGTAAGTTTCGGTTTACAATAAAGTTTTAGCAATCCAATGATCTTTTCCTTCTTTCCTTCTTTACTTAAGGCAACAACCGAGAGAGAGCACTTAACAAACCAAGAAAAACACTTAATTAGGCATTAAGTGAGGTGAAATGGTGGCAAAAGGGGATTGGTCTAGCAATGAGAAGAAAAGTCAACTTTAATCAATTTAATCCAAAAACAATACAACTTCACCCAATTTCGTTCCATTAAACAATAAGAGATAGAATTCCTTCCTTTCAACTAGAAGCCACCGTAATCAAAGGGTATGAATGCATTAAATGGAGGCAAAGGTGGCATTAGAAGATTTGTCCAAAGGAAAATGAAAAGTCAAAGAAAACAACTATTATACTTTAATCAATATCCAACTTATCAACCCAAATTTTCGGTTCCTACACATATTAAGGGTCCACTTATGGGTCCCACCAAAATAAGTAATAGGTAAGTACCAAATAACAGTAGAAAATCAACCGGTTCGCCAATTGACGATTTTATTTTATTTTATTTTTTTTCCGATCCGGGAATTTTCTCCGGAAAATTCTAGAAAAATTCCTAAAAATCTCTTAAAATATAAAACAGTCAATGGTTCACTCAGAATAATTTTTCAAACCCAATAACCACGTTAATCACAATAAAATTGCCTTAGGCACAAAAATCGGAAATGTCATGTATGCATGTACAGTAATTCCATGTGCACAATTGATACTGTGTATCAATCCTATTATGCATGAGCAGTCCTATGAAATCCCAATCTAGCACATCATATGCCAATTTACTATTCTACCCTTCCAATTGAGGGTGGGATGTTACAGATTTAGCCTTTAATTTCTCCATGAAAGTTGAAGAGTTTGATTTGATCATTATTCTAACATAAAGTATAGAATTTTTTGACCAAGGAATAATAAGTTATGATTTTTACAAGTTTCTGTTATGGCTTTAGCATGGTTATTAGAGGACAACTTTTGATTGGGAAATTGACCTCCTTGGAGGTCAAATTGAATTTTTTGTTCTTCATGAAAGTTTTAGGTTACTTTCTGATCTTTCCAATGAAATAAAGCAGGACATGTTCGGACTTGGACATTGAAAGATATAAATATTAGAAGTTATGTGACTAATTAGAGTGACATGAATGTGGAAAAAAATCTTTGATTAGAAAATTGATCAGTTTAGAGACAGAATTGATTGGTGAGTTCTTCATGAAAGTTGTGGAGCTTCCTTCAAGCTTTCTATAGAGACCAAATTTGTCGTATTTGGAGTTTGGGATCAAGAGATATGATTTTTGAAAAAAATTCGGATATATATATGTGTTTATACATATATACATGCCTCTATTCTTATTTCTTATTATGTCCCTCTTCCGATCTTTTGCTTATAACTTTTCCGTCCGATATCCGATTGAGTTCATTCTTGAAGCGTTGGATTCCTCAGCCAATTCTCTACATCCTCATGGGAAATTTGTAATTTTATGAGATTAAATTAAGGGTGATTAATTTAATCAAAGTGAGTTGACTAATTTTCTGAACATGGTTCGGTATTTTGAGAAATTCGGGATCTGTGGAGGTAAGATTGAAGTGATTCTTGAGGAAAAAGAAAATTAAGACATGGGGCTACAAGTCTTATGAAGAAAGTACATTTCAATTTTGCCCCTAAGACTTTCAATTTCTGAATTGAAGTTCGGATTAGTGTGCAGTTTTGGATTAAGAACATCTGAAAGTATTTTGGGCATAACTTTTGATCTGGTAATCGAAATGAGGTGATTCTTGTGGCATTATGAAATTAAGACATAGAGGAACATTTATCTATAATGAAGTTTTGACAAATTCCATCAAATTGATAGTACGAATCATATCCGAAAGTAAGCATGAAATAAAGTAAAGTGCAAGGGCATTTTGGTCAGTTGACCTTCATTAATGACATGGCACTAATGAGTTGCCGTTTAAAGCAAGGGAAAGGCACGAAATTGGCTCAAAAGAAGAAAAAAACAAGAGAAATAAAAGAAGAATGAAGAGAGAGCTTTCGGTGGTGTTGGAGGAAGAAGAAAGATCTTAGAGCTTTGATTTTTCTTGAGTTTCAAAGGGGATTTGATGCTTTCATGAAGGAAAAAGATGGAAGAAGGTGATAGCTCTCTTGTGGGACAAGAAATTTCAAAAATAGAGAAGAAAAGAGGTAAGAGAAAAGTTTGAGCTTTGAGTTTTTCTTCACTTTTTGGTTTAGAAATATGGAAAATGATATGGGTATGTGATATATGAAGTCAATTTTGATGTATATGCGTTAGGTTATGTTTAATTTTGGATGAAAATTTAGGGTTTATGCCTAATTTTGTGGTTTGAGGTTTTTGGAAATTAATAGCTTAGAATCATCAAAAATATGATGGATTGGTGAAATATGAAATCAATTTTGAAGAAATTGTGATTTATGATATTGAATTTGGGTAAATTGGTTTAGGCCAATTTTGGAAATTGGAGATTTAGATAGCTTGAATATGTGAGAAATTGATGTTTCCTAAGCTTAATTTGAGTAATTGTGATTTTTATGATATTGAATTTGAGTGAATCGGTTTAGGTCAATTTTGAAATTTTCGAAATTGTTGATTTAGATAGCTTGGAAATATGAGGGATTAGAGTTTTCCAAGCTTAATTTGAGTAATTATGCATTTTATAATGTTGAATTTGGGTAATTTTGGTTTAGAAAATTTTAATGTAGAAGAAAGAAGGAGGCTTTGGAGCAATTGAGGCACAAAACAAGTTTCTATCATGGAATTGAGGTGGGTAGCATATTTATATTTTGATTTGTAAGCTATATACGAATTTTTGAAAATTAAAGAAAGCAAAATTTGGATTTTTGATAAATTATTGTTTTTGTAAATGTTTGAGAAAAAAAGGATTGATTAATGTTTGAAATTATGATTTTTGAATGATTTCTGAAAAATTATTACAAGTTTAAATTCATTGTTTTAAATGAGTTGATAAATCGATAGCAATTTCTGGAATTCATTTGTGATGAATGCATGGATAAATTATGCAAATTGTTGAAATCATTGATTGAATGATTTGATTGTTGAAATCATTGATTGATCGAATTGTATGCATTATGTGAAACTGTGAATGTGAATGTGTCTAGTATGGCACGTATGAAAAATAAAGTTTCAAAATGTGCCTTCGGGCAACTTGATTTGTATGTATGAAATATGTGATAAGTGGGTTTGGTTAGGTCCCTTAAGTGAGTCAGTGCACTGTCTCTATTTGAAAATTTAAGCTTTTTCCCAGCTGCCCGCTAGAGGCATTGGAGCTCCGATTTCGGACTCCCTTCACGGCTATATTGGACCGCTATGCGGAAAAGTGTAGTACGTTTTGTACACGGCTGCACAGGACCGCTATGCGGGAATGTGCAGTACGTTTCATTTTTGGACCGACCCAAACCATTTGATATGTTTTGTGTATTTGATTTGTATTTTTATACGATTGCATTCATGATTTTGAGACTGTTTATAACTTATAAAAATTTGAGAAAATTGAAAGGTTTGAGGAAACTGTTTGAAAAGTTGCAAAGGTTGAAAAATAAGCCTTTTGGCAAAAGTTTGTGAAAAATGATTTCTGCTTATTGTTCAATTTATAAATGTGTTATGCACTGAGCCGTCGAGCTCACCCCCCTTTCATCCCCATCTCCAGGTATTCGAACAGGAGATCGGATGAAAGATGGTTAAGACGTCAACTTCGACTTTTATATGTTTTTGTAATGTGTATAAGCTGTATTTGAGTAATTTGGACTTTTGGTGTTGATTTTGTATATGGCTTGAAATGCTATTTATGTTTACGAAGCATTTAATTCATGATGTATATGAATTTGTATATGGAAATGAGTTATGAGATTTGTTTATAATTATAATTGGATTGTGTATGGATGATTTTGGTTAAAGATTGAGACCTATTGAAATGTTTAGATATAGGATTGCGTTTGATTATGCTGAAATCCCTGACGGAGGGTCCAGTAGATTTTGATTGATTGTGTGATTATTTGGAGATATAGAAGTGTATTTTGAACCCTTGCAGGTTTTGGGTTTGATGAAAGGCAGCCGTTATGCTGCTGAAATTTTGGTAGAAAGAAAGGTATAATAAGATAAGAATTGATTAAAAGATGAAATTATGGGATTTGTTTGCATGTATAAGAAGTTTGTGTGATTTGAGAATTTGATTAAGGATCATTGCCAAGAAAAAAAGAAATAAGATTCCCTCGTATGAGTTTGATTAATGAGTAAAGAAAAAAAAATTTATACCGGATTTTGGAATAGTCTAGGATTCCAACGCGATAAGTTTGCTATGCTTCGTGTTTTCAACGGATGTTGGATGTGTTTCAGTTCGATTATTTCGTTTGTCTCCGCCTTATGATTCGATTCTATTGATTATTCCAATTTGTTATTCGTATTCTGATTCGAGTATTCGTTTTGCATTCGATTCGTAATTACTTTAGCTTTATGATTCATTTTCGATTCGCTTTCGTTTCGCCTTCGTTCTTTTATTCGATTCGCATTTTGTTATTCGTATCGATTTGTAATCCGCCACTTTGCGTCTTTCGTTTCATTCACTTTTCGTCTCTGATTTCTGCTTTTTCGGTTGGGATCCAATTCTTGGATCGGGTCCCAACATTTATGGTATCAGAGCCCAGTATTAGGATCATACTTGGGCATATATGTTTGTTAAGCGTTTTTGAATCGATTTGAAGGAATTAGTGAGAAAATGTAATTAGTGGAAATGTGCTTTTGATGTGTGTGACCCATCATGAATTGGAATTGTAAGAATGTTTTGATTAAGATGTCAAATGATGATTTGATTTTAGTAATGTGTTAAGGACAGTGCGACTGAAATTTCTTGATGATGGGATAAATCGAGTTGATTATGCACTGGTACGAATGTGATAAGGAAAGTGTTCATGAAATTGAGATTTGAAATTTATGATGAATTAGGAGGATTGAATTTGATACTGAGAAATATTGGAAAAATGAATTTGATGATAGGAATATATGATATGGGTGGCATGTGATTCAAGAATTGAGAAATATTTGATTTGAGGAGATAATGCTTTTTGATATGATATTAGCATTTGACACAAGAAGTGAATAAGTGCAAATAAGTTGAGAAATATGTGTGATAATGGCAAAGTGATTGATTATGATTTTTGGAAAGAAATTAGTAAGAAAGTATTTGATTATCTTCGTTTGGAAAGAAATTATATGTAAGGATGTGTTACTTGGTGTAAAATCAAGTATGAATTTCGAGAACGAAATTCTTTTAAGGGGGGAGAAATGTTGGACCCTGATCTTTGAGTGAAAATTTGAATTATGAAAATAAAATTTAAGGAGTGTTTTGTGTATGCATTGTGTAATAGATGACTTAAACTTAAAGGATATTGATAAGAAAAGAAATGATGTGATTTTGATATCTTTGGGGTTTTGAATAAATTTTGATTGGTTATGAATGTTCAAGTGGATGAATTGATTGAAATGAAGTTAAATGGCAAGAATTAAAAAGAAAAGTGTGAAAATTTGAAGAAGTTAGAAAGTTTGACTTTTGGGGATGAATAGTGATAAAAAGTTTGACTTGAGAGTTGACTTTTTGTTTGAGGCGAAATTTGAGAAAATGGTTTTCTGGAAACTTGTAGTTTATGTTAAGAGCTTTCTGTCGTCATAAAGTTTACAATTTTTCAATATCGGGAGTGAAAGTTATGGTCAGTCAAAGTTTGAATGTAACATAGGTTGATCCATTTATATGGCTGGAGCTTTGACTGGAAAATTGACCTAGTTAGAGGTTGATTTAGCCTTTAATTTCTTCATGAAAGTTGAAGAGTTTGATTTGATCTTTATTCTGACATAAAGTATAGAATTTTTTGATCAAGGAATAATAAGTTATGATTTTTACAAGTTTCTGTTATGGCTTTAGCATGATTATTAGAGGACAACTTTTGATTGGGAAATTGACCTCCTTGGAGGTCAAATTGAATTTTTTGTTCTTCATGAAAGGTTTAGGTTACTTTATGATCTTTCCAATGAAATAAAATAGGACATGTTCAGACTTGGACATTGAAAGATATAAATATTAGAAGTTATGTGACTAATTAGAGTGACATGAATGTGGAAAAAAAATCTTTGATTAGAAAATTGATCAGTTTAGAGACAGAATTGATTGGTGAGTTCTTCATGGAAGTTGTGGAGCTTCCTTCAAGCTTTCTATAGAGATCAAATTTGTCGTATTTGGAGTTCGGGATCAAGAGATATGATTTTTGAAAAAAATTTGGATATACATATGTGTTTATACATATATACATGCCTCTATTCTTATTTCTTATTATGTCCCTCTTCCGATCTTTTGCTTATAACTTTTCCGTCCGATATCCGATTGAGTTCATTCTTAAAGCGTTGGATTTCTAAGACAATTCTCTACATCCTCATAGAAAATTTGTAATTTTATGAGATTAAATTAAGGGTGATTAATTTAATCAAAGTGAGTTGACTAATTTTCTGAATATGGTTCGGTATTTTGAGAAATTTGGGATCTGTGGAGGTACGATGGAAGTGATTCTTGAGGAAAAATAAAATTAAGACATGGGGCTACAAGTCTTATAAAGAAAGTAAATTTCAATTTTGCCCCTAAGACTTTAAATTTCTGAATTGAAGTTCTGATTAGTGTGCAGTTTTGGATTAAGAACATCTGAAAGTATTTTGGGCATAACTTTTGATTTGGTAATCGAAATGAGGTGATTCTTGTGGCATTATGAAATTAAGACATAGAGGAACATTTATCTAGAAGGAAGTTTTGACAAATTCAATCAAATTGATAGTACGAATCACATCCGAAAGTAAGCATGAAATAAAGTAAAGTGTAGGGGCATTTTGGTCAATTGACCTTCATTAATGACATGACACTAATGAGTTGCCGTTTAAAGCAAGGGAAAGGCACGAAATTGGCTTAAAAGAAGAACAAAACAAGAGAAATAAAAGAAGAATGAAGAGAGAAGCTTTCGGTGGTGTTGGAGGAAGAAGAAAGATCTTAGACTTTGATTTTTCTTGAGTTTCAAAGGGGATTTGATGCTTTCATGAAGGAAAAAAATGGAAGAAGGTGATAGCTCTCTTGTGGGACAAGAAATTTCGAAAATAGAGAAGAAAAGAGGTAAGAGAAAAGTTTGAGCTTTGAGTTTTTCTTCAATTTTTGGTTTAGAAATATGGAAAATGATATGGGTATGTGATATATGAAGTCAATTTTGATGTATATGCGTTAGGTTATGTTTAATTTTGGATGGAAATTAATTAGGGTTTATGCCTAATTTTGTGGTTTGAGGTTTTTGGAAATTAATAGCTTAGAATCATCAAAAATATGATGGATTGGTGAAATATGAAATCAATTTTGAAGAAATTGTGATTTATGATATTGAATTTGGGTAAATTGGTTTAGGCTAATTTTGAAAATTGGAGATTTGGATAGCTTGAATATGTGAGGAATTGATGTTTCCTAAGCTTAATTTGAGTAATTGTGATTTTTATGATATTGAATTTGAGTGAATCGGTTTAGGTCAATTTTGAAATTTTGAAATTTTCGAAATTGTTGATTTAGATAGCTTGGAAATATGAGGGATTAGAGTTTTCCAAGCTTAGTTTGAGTAATTATGCATTTTATAATGTTGAATTTGGGTAATTTTGGTTTAGAAAATTTTAATGTAGAAGAAAGAAGGAGGCTTTGGAGGAATTGAGGCACAAAACAAGTTTCTATCATGGAATTGAGGTGGGTAGCATATTTATATTTTGATTTGTAAGCTATATACGAAATTTTGAAAATTAAAGAAAGCAAAATTTGGATTTTGATAAATTATTGTTTTGTAAATGTTTGAGAAAAAAGGGTTGATTAATGTTTGAAATTATGATTTCGAATGATTTCGAAAAATTATTACAAGCTTAAATTCATTGTTTTAAATGAGTTGATAAATCGATAGCAATTTCTGAAATTCATTTGTGATGAATACATGGATAAATTATGCAAATTATTGAAATCATTGATTGAATGATTTGATTGTTGAAATCATTGATTGATCGAATTGTATGCATTATGTGAAACTGTGAATGTGAATGTGTCTAGTATGGCACGCATGAAAAATAAAGTTTCAAAATGTGCCTTCGGGCAACTTGATTTGTATGTATGAAATATGTGATAAGTGGGTTTGGTTAGGTCCCTTAAGTGAGTCAGTGCACTGTCTCTATTTGAAAATTTAAGCCTTTTCCGGCTGTCCGCTAGAGGCATTGGAGCTCCGATTTCGAACTCCCTTCACGGCTACATTGGACCGCTATGCGAGAAAGTGTAATACGATTACATTCGCTCACTTACCGCACAGGACATTATGCGGAATGTGCAAGACGTTCATTTTGGACCGACCCAAACCATTTGATATGTTTTATGTATTTGATTTGTATTTCTATGCGATTGCATTCAAGATTTTGAGATTGTTTATAACTTATGAAAATTTGAGAAAATTGAAAGGTTTGAGGAAACTGTTTGAAAAGTTGCAAAGTTTAAAAAATAAGCCTTTTGACAAAAGTTTGTGAAAAATGATTTCTGCTTATTGTTTAATTTATAAATGTGTTATCTACTGAGCCGTCGAGCTCACCCCCCTTTCATCCCCATCTCCAGGTATTCGAACAGGAGATCGGATGAAAGATGGTCAAGACATCAGCTTTGACTTTTATATGTTTTTGTAATGTGTATAAGCTATATTTGAGTAATTTGGACTTTTGGTGTTGATTTTGTATATGGCTTGAAATGCCATTTATGTTTACGAAGCATTTAATTCATGATGTATATGAATTTGTATATGGAAATGAGTTATGAGATTTGTTTATAATTATAATTGGATTGTGTATGGATGATTTTAGTTAAAGATTGAGACCTATTGAAATGTTTAGATATAGGAGAGTGGTTGATTATGCTGAAATCCCGGACGGAGGGTCCGGTGGATTTTGATTGATTGTGTGATTATTTGGAGATATAGAAGTGTATTTTGAACCCTTGCAGGTTTTAGGTTTGGTGAAAGACAGCCATTATGCTGCCGAATTTTGGTAGAAAGAAAGGTATAATAAGATAAGAATTAATTAAAAGATGAAATTATAGGATTTGTTTGCATGTATAAGAAGTTTGTGTGATTTGAGAATTTGATTAAGGATCATTTCCAAGAAAAAAAGAAATAAGATTCCCTCGTATGAGTTTGATTAATGAGTAAAGAAAAAAAAATACCAGATTTTGGAATAGTCTAGGATTCCAACGCGATAAGTTTGCTATGCTTCGTGTTTTCAACGGATGTTGGATGTGTTTCAGTTCGATTATTTCGTTTGTCTTCGCCTTATGATTCGATTCTATTGATTATTCCGATTTGTTATTATTCTGTTTCGAGTATTCGTTTTGCATTCGATTTGTAATTACTTTAGCTTTATGATTCATTTTCGATTTGCTTTCGTTTCGCCTTCATTCTTTTATTCGATTCACATTTTGTTATTCGTATCGATTTGTAATCCGCCACTTTCTGTATTTCGTTTCATTCACTTTTCGTCTCCAATTTCTGCTTTTCCGACTGGGATCCGGTTTCCGGATCGAGTTCCAACACCATGGACATCAACAAAGAACCCTTATGGATTTTATGAGACCAGGGTGTTGGATCGAAAAAAGAAAACATGCTATATTTGGAGAACCGGTAGATTTTAAAACCTTTTAGAAATCTTATTTGCAGAGGAAGCAATATATCCAAATCATCATGTCATTCTATACATGATATGGTATAAGGATAATAATAGACATAAACAAGATGAAGAGTATTACCGACTCATTTGCTACAACTTTAATTCCTTGCTATGCTATCCTCTCCTTCTTCTTGTATCCAAAGCCTTTGTTTTGTCAATCTATCTTCTCTTTATTGTTGTATCCTCAACCAATTTGATTTACCTCTTGTTCTCCTAGGACAACTTGGTTTACAAAATCCTTTGGTGGGAAAGGAGAAGAAACACTTTGGAGGAGTATTTTCTTAGAAGAAAGAAGGAAACAATGAGACACTTCTCATACTAAGTTTCGGCCATGCATAGGTGAGAGGAGAGAGTTGGTTAAAACAATACAAGAACGCTTTTCTTACACTCCTAATTTTAGTTATGCATGATAAAAGAGAAGAGGGGAATCATCCAATGCATCACACCTTTCTTTAATCAAACATAAAGAAGCCATTAAATGAGACTCTTCTCATTTGTTTTAAGATGGCTATATGAAAAGTACAATCACCTAATATTATCATGTTAATTTTAGTTTATGATGATGTAAGAAGGAAGATGGTCCATCCAATATACATCTTTCTTCTTTAATCCAATCAATGCTAAAGGTTATATGATAACATTAAAAGATAACCATTAAACCATTTAATGGTAAGTTCATAACTCCATTTAATGATGATAAACCATAACAAAGACCATCTTTATTTAGCATTTTAATGTCAAATGTGCAGCTGCACATTGAACCCTAGTAACTGAATTGCTCCTTCATGGTAATATATGTAGCTTTACAATTGGTGACATGTGTAGCCTTACAATTGGTGACATGTGTAGGCTTATAAGTAGTAACATATGGAGGCTTAAATGAGTGAAATGTGGAGACTAAGTTGATTCCGTCATTCGTTCTTCGTGTTAAGTTGATTCGGTTAGTTTTCCGTTCTTCCTCCTTTTCCGGTTGGGATCCGGTTCCCGGATCGGGTCCCAACATTTATGGTATCAGAGCCCAGTACTATGGTCTTAACTGGGCATAGAAGATTGATGAGAGTGTGAAAGGATAAAACATTGAATTTGTGAGAATGTCAGAGCCCAGTAATATGATCTTACTTGGGCGTATGAGTATGAATAAGGAATTGATACGAGTTTGTAAAGATAAAAGTGAATTTGTGAGAATGTGTTAAGTGGTCATTTGATTTTGATAAAAGAAATATGATTGTCTTTAGGAATGTGAAATTGATATGTATGACTATTTGACGAATTCATGTGATTGGTTTGATTTGAGTGTTCAGAATATGTTTGACTTTCGAAATGTGTTGAGGAAATTAAGATTAGAACTTCTTGAGAAATTGTGATGAATTGATATAGATGAAAGAATGATGGCATAATGATGATTGAACCATATTAGGGTTCCTTAAGAAATGGACCATTGACCTGTGTCCATATTTAAAGAAATAATGAGTTATAGATATAGTGTTTTGATATGATATGAGTGATATATGATTTAAGGAAGTGAAAATTTTGAAGAAATTGAGAATATGTATGAAGTGTAAATGTGATGAAAAAGAAATTGATTATGAGTTGTGAAAAGAAATTAGTAAGAAAGTGCTTGATGATCATTGTTTAGAAAGAAATTTATGCAAGAATGAGTTACTTGGAGTTAAGTAAATATGAATTTCGAGGACGAAATTCTTTTAAGAGGGGGAGAAATGTTGGACCCCGAACCTTGAGTGACAATTTGACTATGATCAAGTGGATGAGTTGATTGAAATTAAGTTGAAGATCATGAAATAAAGAGAGAAAGTATGAAAATATGAAAATTGTGTAATAGTTGACTTTCGGCCTTTGAAGGTTGACTTTGTTTGAGGCAAAATTTGATAAAATGGTCTTCTGAAAACTTGTAGGTTATGTTAAGAGATTTTGTGGACATAAAGTTTGTAATTTTTCGATATCGGAGTGAAAGTTATGATCGGTCAAAGTTTATGTTTGATCGGGGTTGACTTTTATTATGGTTGAAGCTTTGGTGAGAAATTAACCTAGTTAGAGGTTAATTGAGCTTTGATGTTCTTCATAAGAATTGAAGGATTTGTTTTGATCTTTATTTCGATATAAAGTATGCAATTTTCGATCTCGGAAAATTAAGTTATGATTTTGCAAGCGTGTATCGAGAATAGTATCTTTGACCGGAAAATGGACTCCGTAGGAGTTGAATTGAGTTTTATGTTCTTCTTGGAAGATTTAGAGCTTCTCTTAAGCTTTTTATAGAGACTAAGTTTGTCAAAATCGGAGTTCGGGATTAAAAGTTATGAATTTTGGGAGTTTAGAGTGAAAAAAAAAAAAAAGAAAAAGAAAGAAAAGTTTTAGCGCCCTCGCTGGCGGCTGACGGCTCAGCTAGCGAGCGGCCCATCTGCGCCTCGCTAGGCGACGCCTCGCTCTGGCGAGGCGGGCGTTCTTCGCCCTCTCGAGGCAAGGCTCGCCTCTCGAGTTGGCGCCTCGCTAGGCGACGCCTCGCCCTAGCGAAGCGTCTCGCCCGCCCGCAGGCGCCTCGCCCTCATGAGTTAGAGGCGTCCGTCTGCATCTGACGCCGTTTTGTTTCAAATTTTTGATTTCTTTGTTTTAATCCGACCTTTGCTCACTATTTTGCCTATATCTTTTCCGTCCAACATCCGATTGAGTTGATTCTTTTTGCGTTGGATTCCTAAGACATTGAATTTCATTTTATAAGAAATTTGTGAATTTTGAGATTAAATTAATGGTGATTAATTTAATCAAAGTGAGTCGGGAAATTTTCCGAGCATGATACAGTGTTTTGTGAAATTCAGGATCTGTAGAGATCCGATTGAAGCGATTCTTGAGGCAAAATAAAGATAAGACAAGGGCTACAAATCATATGAAGACATGAAATGTCAATTTTGCCCTTAGGACTTTTAATTTTGAATTTAAGTTCGGATTAGGGTGAAATTTTGGATTAGGAACACCTGAGAGTAATTTGAGTATAACTTTTGATCTGGGAATCGAAATGAGACGATTCTTGTTTTGAATTAAACTAGAGACATAAGGCTACAATTGTTATGAAGACATCGAGTTTCAATTCCGGGATTAAGAATGTGAAATTTTGGACGGAAATAATCGTACATAGAAAATATGTTAGAATATGGATATTTCCGCACTGTTTCGCACATAACTTTTGATGTAGTGCTCGGAATTGAGCGCGGTCAGTGGCGTTGGATTCGTATGAGTGAGAGGAACATTTCTCGAGAAGGAAGTTTTGACAAATTCCTTCAAATCGATAGTGCGAATCAAACCGCAAGTAAGTGTAATTTTAAGTTTTGAATGGAGGGCAAAATGGTCATTTGACCATCAATTAATGAAACACATACAAGAGATGTCGTTTTGGCTTATTAAAAGCCACGAAAGTGGCTGGAAATTTCCAGAGAAAAGAAGAAGAAATAAGAAGAAGAAAGAAGAGTGGAGTTTCGGGTGATGGAGGAAAAGATGAGAGAGAAAGAGATTTTTGATTTTTTCTACTTATTTTTTTAAGGATTTTGGGAGGGTTCCAAGAGAGAAAAAGATAGAGGAGCATAAGAGCTTCCTTTTAAGCCAAAAAAATTCGAATTTGGATGAGAAAGAGGTAAGAGAAATTTTTCTACTTTGAGATTTTGATTAATTTTCGGTTTAGAATTATGACATATAAGATGAGTTTGTGGATTGTGGAATTAATTTTGAAATATATGCTTTAGGTTGGGTTTAATTTTGGATGGAAAATTGAGTAAGGTTTAGGCTAAATTTTATGATTGAGAATTTTGAGATATTTTGGTGTAGAATTATAGGAAATATGATGAATTGATGATATATGAAATCAATTTTGAAGAAATTGTATTTTATGGTATTGAATTGGGATAAATTGGGTTAGGCTAATTTTAAGATTTGGGGATTTTTGAAATTGAGGATTTAAATAGTTTGGAATTAATGTGAATTGAGGAATTGCGAGATTAATTTTGAAGAAATTATGTTTTATGAGATTGAATTCGAGTGTATTGGTTTAGGCCAATTTTGAAAATTGGGGATTTTCAAAATTGGAGATTGAAATAACTTGAATGTAAATGGAATTGGTGAATTCTAAGTTGATTGTGAAAATTAAGTATTTTCGATGTGAAATTTGGATGATTATGGTTTAGGTTTTGGTATTCAGGAAGAGAGAGAAAAGCAAGGATCAATTGGAGCTTGAAATCAAGTTTCGGCAATAATTGAGGTGGGTAGCATATTTATATTTTGATTTGTGAGCAATATGCAATTTTGAAAAATTAAAGAAAGCAATTTTGAAAAATAAAGAAAGCAAAATGTGAAAATTTTGACAAATTATTGTTTTGTAAAGGTTTGAAATTCGATTTCGAATGTTTTCGAAAGATTATTATAAGTTTGAATTCATTGCTTTAAATGATTCGATAAACCGATAGAAATTTCGAAAATGCATTTGTTATGTATGCATTATCAATTGTTGAAATTATTGTTTGATTGAATGTTTTGATTGTTGAATTTAGTGAATGATAGTGAATAAATTGAGTGGTATGCATTTTGGGGAAAATTTTGAAGAAAAGTACGAATTGAAAAGTGCCTTCAGCAACTCGACTTTTCGTTTTCGTTTTCGATTATGTGTTATGTGGGTTTGGTAGGTCCTTGGTGAGTCATTGTCTCTATGTGTATAGCCTTCTCCAGTGCTTGCCAAGGGCACGGAGCTCCGTTCGGACTCCCTCACGGCTATACTGGACCGCTATATGAGAAAGTGTAATACGTTCTATTCCTGATCGCATGATCGCCGCTACGTGAGAATGTGCAAGACGTCTGCTTGGACCGAGCTGGACCATTCGATGTGTTATATGTTTTGATTTGTTTATGTGTTCTGCATTCATATTTATGAAAAATTCAAGAAGTTTTGAAAAATGAGAAAAAAGTGAGATTATTATGAAAAGTTTGAAAATATGAAAAAGTGTTTGAAGAAATTGTTTGAAAAATTATAAAGTTTGAAAAATTCGCCCTTTTTGGCAAAAAGAGTATTAAAAATGATTTCGGCTTATTTATCAGTTTATAAATGTGTTATCCACGAGCTTTCGAGCTCACCCCCCCTTTCATCCCCATCTCCAGGTTTCGAGCGGGAGATCGGATGAAAGCATGTGAAGACGTATGTCAAGACGTCAGTTTCGACATTTGAATGCGTTGGTTTTTGAGAAATTTGGATCTTGTGTATGAATATGTTTATGACTTTAGAAAAGTTTGGAAAAAATGTATTTGTGTATAAAGTTGAGTATTGTGCATGAATGAGAAATTTGTTTATGAAATTATGAATAATTTGGGAATATATATGTATGACTGATTTGGGAATTTGATCGAGTTATGAGATTGGTATGTTGATTTGAGAATTATGGAAGTATTAGTTTTAGGTTTGTGTTTCTGCTGATGTTGGGATTCCGGACGGGAGTGTCCGATGATTCCGAGGTCTGTTGAGATTATAGAAGTGTATTACGCTTTGCGGAATTTTGGGTTAGGATAAAGCGGTAGTTATGCTGCCGAATTTTCGATAAGATTTGGGATAAAAGTGTAATTTTGGAAATTGGATGCATTGGTTATGTTTTAAATGTGTTTGAGTAAGAGAAGAAATGAAAAGAAATAAGAAAAGAAAAGAAAAAAAAATTATATCAGATTTTGGAACGTCTTAGAATTCCCAACGCGATTCATTTCCGTTCTTCGTGAGTCACGGATGTCGGAAAGTGTTTCAGTTTACATTGATTTGTTTGCTTACTTTGTTTTCTATCCGTATTCGATTTGCATTCGATTCGATCCCGCTTTCGCTTATTCGTTCCGCATTTTGTTTTCGATTCGAAATTTGCGTTTCCCTTCGATTTAGTTTTCCGTTCTTCCTCCTTTTCCGGTTGGGATCCAGTTCCCGGATCGGGTCCCAACATTTATGGTATCAGAGCATAGAGTGAACGTCTTACGTGTTTTCGGTTGGAATCCGGTTCCCGGATCGGGTCCCAACAAATAGAATAGTAACATATGGACTAATAGAAGGATATCATATGTACCAATGGAATGGTGACACATGGACCAATGAAATGGTGACTCATATATTAGTTTGAATTCCTTTGAATTTTCTAGAGAAAATGGATGAAAAAGGCAATAGAAGTGAGATTAAAGGTTGGGCATAAGGTTAGAAGAGGGAGAAAAATGAAAATGAGAAGAGAAGGAGAGAAAAAGGGGAACAGAAGAGAAGGAAAGAAGTTATCAAGGCAAGTTGAAATTTTGGTTTCAATTTCATCTCTCTCTTTTGATTTATTTTTCATATTCTTAAAGCACAAATTTGAAGAAACTCAAAGAATAAAAGTTGTTGATATATGTATTAACATGACCTCTGTGAAAGTGGCTTGACTAAAATAGTGAATAGAGTTTGAGTCATGCTTGTTTCCCTAATACTGCCTATGATAGACCCTTGTGCAGGAACCTTGTATTATTTTCTGATTTTTGAGGACCTTAGAGTCCTAATTAGTGAAAGTATAAAACATGAAAAATTATTATTGATATCTTAATAATGTTTATGTGAAACTGTTTTGTTAGGAGAAGTATTGATAGTGAGTTATTGAGGGTTTAGTATTGGTTGCTAGTCTGTTTCTTACTAGAAACAGGACAGAATTTGGATGGAGATTATATTTTATTGGGAGATACTGTTGTTAAGTCAAAATGACTTTACTTAGATATAATTTTGATGTATAAGAAAGAGAACAATAAAAGAGAAACAAAAGCAGACGAAGCAATACAAACGAAGCAATACAGAAAAAGCAACGCAACACAGACGCAAAAGAGAAATAAGACGAAGACGCAGACAAAAATGTAGATACAGACGCAGACGCAGACGAACAGAAAAAAACAGACGCAGACGCAAAAGAGAAATGTAGATCTGACGCCTTGAGCAGCAGAACAGAAAAAGCAGAGCCTTGACGCAAAAGAGAAATGTAGATCTGACGCAGTAAACACGGCGTAAAAATACAGACGGAGAAAAGCGGACACGTAATTCAAAAGAAGACGCAAGAGTCGATTCGGGTTGAATTCTGAACTCAAGTGATTAACCGTTTTTTTAAAGATTCAAGAAACAAGATTCAAGAAGCAAGAATCCAGAAACAAGAATCAAGAAGCAGTTGGAGACGAAGGCTATAAATACAAGTCGAAGTCGAAGATTGCAAAGTTAGTTGAAAAATTAGCAGATTTACGTCTACGCGATCGTAAAAAGCATACTGTGCAAATTAGCCGAGAGCTATTTTACTGTAACAAGTGTTCAAATACTTATCTGTGAGAAAGCATTAAAGATAGCTTGCAGAGGCTAAGTGTGAAAGAATACTGATTGTAGAGACCTAAAGAGGCTCGCAAAGAATACTTGTAAAAGTTGAAGAGATAGTGAAATCTCAGAAAGAACTCTGAGGATTGGACGTAGCCCACGGTTTGGGGTGAACCAGGATAAATCGCTGTGTCAACTACTCTTACTCTATCTCTCTTTTAGATTCAAGTTTTATCATTACTTAGTTCGTAAATAAGGTTTTCAAAGTTTTGATTAATTAGAATCTATCGCAAGTTTTGTAAAAGAATCTTATTTCTAACAAACAGTTTTGAAATAATCTCTAAAAAGGGGAATACACAATTCAACCCCCCCTTCTCGTGCATTCTTATATCGTTTTCTAAGTATTGTATTAACGTGTGATTCACTTCAATTGGTATCAGAGCCTGGTATCCAGGATCACTATAACAAAGTGTGGATCAAAGATAATGGCGGAATCACATATATACATCGCAGAAGGAGCCTCAGTCACTAGACCTCCAGCATTCAACGGAGAAGATTTTCATTACTGGAAAGATAGGATGCGGCTATTCATAGAATCTACTCATGTAGACCTTTGGGACGTGATAGAGAATGGACCTTATACACCAGTAGATGAAGATGGGAATTCTATTCCACGAATAAGATTGACGACTGACCAAAAGGCGAGGATATAGCTGAACCCAAAAGCGAAGTTCTTCTTGACCTGTGCCCTAAGCAGGAGCGAGTATGACAAAGTCCACAGATGCGACACCGCGAAGGAGATGTGGGACACATTTTCCATTGCTCACGAAGACACAAGCCAAGTTAAAGAATCCAAGATAAGTATTCTTGTGCACCAGTACGAACTTTTCAGGACAAAAGATGAAGAATCTATTGATCAAATGTTTGGAAGATTTCAAACAATTGTCAACGGATTGAAAGCTTTTGGAAGAACGTATAACAATCAAGACCATCTTCGAAAGATCTTAAGAAGTCTTCTGAAGAGGTGGAGACCTAAAGTTACTGCGATGCAAGAAGCCAAAGATTTGAGCGTGCTAAAGCTTGACGAGTTGCTTGGATCCTTGAAGATTCATGAAGTTGAACTCGATGCTGAAGATAAGCCCAAACGGGACAAGTCGATAGCGCTGAAGGCCGGACAAAAGAGTCACAAGACTCAAAGAAGGAGGAAGTCATCAAAAGCGTTAAAGATTGAAGAATCAAAGAATGACGACTCCAGCCAATCAGAACAAGAGTCAAGTGATGAAGATGACGAATTATTTTTCATCTCTAGAAAGATAAGACGCATGTGGAAGAAGAAGTCCAAAGGAAATCAGAATTTCAAGAAGAATGAAAAAGATGAAGCTAAACCAGAGAAGTCATCTGTCATTTGCTACGAGTGCAATCAGCCTGGACACTACAAGTCCGAATGCCCTACTCTAAAGAAGAAACCCAAGAAGAGTAGAGAAGGCAAGAAAAGCATGATGGCAACATGGGAGGACCTAGATTCATCAGATTCAGATACAGGTTCTGAGTCGTCTGAACATGCAAACATCTGCCTGGTAGCCGAGGAAGAAAGTGATGAGGAGGTAAAATCTGATTACGATAACTTGCATGATGCCTACTCAGAATTGTTAGAAGATTCTCATGCAATTCTGAAACAGTACAAACTTTTAAAGAAAAAGTATGTAAAAAATATTAGACATATGGAAGTAATAGAGAGAGAAAATATCTGTCTGAAGAAGCAATTAGAGGAGAAAAAGAAAGTCGTAGATAGATCAGAAGAGATCAATCAGCTGAAACTAAGAATTAAGAATCTGTCAGCTGATTTAGCTACTTTCACCGAGAGCACAAAGAAAATGAATGAGATGCTTAGAAAATGTAGAAATCCAAGAGATAAAACCGGATTAGGGTTTACAGGCAATAAGTCTCATCCTCATAATAACCCTTTCTCTCAAAAGAAAAACTATAATAAATCTCGTGTTAATCAACGTACTAGTAATATGCATCAAAGATCTCATCATGTGCATGCTACTAACCCTAAAGGACCCAAGAAAATATGGGTACCAAAAAATAAAATAGTTTCTCTTGCAGATATCCTTCCTTGGAAGATGCGGCAAACACCATTGGTATTCAGACAGTGGATACTCGCGACATATGACGGGAAGAAGGTCTATGTTCCTAGATCTTCAGTATAAGAATGGAGGATTGGTAACTTTCGGAGACAACCAGCAGGGCAAGATTATTGGAATCGGTAAAATAGGTAAAGATTCCTTTGCATGCATAAATAATGTACTGCTTGTTGATGGTCTGAAACATAATTTGATTAGCGTCAGTCAATTGTGTGATTCTGGTTTCACAGTCACATTCAATCAAAATCTTTGTGAAGTTAGAAAGAAAGATGGGTCTATATTTTTCTTTGCCAAGAAAAGAAATAATCTTTAAAAAATTGATTTAGAAGATTTTCAAAGTCAAAATATTTCATGTTTTCTATCTTCCAAAGAAGAAAGACTAGTCTGGCATAAAAAGCTAGGACATGTCTCTTTTAAACACATTTCAAAGTCGGCAAAACATGATTTGGTAAGAGGATTACCAAAAATGAGTTTTGACAAAAAGTTTTTCTGTGAAAATTGTTTGAAAGGAAAACAAGTTAAAATTTCATTTTCTTCTAAAATTTTTTTAACATCATCTAGACCTTTAGAGTTGTTACATATGGATTTATTTGGTTCAACAAGGACAATAAGTCTTGGTGGAAAGAAATATGGAATTGTTATTGTTGATGACTTTACTCGATTTTGTTGGATATTGCTTTTATCACACAAAGATGAATCTTTTAAGTGTTTTAGGACCTTATCTAGAAAGTTACAGATTGAAAAAGGAATGTCTATAGCTAGTATCAGGAGTGACCATGGTGGAGAGTTTGAGAATGAGAAGTTCAGATTATTCTGTGAGGAGAATGGAATTTTTCACAATTTTTCTGCTCCTGTGGACCACAAAGAATGGAGTTGTTGAAAGGAAGAACAGGACGATTCAAGAAATGGCTAGGACTATGCTTTGTGAGATGAATCTTCCTAAGTACTTCTAGGAAGAAGCTATGAATACAGCATGCTATATTCATAATAGAATTCTGTTGCGACCCATGTTGAAAAAGACTCCTTATGAGTTATGGAATGGAAAAAGACGAAACATATCTTACTTTCATCCATTCGGGTGCAAGTGCTCTATTCTGAATACAAAGGAGCTGTTGGATAAATTCGATTCAAAGAACTATCCAGGAATCTTTCTAGGCTACTCATTATTGTCTAAGGCATTCCGGGTGTACAACCTTATTTCAAAGACAGTTGAGGAGACCATCCATGTCAAGTTTGATGATAGTTCCCAACCCCATAAGGAAGATGACATGGAGAATGAAGGTCCTTCAAAGAACTTAAATGACACAACAAAAACTCCAGCACCAGGTACTCAAGAAGACAAAGTTGAAGATATTCCAGAAACTATTAGACTGAAAAGAGACTGGAAATATAAAAGTTCTCATCCAGAAGAGTTGATTATCGGAGAGACCTCAGAAGGAGTTAGGACAAGGTCCAGATTCAGAAGAGAAGCTAATGTGGCTTTTATTTATGAAATAGAGCCTAAGAAGGTTGAGGAAGCTCTTTGAGACGAAGCTTGGGTGTTAGCCATGCAAGAGGAGCTGAATCAATTTACTAGGAATAATGTTTGGTCCTTAGTTCCGAAACCCCCTAAGAAATCCATTATAGGAACCAGATGGGTCTTTAAGAATAAGTTAGGCGAATCAGGAAGAGTAAGTCGAAATAAGGCTAGATTAGTAACACAAGGCTATAATCATCAAGAAGGAATAGACTACAATGAGACATATGCTCCAGTAGCAAGACTTGAAGCTATTAGGATATTGCTGGCATATGCGGTCTGTCATAATATAAAGCTGTTTCAGATGGATGTGAAGAGTGCCTTTCTGAATGGTTTTATAGACGAAGAGGTGTATGTTAAGCAACCACCTGGTTTCGAGGATGTTAAAAATCCAGACCATGTCTATAGACTTCATAAAGCCTTATACGGCCTGAAGCAAGCTCCTAGAGCTTGGTATGATCGTCTGAGTACTTTCCTCTTAGAAAATGATTTTAGTAGAGGTCAAGTTGATAAGACGCTCTTTAGGAAGAATTATGAAAAAGAATTTATTATTGTACAGATCTATGTTGATGATATTATTTTTGGTGCTACTTCAAAGAAGTTGTGTATGAAGTTTGAGAGTCTAATGAAAAATGAATTTGAAATGAGCATGATGGGTGAGTTGAAGTTCTTTGTTGGGTTGCAAGTTAAGCAAACCGAAGAGAAAATCTTTATCCATCAACAAAAATATGTGAAAGAATTGTTGAATAAGTTTGATATGCAAAATGTGAAGCCAATGACAACTCCGATGCATCCTTCAAACCTTTTGTCAAAAGATGAACTTGGTAAGAAGGTGGATCAAACCCTGAATAGAGGGATGATCGGTTCTTTACTTTATCTTATAGCAAGTAGACCTGATATTCTGTTCAGTGTATGCTTGTGTGCAAGGTTTCAGGCCGATCATAGAGAGTCTCATTATATTGCTGTTAAGAGGATTATGAGATATCTCGTAGGTACTACTGATCTTTGCTTAATGTTTGAGAAAGGTAAAGATTTCAGGTTAATCGGATATTGCGACGCGGACTATGCCGGAGATAGAATCGAAAGGAAGAGCACAAGTGGAGGATGCCACTTTCTTAGCGCAAACCTATTTTCCTGGTCAAGCAAGAGACAAAGCTCGATAGCTCTATCAACTGCCGAAGCAGAGTATATGTCTACCGCAAGTTGTTGTTCACAAACGTTGTGGATCAAATATCAACTTGAAGACTATTCAGTTCAAGAAGAGGAGATTCCAATCTATTGCGACAACACCAGTGCAATCAATCTGTCAAAGAATCCGATCCAGTATTCGAGAGTGAAACACATCGAAGTCAGACATCATTTCTTGAGAGACTATGTTCAGAGGAAGGTGGTTAAACTACAGTTCATCGAAACAGAGTATCAGTTGGCAGACATCTTCACTAAACCATTGAGTGAAGAACGGTTCCAGAAGATCAGACACAACCTTAACATGGTTATGTTAAGCGAACAGTCAGGCTAAAGGGACGTCAAAATTAACGGCGTCAGAAACAGTGAGTTACAGCTGGTAACTTCTCTGACAAGTAAGTTTTGGAGGGAAACGCTTCACGATCTTTAGAATCCCGATGATTTTAGGGCAGGGGTGATAAGTCCCTTCAAGTAGCCTGAAGCTGAGATCATTGCGGTTATTCTCATCTATAGATGGTTCATCTTGCTTTACAAATTTTCTCAATCATCCTACCCTAGAAGAAAAGCTTTCCAGAATCAGTTTTCGTTCTGAAACAATGGAGGTAGCTATGATATTTGGAAGACATGTGGATTTCGAGTCGTTAAGGAAGGATGGTATGGACGTAGAACCTGAGAATGAAAGAGCTGGTTGGAGGAATTTCTTATAGGTACGAGAACCAGTGTACACCGATGAAGTATTTGACTTTTGGAAGAATGCTCAACTTGTAGACAACACTTTTGTATCCTCAGTAGACGGTATATCTGTTTTTGTGACAAAGGAGCTGATAAGGAAGGTGACCGATTGTCCATCTGTTGGTGAGACTCTGTCAACCAAGGCTAAGTGGATGACTATGGTCAATATGAAGGAAGAAGATGTTAGCAGACAATTGTATAGAGTGAATGACCCTTCGGAGAGGAAGACTTCGAGTCTGGTCCCGAAAGCTAGGATTCTTCATGCGATTTTGTTTAATTGCATCTTACCCAGAGTAGGTTCAAGGCATTTGGTGACCACTCTGGATGAACAATGTTTGTTCTACCTGCTGAATCGCAATCCTATTGACTTACCCTTCTTAATCTTCCATTATATGATTAAGGGGATGAAGGATATAAACAACTATCCTTACGGCATGCTTCTTACAAGGATTTTTAAGGAATCCGGAGTCCTTCTACACAAAGGAAATAGAAGGATTGTACCTGTGAAGAGTACTATTGACTCAATCACTATACGGAGAATGGGTCTAAGGACAGTGATTAAAGAAGAAGCAGACTCTGCAAGGAGAACTATAATTGAGGGGGAGCGTGTATCGAAGAAGACTCTCGCTTCAAGTTCTCGATCTCAAGTAAGTATAAGATCGCCTGCAGATGAAATAAGAAGAATGATCGGAAGACCATTAATAAAACAAGCAAGTCCTCAAAACGGAGTGAACCCAGTTCAGAGGACAGAAGAAGGTGCGTCGAAAAGAAAAGGAGAAAATCTTTTGGGTGAAATTACGAAGAAGGCAAAGAGATCAAAGAGGATTCGGACTCTGAGGGATCAAGAAGAAAAGAGAGTCAGAGAGCAGAGTCAAGCAGAAGGTTCTCAATCTCGTGCACCCAAAGCAACAAGGTCTCTAGTCTCTGTTCTAGAAGAAGATACAGCCAAACAGGCTAAAGAGATTGAGAAGAAGAGAAAATTAGAATCTGAAAAAGTAAAATCTCAAGTGCAGAAATCGTCAAGACTGACTGAAGCAAAAGAAAAGACTAAGAAGATTAGTAGGAAGAAGACTGTGTCCACTGCTGGGGAGGTTAGTCGAAAGAAAGATACTCTCAATGCTGCTCAAAAAGAAAAAAAAATTGAGCATAGCAGAGTTCAGGAAATTCCCACTGCTCAACAGGAGGAACCAGAGGAGATACCACAGGAGAATCCTATTGAAGCGGAACCAGAGGTAGCAGCAGAACCAAACTTGGTTCAGATACCACAGGAGAAATCCGATGAATCTGGTCCAACTGTATACAACTATTCGAGAATTTTGAGAAGACACAAGTTGAAGATCAGAATGGTTGAAGTTGTTACCAAGAAGAGGACCGCTATTGCTATCTGCAATCAACCAAGGAAGAAGGTAATGGCTGTCGTACAACCTATTTTAATAAATAGTGACACATGACATTTACTGAAAGAAGAGGAAAAGATATTCTATGATGTCTTGAGGGATGCTGCTACTAAGCCATACCCTACAAAAATGTCCAGTAGATCGTGTACTATTTATCCGATCACAGAATAGTTGATAATAAAGGTTGTACCAGACATTCAGCCAAGATATCCTTTGGATATGAATAAGGAGAAATCGAAGCTATTTCCTGAAGAAGAAGTGAGTGATGATCTGTCTGCAGATCATATTGCAGAAGAAGTGTGAAAAATTGATGAGGCATGCACTACGATAGAGATTTCAGACGGAGCTAGCTGTAGCTTTACAAACAAGAATGAAGACTGTCCAGTAAGGGGAAGATTGATAACAGGGACATTTGTTCAATCACTTGTCCAGACAGTTTTGTGTATTCGGCCCTTATCTAATACTCTGTCTATACAAGCTGAGGCATACCCTTGCAAGGAAGATAGTTGCTTATGCTACCTACTCCCTATGACTTGGACATCCCAGAGTCAAATGTATTCATTCGTCCACCAACTATTGAGATTAATGAAGATTACATTCCTGCCTCGGACGCATATGCTACAACAATTGCGTTCACTTCAACCTCAGCAGAGAATGATCAATCCTCTTCACCGCTAGCCTCATAAGCTGAAATCAGCAAATTACGCGGAGAAGTCAACAAAATAAAGGAGACGATGAATGATTTGAAGAAGATGATGACAGAACTGTTGAAGAGCCATCGTCATTAATCATTTTTGATTATAACAAATAGGGGGAGAAGGGAATGAGAAGAGGAGAAGAAAATGCTCAGAAAAGAATTTCAAAAGGTGTGACTGAAGCAGACGAAGAAAAAAAAAGAAGAATTCTGAAGATAAGTTTTTTTTTTCTTTTATAAACATTGTATTTTGTTTTCTTTTTTTTATATAATTTGTTATCATAAAAAAGGGGGAGATTGTTAAGTCAAAATGACTTTACTTAGATATAATTTTGATGTATAACAAAGAGAATAATAAAAGAGAAACAAAAGCAGACGAAGCAATACAAACGAAGCAATACAGACGAAGCAACGCAACGCAGACGCAGACGCAGACGCAAAAGAGAAATAAGACGAAGATGCAGAAGAAAATGTAGATATAGACGCAGACGCAGACGAATAGAAAAAAAAAAGACGCAGACACAAAATGAAATGTAGATACAGACGCAGACGCTGACGAACAGAAAAACAGACGCAGACGCAAAAGAGAAATGTAGATACAGACGCAGAAACACAGACGTAAAAATATAGACGAAGAAAAGCAGACGCGGAATTCAAAAAGAAGACGCAAGAGTCAGTTCGGGTTAGTTACATAACTCAACTGATTAATCGTTTCTTTTTAAAAATTCAAGAAACAAGATTCAAGAAGCAAGAATCCAGAAACAAGAGTCAAGAAGCAGTTGGAGACGAAGGCTATAAATACAAGTCGAAGTCGAAGATTGCAAAGTTAGTTAAAAAATTAGCAGATTTACATCTACGCAATCGTAAAAAGCATACTGTGCAAATTAGCCGAGAGTTATTTTACTGTAACAAGTGTTCAAACACTTATCTGTGAGAAAGTATTACAGATAGCCTGCAGAGGCTAAGTGTGAAAGAATACTGATTGTAGAGACCTAAAGAGGCTCGCAAAGAATACTTGTAAAAGTTGAAGAGATAGTGAAATCTCAGAAAGAACTCTGAGGACTGGACGTAGCCCACGGTTTGGGGTGAACCAGGATAAATCGCTGTGTCAACTACTCTTACTCTATCTCTCTTTTAGATTCAAGTTTTATCATTACTTAGTTCGTAAACAAGGTTTTCAAAGTTTTGATTAATTAGAATCTATCGCAAGTTTTGTAAAAGAATCTTATTTCTAACAAACAGTTTTGAAAGAATCTCTAAAAAGGGGAATACACAATTCAACCCCCCCTTCTCGTGCATTCTTATATCGTTTTCTAAGTATTATATTAACATGTGATTCACTTCAACTGTTTCTGTAATTTTTGCATATATTAATACTAATGGAAGTCTAGTTTTAGTGGGCATAAGAATCATGGTATTTGGATTTTTGTCTAGAAAGTTATGATTAAAAAAAGACAAATTGTTCATAAAGGAACATTAGGAAGAAAAGGATGTAAACATTGCACACAAGGTTAGGTTAGCTTGATGGTTGAGGAGACATTGAGCTGAATTAGTAAGTAAATTATTGACCTATTCACATAGGTTAGAATAACATCTATAATGACTGATTAGGGATGAATTTGGTTGTGGTTGTGTATGAATATGAGATACATATTTGTGTAGTAAATACATAGTATATTTGTATGTATAAAGGCTCTGGAGCTGTGGATCAAGGAGCTCGTACCAAGGATTGTTGAAGTCAAGGGAGTGTACACCTTCTTTTGATGTGAGAGTTAAGGAAACCATATCTCTCAAATAGGATTAAGACATCCAAAGACATGCATGATGACTTGTATGTGAATTTTGAACCTAGGTAATAAATCGTAGAATTGAATCTTAAATGGATGCTAGTATACTTGTGTATTTAATAAACGACATTGTTTTGAATAAATCTTTGCACTTATAGTGCAACTGATGTTTTTATTACGTATTTTGAGAAATGATATTGTTTCAACGAACCTACACTTAAAGTCCAAAGGACAACGTTCTATTTTATGAAACTACATTTTTGAAAAACTTTGCACTAGGAGTGTAAAAGATGATTTTTATGATATGAAATAATGTTTTTGAAATTTACATATGCATAATCGATTCATGTATGCTGCATGTATGTATTCTCTTTTGGCTTAGAGCTATGATAAGGTTCCATTTTATCAGTTGGAATGATAAATAAAGGTATGGTTCCTTGATTTTAGAAATTAATATTTACATATGATTTTTGTGATTGGTGAGGTAACGATTGGCCAATCGTGTGCTAGGTGCAATAGATTAAGCGACCATCATACCTTTGACAACACTTTTCTACAAGACTTGCAGATGACTCCACACCTAAGGTCTAGACATTGATAAGGTCATCACCTAAGGTCATGACGCTTTTGTCGACCATAGTCTGGACTCACCATGGATGAAAGTCAGGCCAACACCAGGAATCGATGGGTGTGTGCACTAGTTTGGCCGATTAATGGCAACACACATGATTGTTTTGGCTTATTATGATATTTGTTTTCTAATGATCTTTGATTTATACATATGATATTTTTTTGCTTTTATGTATAAGAACTAGGACCTATGTTCATCAGATGGGTGATTAATAGGCTAGGACTATATAGCTCCTAACTAGTATACTTTGAGTCATAGGCTAGGCCTATGTGTTTCTATGTCATGTATGTTCACTTCATAAGTTATCTACACCGTCTTGGTGTGTATCGAGTTCTATTTGCGCTATATGTTTTCCCTCCTTACTAAGTATATAGTGTACTCACCCCCTTCGCTTTCCAGCCATGCAGGTTAATTTGGTGAGCTTGAGGCTTTGAGTGTCTTGTATGGTCTTATGACATTTTTGGCACATTACCTCACTTAGGTAGTTTCTGTTTGTACTTTTTTTGTATAGTAGCTCATGAACTATTTTCTATTAAGTTGGTTATGTTGATATGCTTTATGATTTTGTTAACTAACTCTTGATTGTCTTATGGTTTGTAAATGACCTTATGTATAAACCTTTTCTCCTATTATTGAGATTGTTCTTGGATGCACTTAAAAGTCTAGAAGTTGTGGTAGAGTTTTAATCTGAATATAGTAGTGCGTTTAAAATTTATTTATAGATATTTTAATTAAGTTTTGGGATTTTCAAAATATAGTCGTTGTGTTGTGCAAATGTGTTCAAATGATATTCAGTTATCCTTGCATAGTCAGGTTAAGGGTACCGTGAGTATCATTAGTCTGGGTTGTGCAAGTTGTCATGTGCCTGATGTGGTTCTAAGTCATGACAACTTTAGTAAGTAGTACTATAGTGAGTGGGGAAGTTTGTAAAGGGTGCATCATTCAAGTTGATCAAGTGAAATTGGAAGCTGATCTAATAATCCCATAGTTAAGAGAGATAGATCTTATTCTGGGAATGGATTAACTTACTATACATAGGGCTGTAATGAATTATTGTACTGAAGAAGTTATTATTGAATCTTTTAATAAATCATTGGTGATATTTTAAGGTATTAGTCAGGCAATGCCATCCAAATTAATTTCCTTAATGAATACCTTTAGATTGATTCGAAAAGGATGTGAGGTTTATTTAGCCTATGTAACTAATACTTGAACTAAGCAAACAATTAAGGATATTCTTATTATTAAGGATTTCCCATATGTGTTTCCCAGTGAGTTACAGGGATTACCCCCCGGATAGGGAAACAAAGTTTACAATCAAACTTGTTCCATGTATGGCTCTTATATCTATTTCTTCGTATGGGATGGAACCTGTGGAACTTTAGGAACTTAAGACCCAATTGCAGGAGTTGTTGGATAAGGGTTTTATCAAACCCAATGTATCATTTTAGAGAGCTCCAATTTTGTTTTTAAAAAAGAAAGATGGAACTTTGAGATTGTGTATTGATTATAGACAGTTAAATCGGGTGATGGTGAAAAACAGGTATCCTTTGCCAAGAATTGATGATTTATTTGACCAGTTACAGGGTACTCAGGTGTTTACTAAATTGGATTTGAGGTCAGGGTACTACCAGTTGAAGATAGTAGAAGATGATGTACCAAAGAGTGCATTCAGGACCAGATATGGACATTTTTGAGTTTTTGGTGATGCCTTTTGGATTGACGAATGCTTCAATAGGCTTTATGGCAGTGATAAACAAGGTATTTTAGCTTTACTTAGATCATTTTATGATTGCATTCATAGAAAAATTTTTGGTGTATTCGAAGACTAGAGAGGAGCATTTTGAGTACCTAAGATTAGTTTTACATATAATGAGAGAGAAGCAATTTTATGTCAAGTTCAGTAAGTGTAAATTTTGGCTTGATCAAGTGGTGTTCTTGCTCATGTAGTATCTAGACAGGGCATACAACTAGACCCAAAGAAAGTTGAGGTAGTAATGAAGTGGAAAGCCTCGAGAAATGTGTCTGAGATTTGGAGTTTTCTTAGACTAGCTAGTTATTACAAAAGATTTATTAAGGGGTTTTCATTGATCTCATCCCCTTTAACAAAGCTTCTGAGGAAGAATGTATCTTTCAGATAGACTGATGAATGTTATAACAGTTTTGAGGAATTGAAATACCAATTAACCATAGCATTGATGTCAATTATTCCATCTAGATTTGGGGGTTATATTCTATATAGTGATGCTTCACACCAGGGATTAGGGTGAGTTTTGATGCAATGTGGTAAAGTGGTAGTATATGCTTCGAGAAAATTAAGACCTCACGAGTTTAACAATCCGATTCATAATTTAGAGCATGTTATAGTGGTGTTTTCCTTGAAAATTTGGAGACATTATTTATATAGTGAGACATTTCAAATATTTATTGATCATAAATATTTGTTGAGTCAGAAGGAGTTGAATATGAACAACGATGGTGGATTAAATTAATTAAAGATTACAATTTCATGATTGAGTATCATCTAGATAAAGCTAATGTTGTGGCTGATGCATTAAGCAGGAAATCTAATAACAACGTGACATAAATTCAGACATCGTGGTTACCAAACTTAGTTTAATTAAGAGCATTGAATGTTGAGATAAATTTGGGGTAGAATGAATCAATGATAGCTACATTGAAACTTAGACCGGTATTGCATGAAAGGATCAAAAAAAGCTTAAAGTAAGGATCTAGAACAAGTGAATTTTATAAAGAAGTTGAAACAGAATCCGAGTTTTGAATTTGAACTGAGAAATGATACCTTATGATTGAAGAAGAGATTATGTGTACCTGATGCTGATTACTTGAGAAAAGAGATTTTAGAGGAAACTCATATGGCAACTTATGCTATGCATCCTATTACTACCAAGATATACAGTACTCTGAAACAACATTTTTGGTGGCCAAGAATGAAGAAACAAGTGGCTGAATATGTTGCTAAATGTTTAACATGCCAGCATATTAAGGCTGAGCATCAAGCTCCAATTAGGAAGTTACAATTATTACCTATTCTAGAATGGAAATGGGAGAGGATTACTATTGATTTTATTATGGGTCTCCCAAGAACTCCGAGGCAACATGATGCCATATGGGTTATTGTCGATAGATTGACAAAATCAACTCATTGCCTACTTGTGAGAGAGAACAATACATTAGATTAGTTAGCTCGGAGATATGTCAATGAAATAGTGAGATTACATAGAGTCCTAGTGTTTATTGTATTATACCGGGATCCCAGATTTAACTCTACATTTTGTGGTAGTTTACAAACAACATTGGTTACGAAGTTAAACTTTAGAATAACATTTTATCCTTAAATAGATGGACAGAGTGAGAGGATTATTAAGATTGTTGAGGATATTCTTAGAGCTTGTGTATTGGACTTTCAAGGAGCATGGGATGAATATGTTGCTCTCATTGAATTTACATACAATAATCACTATCACAGTAATATTGGCATGTCTCCATATGAAGCATTATGTAGCAGAAAGTGTTGATCACCTCTGTACTTGGATGAGGAAGGCCTAAGGATTATTAAAGGCCCAGAGTTGATTCAAGATACTGTGGATAGGGTAAAACTGATTCGTAGTAGGATTAAGGCGGTGTAAGATAGACAAAAGAGTTGTGTAGGTCAACAATGGAGAGATATGGAATATCAAGTAGGAGATAAGGTGTTCTTGTGAGTGTAACTTTGGCTAGGAATGCTAAGATTTAGTAAAAAGGGGAAATTAAGTCTTAAATACATTGGTCCTTATGAGATTACAGAAAGAATAGGACCATTAGCTTATAAGTTAGCATTAACACCAAGAATGTCTTAGATTCACAATATGTTCCATGTTAGTATCATTAGGAAATATCGATCAGATTCGACACATATATTACCAATATAAGAGAATGAGCTTGCAAAAAGTTTGAGTTATATAGAGGAACTAGTCAAAATAGTTGAATATCAGACTAAACAATTAAGAAACCGAATGATCCCATTGGTTAAGGTCTTTTAAAGAAATCATTCGAGAGAAGAAGCCACATGCAAAACTAAGGAGAATATGAGGAAACAATAACCCCATTTAATTGATCAATCAGGTAAGAATTTTGAGGACGAAAATTTTTAAAGGGGGAGAATTATAATAGCCTATCTCTACACATAGGGGCCTAACAGTTAGATTAAGTCATATAAGTTATATCATTTGAGAATTCTTAAGGTGATTTTAATTTACATGCATAATATTCATATACACACGTGAATTACGATTTAGAAATGTTATAAGGATAGTATATGCACTCAATTGACATATTTCGAGGTATGAAAGGTTTTAAGTGATTATGAGCTGACTATGTGATTGTGTACTGATTATGACTTGGATTTTGGTTTGATAAACTACAATTAGTAAATTGGAATTTATTGTTACAATTAGGTGATTGATGAAGTGATATGTGCATCTAGCCCAGGAAAGTTGTTAAATGGTGAGAAAAATTAATACATGGTAACTTAGGTTGACTAGGCCTATGAAATAATGACATAAGGCAGTGGAATTGAGTGACAAATGGCTTAAAGATTGAATTAAAAGTGGCTTAGAGATTGAGTGATAAATGTACTAGGTATTTAAGTGACTTTTGAAACCTTAAATAGAAGAAATATAGCTTGGGTCTTTAATTGACAAGTGTTCTGACAAGTTTCCAAACACTCACCATACACCTATACCCCACGACTCCCACACATATGAATGGACATCTTCTCTATTTGTTTTTGCTGCACACTTTCTTCTTCTCTTTCTCACTGCCGACATACACACACATAACTCTTACAACCTTGAGTTTTACCCAAAATTCTGCACTTTGCCACTCCAATAGTTTGTTATCTTCATCTTGTTGCTGAAATCTTTTTTTGTTTCCACCTTGTTCTTGGAGTTATGTTTGTATGCTTTGAAGGCTAGGTTAGTTTGATCATTGAAGAGGCTTTGAGATGAACAGGTAAGTGATTTATTGTTCTATTGTGAAATATATTAGTATAACATTCATTATGATAAATTAAGGATGAACTTGGTTGTGGTGTTGAAGATGAAGTGTGCTGGAAATTTAAAGAATGGACCGATCATTATATGGATGAATTAGATTGAGATTTGAAGTATAATGAAGGTGAATTTATGCTAAAGATAGGTGTTATTAAAGTGTTCTTGAATTTGGAAAGAGAAATCCTAGAACTATATATATGATAGTGAATGATAATTTCTGCTTTTGTTTTTGATACATGAAAGATAGATAGTTTATGAGTTGCCAATTGGATAATTTTGAGTTAAATTGGGGATGAAATTGATGAGGAATTAAAGTATAAATAAGGTATAATTGTTGTATAATTAATGGACTATGATGAAGGTATTTTGAACTTGGTATGAAGATGTGAAAATTTGGAAAGAATTAAAGGAAAGTGGATAGAAAATGTTTAGGTTACTCATCCCACGATCAGGGGAAGGTACCCCCCACAATCGTGAGCAATGCTTTGAAATGAAAATTTCTTGTTTTGAGTGATTGTTGAACCAACTAAGGATAAGTCACTTTACTTTGGTTCATTTGGACTTAATTGGAGCTTGAAATGAACCTAGTTTGGTGTTGGATTAATTGGTTAAGGGTTTGATAAGTCTAGGTTGTTAATAGATTGTCTTCATATCAATGTACTTAAATATGGAATTTATAAGTTGTTAAAATTATAAAAGTGTTATTATGAATGCAAATGTGATTCAAAGGATATGTGTCATGTGAATTAGGTATGAATGAATAAGAATTGGGATAATTGTATGAATATGTAATGTTAGAAAAGAATTGGTGAATGTATGAATGATGAATTTAGAGAAATAAAACTTACTTAAGGCATAACCTAATTGTAAACAAGTTATGTACAAGCTATAATATTTGAATGATTAAGACTTAGGATTAAGGATACATACTTGGGAAAAGTCAACTGAGCATGCATTAGACATGACATATATACATGTGCATGGTTGAATACTTATGTGATTGATCAACTTAGTAATATGTGAATTATGTGTGAATTGCATGATTAAAAAAACATAAATTGATCGTCAACATCCAGACATTATCGAGTTATCAAGCCAATATCTTAACTGAAGCATACTGTGAGTCAACCTAGATGTGTAAAATCAATTATATGTGTGCTTCTTCTTGAATTATATGTGTAGTGAGTTAACCTACATGTTTCTTAGTGTGAATGAATTGATTTTGATTAATTTTTAATTATTAAATTGTTATTTATATGAATGTGATGATTTTGGACATAGTTGGTCAAGGAGATTGAAATTTAGGAATGTATTAGAAGTGCTTTATAATAATATTTGAAATGTGGAATGTGTGACTAACTAAAATGCGAATACCAGATTTAGATCCGAAAAAAACAATATATGACTTGTGTATATCAAATAAGGAATACTAAATGTATAATTTGTGAATTGTCACATCTCATTACATTTACATTCATGAACAGATAAAGAAGTTGTGATCGGAGTAGCCAACGTGTGAAAAAGAGCTTTAAGTTCAGAAATGTGATAAAGAGCCTCAGGCTCAGATACAATGAGCCTAGTATTTATAACAGATATGGGAGAAAAAAATGAGCTCGATATTCGCAATGGGTACGAGACAGTATAAGCACTTGGTCATAATAAAGTGAAAATGAATTAGAGTCACATGTGCACTTGCATATGCATTCTTATGTATGTATTAAATGATCAAACGGATATGTCTTGTTGAATGATTGAATTGACGTGCCTTATTGAACTGAGGTGAAATATTGAATTGTTTAAATCTATGAAGAATGTGATATGTATAAATTACTGAATTACATGTTATACTTGATGAATTGAACTTTATAATTATTATTATATTCTGACATGAGTGAGCACATCGATGATGGTTCACTCACTGAGTTCCTAAACTCATCAAAATTCCAATATTATTTTTTAGGTCTAAAAGAGTTCTAGCTCCTAAGGTGATAAAGTAAAAGCATAGTACCTGTGTTTTAGGGACAAAACGGTTCAAAGGTCTAGTCAACTGATTTTGAAGAGTTTAGTTAGCGTGTTTTGGCCCGTTTCATGTTTAACATTTTGTATAGAGTTGTAAACTCTCAAATAATATGTAATGTTTATACATGAGTTATAAATTGTAATGGCTCAATGAATGTTATGTTTGTTAATGAAATGAGAATGTTTGATCTTTTGAAAATCTTCTGATACATGTAATTCCATAAATAAGATAATGTGTTTGCTCTAACATGAAGGTATATGCCCGGATATTCTCTGGTATGCCAGTATATGCTTTATGAGAGTGGTATGTTACATTGCACTTGTTGCTTCCTTTCTTGATCTTATTCCCTCCCCCCTGAACTACCAAGACATGAGAAACTCCTTTCTTCATGTCCTACTTAGTATGTTGAACGTCCCATGGAGTTCTTCCAATCTCTTCTCGATCCCATGCATATGGTAGTTCATGGTGAATGACAAATAGTAGGGAGGCAAAAGGTTGAAGATGATATCAATGGACAATTCTTCATATAATAAGAGATCTAGCCTATCTAACTACTCCATAAGGCTCATTACCTTAAAAATGTGTGTGTTGATAGAGATACCCTTTGAAATTTTAATAGCCAGAAGAGACTTGGTCATGTTGTACCTCTTAAATAGACTTTCTTAAGAAACATTTTCTTGAGATGCTCTATGATGTAGTATGAATTATTCAACTCAAATCTCTTTTGCAATTCGGGTGGCATCATCTTTAGCATGAGGCATTATACATCAACCTCATCATATGAGTGCTTGTTATACACATCAACCAATTCCTTAGTGGTTGCTTCAAGGGGTGGTTCAAGAAGGGGAGAATTTAAGACATATTCCTTTCGCTTCTGCCTGAGAATGATTCTTATGTTTTGGTGCCAATCTATAAAATTTGTATCGTTGGGTTTTAATGTCCTTGTCCAATATAGAACGGAAAGAGATAGATTGATTCCACATGAGCTACAACATTTTAAAGGTTTGAGTTAATTTCATGTAAATGTTTTATTTCCAAAATAAAACTTCCACTACAACTTCTAAATTTAGTCCCTTTTGTAGTAGGTCCAAGACCACTATCTTTACTAAGAATAAGCTAGCGATGGTATGAAACTTGAACTTACCTATTTTAGGTAACCAACTCTTTGCTAATCACATCGTATGTGACTCTTGGTTTGTTAACATTTAATTTCAATAAAATTTTTCCCCCAAGGTCTAAAATCACTTTAGTTCCTTTTTAAGTGAACCACGCTCTATTTGGTTTAGCATGACTGACGTACCCCACGACTCCTAACGATAAAAAATGATGCCCACTAAGCGAGTCCCATCATCTAACAATCGATAGTAGAATGTGGAGAAAGTAAGGAGGGAAAACGAATTAATATCATATGGGACGTTTATTAGAATTTTAAAGATCGGATTGTCAGACAATCTGTTAATCATATTAACTACAATCTCAAACTATTTCATACAACTCAAGAAATTGTTAACCCCTAAGTTAAGAGTCTATATATTGTAGTCATGTCATTTTACACCTCAAGTTATCCAACTCGTGGTGGTCATGTTAACATATACCCATACCTAGCCTATAAAATTCATAACATCATATATGTTGCGAGTTTTGTATAGCCTTTATGGAAACTTTTCCCGCATCTTATTGTTTTCTTCACCATCTTTATGATCAAACCAAAACAACAAATTTAAATTCCCATCCCTAAGCAGAACTATTCTAAAAAGGAAATCAAAATTACATTTTAGAATCCCCATTCCGAATATAACAGGCTTGTAAGCCTCAAATGAATGAATTACACCAAAAGTATGCTAAAATAATCACTAATTATTTAATCTAAATAATTAACTTTAAGGGGCACCAAATACTGCATTACATGCATTCACAAGTAACCAATATAACACACAAGACATTGACAACTTTGCAATATAAAACCTACTTTCATCCCATAAAAGCAAGTTAGTGCCAAAACAAATGCAACATTTGCATTTTCTTGTATGAATAATTTATGCTCCATTAGCAAACAAATCAATTGTAAATTTGTAGCCCAAAAAAATGAAAAAATATATATTCCATTGTATGTCAAGTAATTTTCTAATAATCAAACATAACAATTTCCCACAAAATTTACATGTAATGAAAATTAGCAACACACTTTATCGATTAAGGCCATTAATCAATCCGAAAATAAACTATATATTGGAAAGGCTTAAAAAAATTAATCTATCACATAGACTTAACCTTTATAACCTAAACAAAAATCCTATTAACTTGGTTTAGTAATATGTAAAATCAATTGGATGAAAACATGAACCTAAATGCAAACTAAGGCTAAGAAAAAAAGAACTTTAGCGTTTTTAATCCTTGACATTCCTTGCAACCAATTAATCTATCAATTAAATTAATTATTCCCAAGCCTTAAAACACAATTAAATCAGTGTTCAAAACTTAGAATAAAAACAAATCAATTATGGGAAAATATATTCAAATTTACATTTATTAATACACAAAATAATTAGGCTACAAGATAAGCAATCAATCAACTAACTTATTATGTAATAACGTTGTACTAATTTAGTCAATAATTGGTCATCAAATTGAGCCTAAGCTTTGATACCATTTTGGGTTATTAAATGATCTCAAGTTATGCAAAAGAAAATTTCTAAAACAATAAAAAACAAAAGGGTCTAGTTTTGCAATCAATTCTTAAACATAAATAGCATAAAATAAAGCATAGAAACCATTATATATAAAATTTGATCTCCAAACTAACTAGAAGGGAACTTAAGGTGTAAGGTTAAAGAAAACACCACCTTGGTCTCATCTCCATCTCCCTAATCTCGACCTTGATGTTGTTTTGCTTGGTTTGTGCCTCTTTACACCAAATGAGATGCACTCCAAGGTTTTCAGCAAAGATTGATTAGAAAACTAATGGTTGACCGATTGCTTAACAAATGAGCTAAATGGTAAAGCTAATTTTGGCCTTTAAAAAAAGAGATACATAAAAATTGGCTCCTGGGAAGAAGATAAGCAAAATTGGCAACTTGGAAGAGAGACAAGTCAAAAAGGCAACTGGGAAGAAAGGTTAGGTTTTTATGAAAATCATGTCATATTTAAAGACAAAATTAGGGTGGTCATGCCTCTTGAATTGTCTCAATAGCCATTGTAGAAATTAGTCATGATTCTTTTAACTTATCCCAATTGCCACTTCATGGCACTGCTCACGGTAAGTAGCTTCCTTTCTAAGGTTGGCTATGTTAATGGTCCATTTAATTACCACTTTGCCATTTTTGTTTAATCTCATGCTTCAAAATA